>OZ024917.1:29468310-30000810 GCA_964017125.1 Flabesymbios commensalis | reverse complement strand
TCCACAGACGTGAGATTCTGACACGTGTCTAAAGTCGATCCCCGCGCTGTGAGAGTCAAATTTGCAAAAATGAAATATATTTGTTTCATACTATACAGATATAAGTAATTTTTAACCACTTGAAGTTGTCGGTCGCGGTAGCGAGACACAACTTCAAGTGGGGAGGAAATTCTTCAAATTAGCACCTTGATGTTCAAGTCCTCAGGTTTCATTGGCGACCAAGAAAATAACTGATCAAATCGGAGAGTCTTACAAATAGATAGAAATGCAACTAAACACGTGTGGTAAATAATTTATTGTTGTAAATATTCAAATATAAACACGAGTTAAATAATTTATTGTTGTAAATATTCAAACATGAACGCAGGTTTAATGTCTGTTCAACCCGTAGGTAGCTATGTACAACTGCAAGTGGATTAAACTTTCATTAACATATTTTGGCGCATTCAGGGTGGAATTACTCCACACAGTGGGATATAACTTCGTAAAAAGATGTAAATATTCTTCAAGTGGTGTTAGATATAGTATATTCCGATTCAGCTGTCTGTGTATCCACGTGGTGGAGAATAAATAGTAAATACATGTTTTTGACGGCAGGAAAGAAATCCTCTGTATAATTATCCGTCGTTTGTAAAAAATGAGCTGCTGCAGTGAAAACGAGAATGTTCTTGTTTCCTAACAGCAAGCAGGCTGACATAGGTGACTAGGAGTGCAACTTCTGAAAGACAATGGACATGGTCTATGTTGTCGGGATCGATGGCCTCTTTACGATTGATGGAATCTTGCACGCTACAAGATCTCACAGCAGGTGCTCTTTCCCGTCTTGGTGGGTTGGCTCTCGATGGCGTCCTTGGGGTTGGGGGCTCTTTCTGGGACCAGACCGCAGCCGGGAGCTCCCAACAAGAAGTAGGTGTTCATGATGCCTTTGCCCTTCACCTCGATTTTTCCACGGTCGTCCAGTACGTAGCCGGCGTTGTACAGCTTCCTAAGAAAAAATAAGAAAGAAAACACATCTAAGTAACCTTTCTGTAGTGAAAACCGTTTTTTGTCCCCTTGGATATGAAAGAGTGCATCTGCCATCTGCCACTTTGCCAAGTGGCAGATGCACCCTTTTATGTCCAAGGGGACGATCTACCGTTGCTCCTGCTAGTCCGGCATACTGCGGTGCAAAGCCAAAATGCAGTATCTGTATAATTGTAAGTAGGCAGATACGGCCCTTTGGCTTTGGAGTCCGGTATACGCTTGCAAGCAAGTTTAAAATCAAATGACATTTTATTGAAACTGACTGGTACATGTCTGTGCACGTCAGATTATGACCCATAACATAGGTATTCAAATGAAGCGGAAAGAGCTAACTAAGACACTTCTCCTGATTTCAAATTTTAAAAACCATTTGATCTCCATCATTTATACAAAAATATTTCAGCGGCGCAAGGGTTAACCCCTAGAGCACTGAGATATTCAATTTAAATTTTCAGTCACTTGGAGTTGTGTCTCGCTACCGCGATCCACAACTTCAAGTGACTGAAAATTGGTGGGATTTGCGAAATTTAGGTCCTAAAATATATCAGTGCTTCAAGATTGGAGGCATATTTCACTCTTAACAACTGGTTATCAGGGGTTATGCAGGTGCTAATAAAAACACAGAATGTCTACTGTAGTCGACATCAGTGTTCTAGGAATTAATATTATCCTGGGGTGTTCATGTGGCCCTCACTTGAAAGCAACTGGGCTGACATGGATCTTTCCGACTGGACAATGACTCATCATACGAGACGACGTGTTCACCGTGTCGCCAAACAGACAGTAGCGTGGCATCTTGTCTCCTATCACACCAGCCACCACAGGTCCGCTGTGGATGCCAACAATCAGCTGAAACAAAGATTCAAACAGATGAGAAAACGCGTTCGCTGTAAAACTGCTATTTATTACGCTGATAAAAATGATTAATTCCCATTATAGTAACCTTTTCACATATGTATAAGGCTTTGTGTAATCATATCAGCGCGGGGACCGTCTTTAGACGTCAGAATCTGACGTCTACAGACGTCAGATTCTAACGTCTAAAGACGGTCCCCGCACTAAAAGAATTGACAAAGTTATAATGGTCGTAGACCCATAACATAGGTATTCAAATAAAGCTGAAAGAGCTAACTAAGATATTTATAATGATTTCAAATTGTAAAAACCCTTTGGTGTTTATGATTTATACAAAAATATTTCAGAGGTAAATGTAAAATAATGCATCAACCCTTACAATGCTGAAATATTTGTGTATAAAACATGGGGACCAAAGGGTTTTTTCAAGTTAAAATCATCATGAATGCCCTAGTTAGCTTTTTCCGCTTCGTTTCAAAACAATGTAATATGGCCATTATAAGAATTTTACCCTCTCAGTGCAGGGATCAACTTATAAAGTCAGCCCCCGCACTGAAAGGGTTAAATCTATAACAGGATTGACATAATATTATTTCGTGATTATAATTCACAAATCTGATCCCCAAGGGATAGAAATGATTATAATTTAGGTTGGCGCTCAAAGATTTAAAAAAAATAGAGTAGATCGGGATGGCCCAGCGTTGGTTTAATGTTGGCCCACCGCTTAACTCGCAGACGTTGGCCCAACGTTGGCTTACTGTTGGCTCACCGTCTACGACGTTGGCCCAGCAATAAACCAACGTTGGGCCAACGTCTCATGTTTACTGGGTTACTTATATCACCTTGAGCTTGTTGCCGTCAAGGGGTGACTCTACCAGCTGCACCTCTTTGATCATGTCCATAGCCATGTTGGCCACCTCCTGAGCGTGGAGGGCGTGGCGCTCCGGGACTCCGCTGGACAACATGTACGTGGATCCCACCGTCTCCACCTGCAAAAGTAAGAAGATACAAAAATTATTATTATCAACCCTTAAGGTGCCGGAGCGAATATATCCGTTTCCCAGCGAAATACAACTCGAATTGCTAAAATGTTTTGTGGTAGATGCTTAGTTAATCTAATAATACCATTTTGAAGATGTAGGCCCTATGTTTTTTCATAAATATAATTATTTTTCGTCATTTGGAGCTGGAAATTGCGGTAGCAATTCCAGCTTCAAATGAATGAGAAATAATCTGAAAAAAAGCGGCCGCATCAGGGTTAATAATTAACCCTTAGGACACTGATGTCGACTACAGTAGACTTTCTGTGTTTTATTAGCACCTGTATAGTCAGTTATTAAAAGTAAAATATGCTTTAAATCTTAAAACACTGATATTATGTTGGAACTTGAATTCCGCAAATCACACAAATTTTGTAGAACCCCTCGGGTTTTATCCTATACTTATTTTTTTCATCCTGCTGATCACAATTATTGTCGTTTTTAATCTGTTTTACTAGCCAACCAAATCCCTGTTATTGGGAATGAAATGTGTGTCTAAACGTCAAGATTTGCAAATATTTGTGCCCAAATTAGACAAATATCAGTAGTTTTCATCCACTTGAAGTTGTGGGTCGCGGTAGAACGACACAACTTCAAGTGGGTGAAAAATTAAATAAATTAACCTAGCATGATAAGGGTTAATATGCCATCTCACCACCGCGAACACTAAATAAAAGTAGGCCCACAGATTTTGTTGTGGCTCCCGATCAAGGCATTGTTTTATAATTTGTTTAGTTACATGCAGTAGTATTTCAATTTGACCCTATCGGGCTGTAGGCTATGTCTCACCTTGTACACATTATGTTTGGCCGTCAGATTGTCCATGAGAGAGTAGAGCGTGTTTAGCAGGTCCACGATCTGCATGGGCTGCACGGAGGCAGCGATGGCGGCAAAACCCACGACGTCACTGAACAGAATGGTGATGTTGTCAAACTTCTCAGCAGGCACCTGACAAAGAGAAAAATAGTGTTCTTATGAAAACTCGCGTTTCGAACAAGAGCTGCAACTTGAAGTTGTGTCTCGCTACTGCGCCCCACAACTTCATGTGGGTAAAAATTACTTGTAATCATAATGCTCAATTTGAATCAAAACATATGCCAATCATAGAAATAAAATGGATGGGTTTTTATGCCACCTTCTCGCACATATAGGCTAAACTGGGCCAGGGGAACCTCCTGAGGATGGTGAGATGAATGAGATAACACTGCCCTCCAGACACATGATTTGAAATTCGAGCCCTGGCGATCTGAGGCCGAGCACGCTACCTCTCGGTCACGGAGGCTCCCCACAATGTTAAAGTCTTACGAGTGAGCGTGGAAGAAACACTTGGAGGACAGAGTGGGGTTCGAACCCGCGATCTCCGACTTCTTTCCAAGCAGGAAGCTTTCACCACAGCACCAGGGCCCCCGCCCTGTTAATCTTAGAAGTAAGTTTAACCCATACAAGGCTGAAACATTTGTGTATAAATCAAAGGGGTTTTTAAATTTGAAATCATTATAAATGTCAAAGGCTGCTCTTTCCGATTCCTTTTAATGCCTATGTTATGGGTCTAAGGCCATTTATTTTGTGTTACTATATGTGAATTTCATATGTCGGTGACAGGTTTAGTTCTTTCAGTGCGGGGGCGTCTTTATGCGTCAGGCGTCAGATTCTGACGTATAAAGACGGTTCCCCGCGCTGGAAGGGTTAAGGATTTACCGCAAATCCCCCAAAAAATCAGATAACCTGGCGGGAAATCGGTTTCAATTTGTCAAAATGGTTGCAAAATGTTTTAAAATTTTTACTTGAAAAAAAAACGTTTAAGCACTAAATGAAATAAACAATAAAAGTGGTGATCCACGCTTACTGTCGTCATTAGTCATCAAAGGGTTTTAATCAAACGTAACATGTTATCACCTTTTGTCCGTGTTTCAAGGTATCGGCCACTTTCCTTGGTAACATTTCATACAGCAGGGTATCAGTCTTTGCCTTCTCGTGCTCCAAAGCCAAGTGAGTCACTTTGAGGGCTCCGGTTGTCTCTTCCAGTTTTTGACTGTGAAAATAAATCAACCATGCGATTGAGTAACCAAGATCATACATCAGCAAAGTATTAGCTTATTCCTTAGAGCAAACACAAAACATTTATATAGCATTTATACAATGTTGTTCTAGGTAGTAGTAGTAGTAGTAGTAGTAGTAGTAGTAGTAGTAGTAGTAGTAGTAGTAGTAGTAGTAGTAGTAGTGGTAGTAGTAGTAGTAGTAGTAGTGGTGGTTGTGGTGGTATAGTGGTAGTGGTAGTAGCAGTGTTTTATTTTTGTCCCACCAAATATCATGCACATACATAAAACAATACACTTATATTTCAGATAAAACATTGGCCACTCAAATTCAGTATTTCACAGTCTTTTCATTGATCCCCCCCCCCCCCCCAAAAAAAAATATTAATAATAAATCACACACGCACAATTGTGTCTCGCTTCCGCGACCCACAACTTCAAGTGTTTGGCAATTACAAAAGGTTATGATTATATGGGTCTGTCCTGGACGAAATCACATGATATGTCAAGACAGTCAAATGAATTTTATAGCATGACCAGAAGACAGTTGGGTATGACCCCAGGGCATGACCAGACAGTCGGTAACATCCTTAGGGTATTACCAGACAGTCATAACTATCTATCCCCAGGGCATGACCAGACAGACGGGCAATATACCCAGGGCATTACCAGACAGTCATAACTATCCCCAGGGCATGACCAGACAGACGGGTAATATCCCCAGGGTATTACCATACAGTATTATCTATCCCCAGGGCATGACCAGATAGACCGTAACATCCCCAGGGCATTACCATACAGTCTTATCTATCCCCAGAGCATGACCAGACAGTCGGTAATATCCTCAGGTCATTACCATACAGTTTTATCTATCCCCAGGGCATGACCAGATAGACCGTAACATCCCCAGGGCATTACCATACAGTTTTATCTATCCCCAGAGCATTGACCAGACAGTCAGATAATCCCCAGGGCATAACCAGACAGTCATATCCATCCCCAGGGCATAACCACCCAGCAAACACAAAACATTTGCATAAGATTTGTACAATGTTGGATAAACGTCGAAGACGTTTGGCCGACGTTGTACAAGTATTATACAAATGTTTTTTGTTTGCTAGGCATTGTTAGCATCATTTTTTTCACTACATCGATCCCGGTGAAGTTAATTAACACTTAAAACGCTGAAATATTTTTTGTACAAACCATGAAAACCACAGGTTTTTTTTAATTTGAAATCATCATAAATGTCCTAGTCAGCTCGTTCATTTGAATACCTATGTTATGGGTCTACTGCCATTATAAATAGTTTGATTCTCACAGTACGGGGATCGACTTTAGACATCAAAATTAGACGTCAGATTTTGAAGCCTAAAGGCGATCTCCGCGCTGTTAGGGTTAACCCTTTCAAGCCTGACTTTCCCATTGTCATCTTCATCCCCTACAAGCAGCGAATTGCTGTCGCAATTCTCGCCTTGTAGTGGATGAAAATGATTTGATGTGGTTTGAAAATTTAAGAAAATTCCTATGTAATGGTAAACCAGTTTTATGAAAATTTTCGTTCTAAAACCCTTGGTTGTAGGAAAATTAAGTCTATTTTCAGGGATGTAAAATGATGCATTAATGCATCGTGAGGGCTTAAAGGGTTAAAGCGTTGAGTTACAGAATTTAAATCTTCACCCACTCGAAAATGTGTCTCGGTACCGCGACCCACACGTAAAAAAATGACTCCTATTTGACACAAAAAATGTAAATCTTCAGGTATAACTCTTCCTTTACCAATTTCGCATTTATGCGAAAACCACCTTCCTTTTCCAAATTCGCATTAATGCGCAATCTACACGGATTGTTTCCATGCATTAATTGCGATAGAAATATTTCATTACATGTGAGGTTGATAATCGCCAGCCAGAATGGTCAGTGACATGGACGCAATGTTCTCTTGAATTTTTAATTTGTGCGATGTGCGCATGCACATAGCTATAACCTGTATTGTGCCCAGGGGCTACATCAGGGGTTCTCCTTTAAAAAGAAGTCGGTTTCTGGGGGTATTTTTATCAGGGGGAAGTCGGTAAAGGAAGAGTTAAGCACACTTTCTATTCCAAGTAAAAGTGACACAATCTGTTAACAAAATGCACATTTACAGTGCGGGGATCGATTTTACACGTCAGAATCTGACGTCTACAGTCGATCCCCGCACTGCAAGAGTAAAAATATTTCTACTGGTCGTGGACCAATAACATAGGTATTCAAATTACTCGGAAAGAGCTAACTAAGAGATTTATAGATGATTTCTAATTGACAAACACCGTTTGCTCTCTATGGATTCTACAAAATAATTAAGCGCTTTAAGGGTTAACCCTTATCCTGCTAATTTAATTAATTTAATTTTTCAACCATTTGAAGTTGTGTCTCGCTACCGCGACCCACAACTTCAAGTGGATGAAAATTACCCAAATTTGTTTAATTTGAGATCTATCCTTTGCAAATCCTGATGTTTAAACACACATTTTGTTCCCAATATCAGTGATTTGATCGACAAATAAAGAAAATTCAAAACAACAATAACCGTGATCAGCAGGATATGTGTTAACCATTTAAACCCTCACGATGCATCAACAGTCATCTTCATCTACTACAAGTCAAGAATTGCGAGAGCAATTCGCGGCTTGTTGTGGGTGAAGATGACAAGAGCAATTCAGGCTTGAAAGGGTTTTAACACGTTAATAGTCGCGATACGCGGTGAAAAGGAGTCTTACCTGATGTTAATCTCTGCATTTCTGACCTCGTTCACCATCACGAACTGTCTGGTGGAATCATAAATTGGCAAGTCACACAAGTGGATCTTCTTTGTGATGAGCTCGCTGAGGTTCTTTACCTTGGGAGCGGCGACGAAGATGAGCTTGTCCTCGTCCATCGGGATCATCTGACCTACATCACAGGGAGATTCATTTAACCTTTTAAGTGCCGGGACCGATTATACTCTGAGTTTTTTTTTAGTTATTAGCAAATTGCATATCAACTTTTAAACATGTTGAAATAAAACGTGACACTAATCAGGAATACTTGAAAACAGTTAACCTCCCTTTGGTGAAATCTGAATAAATTTCACTCACTTGAAGTTGTGTATCGCGTCAGCGAGACACAACTTCAAGTGGGTGGAAAATATTATGATAATTATATTAAAACCATAGACCTGCTATGCCCGTATATATATGGTTTTAAACATATTTTAAAACAAATAATATGTCACTGGTGATCATCTATCATGGATAATATAGTTTGTGATTGATATCAGTTAGTCAAATAATTCATTTTGGACATGCAAGTCTAAAATTAAATATCGTCCTTATTACACGCCTAACTGGTAAATGCGCAAATTTACAAAAAAACGTACGCAATTCTAGTCTATGGAGATGTTCACATAATATTTTGAGCATATTAGGAAGCCAAAATAAAATTAATGATTTTTTGATAACATTTAGCATTATTCTGTCGCTTTAAAGCGACACAATCAGGCTAAAATCATCAAAAAAATTAGTAATTTTAATCTGGCTTCTTAAGGTGACCATATGATGTAAACATGTACGAAAACTGGAACTGCAAAAGTTTTTTGAGCGACTAAAATTTTGCTCTAACTTCAGTTGCGCTACTAACAAAATATTTAGTAGCGATGCGCTTCTAAATTTACGGAGGTGTGGTAGAAAAATTGTGGGCATTTAGTCGCGTTCAGGGTGAGGTATTTATTTTACGAGCGCATCCGCCCGTAAGAGTTTGTTACCTAAATTCAGCCCATTTATGGCCTTACCCAGCAAACACAAAACATGTGTATAACATTTATAAATGTTTGTTGGGATAGACCTTGTACAATTTGCATCACAACATATGCCAAGTAGTGTATCCCATAGATCATGATTTTATTTATTTTAAAATTTAAACAAAATCTTAGAAATACAGCTAGTGTCGCTATTGCTTCAACATCGTTTTTCTTATATTTTTTGTATTTTATTCAAGATCAGTAGGCTATATAGCTTCACATAAATTAAATTGTTAAAATTGACAAAATTGAAAATTCTCATCCCACCGAGTCCCTTTAACTTTTCCGAAAATAGGTTCAATGTTTTTTTTTCTTAAATGTTATTTTTCGCTCTCACTCATCAGATCTTGGATTTGTTTCTCATCTGAGAAAAAAACATAGTGGCCTTACCTTTCAATCTGAGGCCGTGAGAGCCGTCCTCGTTGAGACTCTGCAGCACGAAGTTAATGTTGATGTAGTCGAGGAAGACATTGAAGTCGAAGGGAGCCTTGGGGTACTCCATCTCGATGATGTCAGTCATCTTCTTGCCGACGGCCACGTTGGGATTGAACTTGCGGAGTGTGGCGCCCACGGTGTGGATCACCATGTTGGAGTCGAAGATGATGTTGTAGGGGAAGATGATGGTGAAGTTCTCCTCAGTCATCAGGGGTTTTCCCGTGTCCTCTGGTATGTCCCCACGTAACTTGTTAGTCATGTTGTACAGATGGGTCTGTGGAGCACACAGAGGGAGCATGTATTATTACAAGTTTATCCCTTAACCCTTACAAAGCTGAATTAGTTTTGTTTAAACCATGAACACCAAAGGGTTTTGTCAATTTTAAAACATCAGCAACATCTTAGTCAGGTCTTTCCGCTTCATTTAATAACATTTCTGCTTATTACCCAATTCCCAGCTGCAAATGACGAGAATCATTTATATTTAAGAAAAAATAGACATCTCCAATATTGAATTATTGGATTAACTAAGCATCTAACAAAACCTATTCCATCAAATTTAGTGACATTTCTATTGATCTAAAAACATGCCTGAATTCGCATATATATAATTATATATACTGGCGTAGCAGGACAAGGGTTAAAACATAAGAAAAGTCGACAATAGTCGACGTCAGTGCTCTATGGGTTAAAGTGAAAACAGCATTGGCCCAGCAAACACGAGGTATTCACCCGATGCTGTTTTAATGTCGAAGACGCTGGCCCGACATTAAAACAGCATTGGCTGAATGCCTCGTGTTTGCTGGGGGGTGGGGTGTGAACGTGTGCTGACACGGCGCACAATTCTAGTACAATCACCTGCAGGGTGGGGTAGTTTCTCAACTCATCAGTGAGGTAGAGCTTCAAAGCCGCAGTGTACAGGATCTCGTCGGGGCCGACCTCAAACTTTCCGATGCTGTCCACTCGAATGTCCACTGGGGCGTGGTAGATGAACTTTCCCATCCCTTTCACAACACCTACACCAACAGAATCATATCATTTATATTATGTCCCAAAGAAAAAAATCACTATCCAGATCAATTTTCAGGATATTTCCCAACCAAGAGTAATTCTTAGGATTTCATTGCCCAGAGTAGGCTAATTCTCAAGATATTTCTTTACCCAGATAACATTTTATTATCAGTGATTATTGCGATATTTCTTCACCTGTTTACCCAGATAAATTCTCATTATGTTTCTACCCGCTATGTTTATATCTTATTTAAATTTAAATCCAACCCAGTTGATGTTATGTCTCGCCACCGCGACCCACAACTTTTTTTAGTTAACAGTAGGCCCCATCAGACAATAGCGATTTTTGATGTTGAAACACACATTTTATTCACAATAACAGTGACTTTAAGCCTTACAGCGTGGGGATCGACTTGAGACGTCAGAATCTGACATAAATAGACGTCAGATTCTGACGACTAAAGTCGATCCCCTCACTGTAAGAGTAAACATATTTCTAGTGGCTGTAGACCCATAACACAGGTATTCAAATGAATCAGTAAGAGCTAACTAAGACATTTATAATGATTTTAAATTGAAAAAATCTTTTGGTTTTAATGGCTTATACGAAATTATTTCAGCGCTTTAAGGCTTAAAGTGAAGCTATTTACCTACCCAAAGCAATTCTTTCCAATCCTTCCTGGCGATATGACAAGTAGTGGAGGATGACATTGCCGTCCTCAAGTGGTTCACACCTGAAAACAAAACAGACAAAAACTTGTTTACTCCGCTTTGCAAAGCCAAAAGGCAGCATCTGTTTACTCTACAAGTAAGCAGATACTACCCTTTGTCTTGAAATGCAGTACTAATCTAGGCCTACCACCGTAGAGCTTGTCTCGCTGACGCGATCTGAGAGCTTCATATCGGTGAAATTATTCAGAATTTCAACACCCCTCGTCTGATTCAGTGACTGTCCACAAATGTCCACAAATCTGACACAACTGCTTTCAATACGTTATGCCAATAATTGAAGATCAATGATAAATTCAAGATGGTGGCTATGGCCTCGGTTTGGATCGCACAAAGAAACGGGCAATGGCAATAATCATGATAATGGTCTCACCACCCTAAATAAGTCGAAATCCGGCCAGGTGTCTACTAATAATAGAATCATAAAATAAAATATTGTTAATGTTTCTGTTCTAACCTCTGTTGAATTAAAAAAACACAAACAGGCTATAATTTTGTGAATATTTAATAAGCACACAATGTTCCCGTCATGCAGGATATCAGATATAACTGTTTCATGATAATCTCGCAGGGGTACAGTGGGTTAAAAGTATGTGTGTCTGGTCTGTAACAGAGGGTAAGAATTAGAGCTAATTTTGAGCTGTTCTGACGTTTATGCACGTCATGGACTGTTGCTCAAAATCTGATTGGCTACCAAACATATATCGGACCGGACAGATCAGGTTTTGTCATGATATGCGACACTATATGTGGATATTGTCGAAAAGAGGTGAAATCGGCCCATGAAATTGAGGCAGTTGAGGCAGTTTACATGTATTTCAATGGGAGCGGCGTTTGGGGTGGTGAGATTATAGACTCCCAGACATGGAAAAGCTATATAATACCCGGTTTCAAGGCATTTAGCTTAAAATAAGAACAGTTTATTGGCAAACAGCGATAAAACCAAATTGGCTCATTCGTATCGACTGGGACTTGTAACCTGGATGTACCATACTCATGGGTAACTTCAAGTTATCGCGTTAAAAATTATTTTTTTTAATCTTTGCCCTTGACCTTTGTCCTATGACTTTAACCTTCGGTAAAAAAAATTGCCGGAGGGGTTGAATATTTGTATGAATAAGTATGAATTCAATCTGTTGCACCATGTTGTGTAGTAGCCAGAAGGCGGCGTATGGCGGCGGCGGGGACGGCGACGCACGGCCACGAAGGGGACGACAATACCCTTAACCTTTTCACTACCATACATGACGGAAATTTCCGTCGTCATTCGTCAATGAACGTAACCATAAAATGACACAAATTTTCGTCAAATATATACTACATTTATGTATTTTTCGTCATTTGAAGCTGGAAATTGCGTTAGCAATTCCAGCTGGAAATTGCGTTAGCAATTCCAGCTTCAAATGACGAAAAATAGAACTCCTAAACCAGTATATCTGGATCCTGGTATGCACCCCGGCCTTGGAAGTCAAAGGGTTAAAAACGGATTGATCACACTGTCGTTGAAGAGCACTGAACATGTGTTTTTCAGCATAATTTATATCTAATTTGGTCACAGAAAGAAATATCACAAACATTCTTTTTGCTTCCAGCAGAAATAGAAAATATTCAGATAAGAGTAGCACGAAATATATGGGAGTGCTAATCACATTTATAGACCTTTGGTCTCCATGGTTTAGGCTATACAATCATGACGTCTGAAGACGTCAGATTATGACGTCTAAAGAAGATGCACGCACTGACGAAGTAAAACTTATCCAATGGCTTTAGAGCCATAACATAGGTATTCAAATGGGTCGGTAAGAGCCAACTAAGACATTTATGATGATTTCAAATTGAAACTAACCCTTTAGTCTCCTGGTTCATGCAAAAATATATCAGCGATTTGACCCTTCAACCGCCAAATTATTCAATATGAATTTTCACCCACTTGAAGTTGTGTCTCGCTGACGCGATCCACAACTTCAAGGGGGTGAAAATTATTCAGATTTAACAAAATGGAGGTCAATTATTTTCAAGTCTTACTGATTTATGTCACGTTTTATCTTCAATATGTTTAAAAGCTGATATGCCATGTGCTAATAAAAACTGTAAAAAAAACGAATATAATATGTACCGGCGGTAGACCCTTAATTAATGCACCCATTACCTGAAAAAAATCCAACCTACCTGTACATGGGCGGGATGATTCCGTCGTAGCACTCTGACAACAGGGTGTGGATGGTGTCCACGTTCTCGGCGAACGTCCTGACGTTGGGGCCGAGGGCGGTCATCAGCGGGGCGTAGCCGATGTCCATCACATACTTCACCCAGTAAATGCCGTACACCTCCAGAGCGTCACCTAGTGGCACGTCTGTAAACCAAAAACACAACAAATCATGTAATTCAACTGTCACGTGATGCATGGTGGGATGTGGTTAAAGATCGGGCAGTAGACACGAAAATTATTATACTGCTGGAAAATGAATGGGGTTTTAGGCCACCTTTGTGCACATATAGGCCAAACTGGGCCAGGAGGACCTCCTCAGTGAGGATGTTGAGATGAATGAGATCATGGCACTGCCCCCCAGACACAGGATTCGAAATTCGAGCCCTGGCGGTCTGAGGCCGAGCACTCTCGGTAACGGAGGCTCTCCACAATATAAAATTTCTACGTGTGAGCGAAGATATAATTTGTTTCTTTAAAATTTAAGGGCCATGGTAGGGTTCGAACCCGCGATTACCGACTTTACAAGCAGGCAGCTGTAACCACTGCACCAGGGTCCCCGCCCTATATACAGCTGGAACATCCGAGTGAACACATTGTTTCTAGCTTAGCGTCCACACGACATAGCACCAGCTCACCAATATAAACAAGAGGCCTGAAGCCCTATATCATCGATCCCCCGCAAATTAGGTTAGAAATTTGGCGGTGACAAAATGTTCAAGTCGACTTGTGGCGGCCATTTTAAATTAATTTCTGACTGTAGACGTAAGATTGTGGCGTCTAAAGACGGTCCCTACACCAAAAGTATTAAAAATATTTATAGTGGCTGTACACCCATAACATACATAGGTATTCAAATGATGCAGAAAGAGCTGGTATAGCTGGTATAATCAGATAATGTCCAGGCTACAATCCACAGCAAACAGAATGAGCTACCGTGGCCGGCCCGGACATTATATAGGTTGATGATATAGTTACCTAGAACTTTGGCCGTGGCGATCAGAAGGCGTACAGTCATGCCATCATCGTAGTGCTGGAACTTCATGAAGTGCTTGCTGCCATCGCACTCGGCCTCTTCGCTGTAACAGCACACACAACAAGACAGTAATTTATATGAATAACGTGTGTTTTTTAGAGTGCAGTGTGTTAACCCTTTAGGCGCTAAGCACAACAATAATCATGTTTAATCTATGGTAATACCAGGTTATAAATCACTGTTATTCAGACTGAAATTGTGTAATTAAACATCAAGATTGGCAAATGTTTGTCTCAAATTAAACACATATGAGTAATTGTCAACCACTTGAAGCTGTGTGTCGCGGTAGCGAGACACAAAATAATTATCTAATGTCGCTTGTTAGTGGTTACCACTTAGCTCTCTAATCGCTCGTCAAGATTATATTCGTGTGTTTAGTGCGTTTTTTTCATTTTTTATCAGCACAATAAATATCAGATTTTAAACATGTGAAAGACATGTGAAAGACAATCGTGATTCGCTGTTCAAGTGGGTGCAAATCTAAAGAAAACTAGAACAACGCTGACAGTGACCCAACATTGAGCCATAACATTGTCAATGTCTAGTGTGTATCTTAGTTACACATACAATTTTCACCCACTTGAAGTTGTGTCTCGCTACCGCGACCCACAACTTCAAGTGGGTGAAAATTGTAGGAGCCAGTCTTTACTTTGCTTTTTTATGTGAGTGACACGTTTTATTTTTATAATCCCATTTTACGCCACAGAAGTAGAATTCCATGTCGGTTGTCCGCTGAAAGCCGCCCGGCAAATACGAAAAATTGAGAAAAAACCCTGTAATTTACCATGTTTGTAACGCAGTGTGTAAAACTCAGCCTGAACAGCAGAATTATCCTGTCATTCGTGTCATATTAATTTTGAAGTATTATAAAAATAATCATTTATGTGTTTTTTTCTCTTTCACTCTTACTGCCATTTGAAAGTACAGAATATTTGCAAAAGAAGTAAGCTCACGAAACGTTCTGATCGTAATGTGTGCCAGCATTTTAATGGGTGCCAGCATTTTAATGGGTACCAGCATTTAAATGTGGGCCAGTATTTTAATGCATGCCAGTATTTTAATGTATACAAACAATTTAATATGTGCCATAATTCTATTGTTTGTCAGCATTTTAATGTGCGTCAGCATTTTAATGTGTGTCGGCATTGTAATGTGCGAAAAGAGCTAACTAAGACATCAATGATGATTTCAAATTAAACCCTTTGGTCTCAAATGATTTATACAAAATTAATTCAGTTTTGTAGGGGTTAGGCTTAAGCCTTAGTAGAGCTGCTGAATTGCCAGCATTTTAATGTGTGCAAGCAATTTAATGTGTGCCAAAATTTTAATGTGTGCCAGTATTTTAATGTGTTCCAGCATTTTAATGTGCGCCAGTATTTTAATGTGTGCCAGCATTTCAATGTGTGCCAGCATTTTAATGTGTGCCAGCATTTTAATGTGTGCCATCATTTTAATGTGTGCCAGTATTTTAATGTAGGCCAGCATTTCAATGTGTGCCAGCATTTTAATGTGTGCCAGCATTTCAATGTGTGCCAATATTTTAATGTGTGCCAGCATTTAAATGTGTGCCAGCATTTTAATGTGTGCCAATATTTTAATGTGTACCAGCATTTTTATGTGTGCCAGTATTTTAATGTGTGCCAGCATTTAACCCGTTGAACACGAGATTATTATGCTACTGTGCTGTTTCTGAAACGAGAATATATTATGACATCATAGTTATCTCATGCAATCAGACCCGAAGATCGCCGGGCCTCGTATCTGAATAAATCACGGAGATCTCCGGGGCTCGTCACAAACGGGTTAAATGTGTGCCATAATTTTAATACATTGCAGCATTTTAATGTGTGCCAACATTTTAATGCATGCCAGCATTTTAATGTGGGCAAGCAATTTAATATGTGCCAAAATTTTAATGTGTGTCAGCATTTTAATGTGTGTCAGCATTTTAATGTGTGTCTGCACTGTAATGTGCAAAAAGAGCTAACTAAGACATCAATGATAATTTCAAATTGAAACTAACCCTTTGGTCTCAGATGATTTATACAAAATTTATTCAGTGTTGGAGCTGCTGAATTCCCATTTATTATGTGTCATTGCTTCAAATAACAAACAAATATTAAAAAACATGGACACTACCCAAATTAAACAATTGGATCAACCACATTAAATATAAATGTATACATGCATCTTCCAACATCAGTGTCGTTTGATTTGAAACCTGCTCGAAACATATAGAGATGTAAAGTCAAAAGGCAGTAGGGCAGATAATACCTTTTGGTTTTGCATGGTCAATATGAGCCCAGCAGGAGCACAGGTAACTGAACTCTTCTGAGTGACTTACATGATCTTCCTGAAGGTTTCCTTGTCGTACTCCTCGTACATGAGAGCCTTCAGGCAATCGTGAATTTGTCCGTGCTGAAAACAAACAGAATATGTAAAAAATATATATACTTTACTGATGACGTCCAGACTTTACGGAGCTTTTAAATAACCTATTAAGCCCTCTCGATGCATTAAAGCCTCATTTTACATCCCTGACAAAATATTTACCTACAACTAAGGGTTATAGAAAGAAAATTTCCATGAAACTGGTTTACCAATAGGTCTACATGGCAATTTTTCACCCACATCAAGTTATTTTCGTCCACTACAACAGCACAAGTCGAGAATTGCGACAGCAATTCCCGGCTTGTAGTGAATGAAGATGACAATGGTAAATTCAGACATGAAAGGGTTAAAGAGACATCGGAAAAAAATACCCGTGGAATCTGTGGCAACAGATTCGAATCTGTAAATGAAATGAAATGAAATGAATCGGGCTTTAGGCCACCTTTGTGCACATATAGGCTAAACTGGGCCAGGAGAACCTCCTGAGGATGGTGAGATGATTGAGATGACACTGTCCTCCAGACACAGGATTCGAAATTCGAGCCCTGGCGGTCTGAGGCCGAGCACGCTACCTCTCGGTCACGGAGGCTCCCCACAATACTAACTTTCACACGTGGATGGGGAATCTGTAGCAATTAACAGATTCCAGATTGCAATCTGTTCCCATAGGTAGGCCTATAGATTGCAATATGTTCCCACATATTGCAATCTATTTCCACATAGACCCCCTACACGAATCTCTTCACACGGACTGCAATCTGCGGTCACAGAATCCTCGGCCACAGATCCGAACATACGTTACATAGTAATCCAGTCAATCTAAGACTAAGTCTAAGAAGAGTAAGAACCAACCTTAAAAAACTGCAATGTTCGACATTTCTGTTGCTGCGAAGCATTTCAGTAGACTATCAGTCTAATCTAGTCAGGTTCCTTACTCTTTACTAAAGAGTAAGGATCCTGACTAGGTTAGACTTTATCCGTTAGGCTTATCGTCATTTTACTGTATCAGACTATTTATATTTACCGGGTGAACACAGTTTTTTAGATCTACACAGTCACAGCTTCTGTGGTTACAACTGACTGGTAAAATTTAGTCATTGATACTTCTTCTTATTTCGGCGGCTCTTCTTTTCCATAACATAAAAAATGGCAAATAACATTTGCCTAGGCTATAGTCTACCATAGTCTGTAGATTCTAATGATTAAACATATAAAATACTTGCCATTTTGGGTGACTTGGCTGTCCTTCGCTGTCGCTAATGCTCAAATTTTCCTCATTCAAATTGTATTCTTTCCGTCTCGATTGCTGTCTTTTCTTCTAGTGAGGAGTCTCTGCCTGTGAGTCAACAGCATAAAAATTCAGCAGCTAGTCGAAGACAAAATAAATCGTGATGGTGTTAATGCATTTAATGCGCCATTGCATTATAACTGAATAAAACACCAGGAAACCTAAATAAATCATCACCATGTAAACGATTGGTTATTTATGACGTAATAGTAATCTGACGTCACATCTCGAAACTATTTTGCTTAAAGTGCGAAAAATAAAAAAATGGGTGAAAACACATCCCCATTTTATGACGATTTTTTAATGATTTATGGGCCGTAACGTGTTGAAACATGTGAAAAAAGGATTTGATTTAATGAAGGGTATATTATGGGCGGGTTAACACCTAAATCTGTAAATGCTTTATTTTTTGGTATTTACAAACTGATGTTAAATATCTATTTTGTTGTGTGGGTGGAAGTTTCTATGTGAATATAATTTTTGTGGGGTGTATATGCTGGGTCAGGCTCAGGATAGATGTATAATGGTAAAACACGGCCGTTAGAAATATTTTTATTCTTTCAGTGCGGAACAGTCTGTAGACAGAAGATTTTGTATAAAGACGCCCCCCCCCCCCCGCACTGAAAGGGTTAATCTCTCATTTACATTAGAAAAGTATCAGGCTTGACTTTTATAACGGACAAGTTAACCCTTACAACGCCGAATTAATTTTGTTACATCATGGAGACCAGGGTTTATTTCAATTTGAAATAATCATAAATATTTTAGTTAGCTCTTTCTGCTTCATTTGAATACCTATTATTGGTCTACGGCCGTTAGTAATATGTTTATTCTTTCAGTGCGTCTTTATACGTCAGAATCTGCCGTCTACAGGCGGCAGATTCTGACGTATAAAGACGGTCCCAGCAATGAAAGGGTTAAGATCAGATAATTATTAAGCCCTAGGCGAAGCGTTAACCCTTTCAAACCTGACTTTACATTGTCATCTTCATCGCAATTCTCGACTTGTAGTGGATGAAGATGATTTATTGTGGTTTAAAAATTAAAGAAAATTGCCTTGTATTGGTAAACCAGTTTAATGGAAATTTTCGTTCTAAAACCCTTAGTTGTAGGAAAATTAAGTCTGTTTTCAGGGATGTGAAATGATGCATTAATGCATCGTGATGGCTTAAAGGGTTAAGCTACATATAATTTGTATTCACTTTAACCGATAAAGCGCTACATTACCAAAATACCTTTTCACATAGTACACGTCTGTTTTCGACTTCTAAAGACAGTCCCCCCGCTGAAAGGGTTGAGCCACAATAAATTGATGTTAACGTATAAAGAGTGCCTTAATTAGTACTTAGATAATTATGTGCACATTCGGCTTATTAGGTTATTTTATTGGCCTCCCTAGATATGACAGTAGCTGGCTACCCAGTAAACACAAAACATTTGATGTTGACGAACGTGGTTGGGCCGACGTTGTTTATATTAAAAATGTTTTGTGTTTACTGGGTAGTGGAGTTTTATTATAAGCTGTAATCATGGTAATGCCTGGTATAAATATTTGCCTCTTAGTTCATCATTTTTTTCGGAACCATGTCAATCTGTTATTGATCTCTACTTATAAAAACCTGATCACCCCCCCCCCCTTACCCCCTCATGGCAACACTATCAGCCCAGTATGAATTTATGATTGTCATGTGACTATTATTAATATTATCATGATAAGAAATATATTTTTTATATATTCAACATCATGTTCAAATGAATGCCTGTGAACAACACTACACATGCACATGAGGCAAAAATAGAGTAATTTAAATCTTCAAGTGAATATAATGTATTTTTTTAAACTTTTGTGAAGTGGGTAAAAATCACTTTTCTTTTTTTTCTGCAATTTGAATCAAAATATATAGTAGACCAGTTAAACATCCAAATTTAAACACGTCTATAATTTTTACGGTATGTAGAGGCAATAGCAGGCACCCACTCTAGATACGTGTAGGTCATTCACATGGAGGCACAAGACATGTGTATGTATGCCTCCGTCAAGTTCATTTTTAACATGTTTAACCCTTAAAACGCTGAATTTTTTTTGAAAACCTTGGAGACCAAAGGGTTCTTTTCAATTTGAAATCATCATGACCGTCTCAGTTGACTAGTTCCGATTCATTTAAATACCTATGTTATGGGTCTACGATCATTAAAAATATTTTTATTCTTACAGTATGGGGATCGACTTTAGACCTAAGTACCTGACGTCTACATGACGTCATAATCTGCCGACTAAAGTCGAACCCCGCGCTGTAAGGGTTAATAGTCTAGGAACCAATTGTGAAAAAGTGGCTTATTTTTCGGTCCCGTTTTCATCAGAATGTATATACCTTAAACCTATTTAATGTTGTAGAGGGACTATCTTGGGATGAGAAACAGCCGGTTGTAAAGTTTTTAAGGTGTGCACTACCAAGTTATGACCGATTTAGTGAAGGTCATAGGGCGGCCGAGGGGTGCAATCTGAAAAATATTTAGAAATTTAATACAATGGTCAATAATCAACTTAAACATATAATTTTACTACCAAAATGAAAGTAGCCGATAGGGTTTTTTTCTAAAAAAAATAATATCATTATTCGGATTATAGTGAATTAACCCTTTGATCCCAAAGTCGTTTTTCAGCGTTATTCTGGTGATTAAATCAAAATAATCAGGCGTGTGATATACAATATACCAGATGCTGACAATGCCACTAAAATTAATATAGTATAATATAATTCAGTTAAACAGTGAATTCCGCTTTGTTGTTGTTTATAATAATTTTATTACGAATATACCCTAAACCTAGTTCATGTTGTAGATGGGCAATCTGCATGATCTTGGAGCGAGAAACAGCCGGTTGTAAAGTTTTTAATGTAAGCACTACCAAGTTATGACCGATTTAGTAAAGGTCATAACGCGGCCGAGGGGTGCAATCTAAAAAAGATAGAAAAAATGAATACAATGGTCAAATATCAACTTAAACATATAATTTTACTACTAAAATAGAGGTAGCCGATTCGTGTTTTTTTCTTTAAAAAATATCACCATTATTTTGATTATAGTGAATTAACCCTATGATCCCAAAGTCGTTTCCAGCGTTAAATCTGGTGATAGAATCAAAATAATCAGGCGTGTGATATACAATATACCAGATGCTGACACTAAAATTAAAATAGGTTTATTCAATTAAACAGTGAATTCCGCTTTGTTGTTGTTTATTTAATTTGAAATTACTATTCTGTGCTGTTACTTGTATTGAAACATCTAAGCTAACTCGGCAGCCAGCTCATAATCTGACCGTTGAAGCTATGTAGAGAGTATGCCTACTATTACAACAATTGTTCCGAATTTGGTGGCACAACACAGAGACATAAAAAAGACAAGTATTGCAAAAGTTGATGCATTCGTCACAGCCTTGGAAACGTGTTTCAGTATCAATGAAATAAATGGAAGTGAAGCGACAATGAAATCATTCATTGCGCATTCAGATGAGCTAATGAATGATTTTGATAAGCAATATTTTGAAAAAAAAACATATTTATAAGCAACCCCACATTCGCTTTCTGGAAACAGTACATTGATATGGCATCAACATTACTTCTATTTATCAGCATGAAATCCCAACTCATCAATGAGCTGTTTGAAGTAATTGTGTCTGATGATTTCCCTGCTTCTTCACCTCCTGATTGATAATTGAAGTACATCACACGAAGAAGCTGACACAAAAAATGTTGATGCTCATGCACAGGGCTTTGATAGAGTAGTTGTAACACAAGGGATACTGATATTATCATTCTTCTTATTGACCATGATATCCCAATTGAAGTGTGGATGAATATAGCAGCACAAGTAAAGAGAAACAATACATGTATGTTCACCAAGGCCTTGAGCATATAGTGTAGTTCATAATATTCTGGGTTTTCACGATTAACTGGGTCAGACTCCCCCAGCCAGTTTTATCGTCCTGGCAAAATTGCCACCCACACATGATTCCTTAACGCTGCATGTCACGAGAAGCAACTATCAAGCCATGATGTGGATCAATGCATCAGTGGTATGTCCTACCCTTCCATTGCCTAAATAATCTGGGTGGAAATGAGAAGGCGACATTTTGCAGCCACGTTCGATGACATTGGATCCTATCCCGAAAACATATTGGAGCACTTTTTTAAAATATCCTAAATTAGTAGATAGTCTTGGTCGTATACATCCTGCTATGTCTGACATGGAATTATTTGTAATTAAAATGTACAGCCAAAAATCTGCAACTGCCTCCATCGACAATCTACGTGTTGAATTGTTCCTCCGCACTAATGACCAAGAAAAATTGCCACCCACACATAATTCCTTAACGTTGCATGTGATGAGAATCTGGGTGGAAATCAGAAGGCGACATGTTGCAGTCACGTTTGATGGCATTGGATCCCATCCCATCTGTGTCTAGTGAACCTCTCGCATGCGGCTCTTACATTTGTTTTGAGCAAACAGGATATTAGTGAACGTGTTTAGTTTTCTGAAAATTCACCTGTTTTATACATTTTTTGTCACCAAAACAAGAGATCCTGTATTAAGTTAACAGAGAAATAATAACATACTACCAAACACAGTTTTTTTAAACATTTCAAATTTACTTGAATTAACTTGTCAAAACTGTTGTCAGCACTTGAAACTAAACTCGTTGAATAACAATGTGAAAGGTTAAATTTAGTTATCCCCTATCAACATTAAGATAATATAATATTTCCCTTATATGTTCAGCAATGAAAACATCCAACAGCATTTGTCAATTTACACTATAATAAGAAGCATATCTACTGATCAGTTTTACTTCCGGAAACATACTACTCCAGTTAACTGCTTTCACCATAGCTTATAACATCTTAAATTAGAAGCAGGGAGAGTTATCAAATCAATTTAGCTTTTTTCTCACTGCTACTTTTGAAGCATATACCATAGCGTTGAGCAACTAAAACTGCCAAATGTTTGTATGGTATTACCCACAGCTGAAAGAAGCCAACTGGGGTTGAATATTATTTCATCTTTCAGTTTACGTTTAATTCATTTCCACATCAAAGTATTACATATGGGGGTAGATGATATATACCGGGGTATGTATTCTAGAGTTATAAATCTTCAAAAGTCAAATGCTATATGTTTAATGATTGGGGACATGTAGGCTCATTCAGCACTGATAATAGGCCTACATGTTGTTTTGTTGATGTTATTGCAGTACACCACCTATTTATAAAGTAATGGGTTCTGAAATTTGAATTTGCTACTGCGAGGGGACAAATTCTTGAGAAATTTTACCACTTTTTGTGAAAAAATAAATAAATAACAAAGATAATAAAATTTAATTGTTTATGTAATACACCTCAAGTCATTCCACTTTTATTAAGACAAACATTATGAATGTAGGTAAGTCATTGGTTGTTTACTAAATATTTATTCATATTGAAAAACACCACAATCCGCAAATCAACGACATTTACTTAATCGGTCATAACTTGGTAGTGCACACCTTAAAAACTTTACAACCGGTTGTTTCTGACACCCAGATAGCCCCTTCACAACATGAAATAGGTTTAAGGTATATTCTTAATGATATTATAGTTATATTGTATATCACATAACTAATTATTTTGATTTTATCACCAGAAATAACGCTGAAAAACAACTTTGGGATCAAAAGCTTAATTTACTGTAATCAAAATAATGGTAATATTTTCTTAGAAAAAACCCCTATCGGCTACCTTTATGCTAGTAGTAAAATTATATGTTTAGGTCGATTATTGACCATAATTTTCAATTTTTTTCAGATTGCACCCATCGGCCGCGCTATGACCTTTACTAAATCGGTCATAACTTGGTAGTGCACACCTTAAAAACTTTACAACCGGTTGTTTCTGACTCCCAGATAGCCCCTCTACAACATTAAATAGGTTTAGGGTATATTCGTAATGAAAAACTCGCTATATTGTATATCACACGCCAATTATTTTGATTTTATCACCAGAAAAAACGCTGAAAAACGACTTTGGGATCAAAGGGTTAATTCACTATAATAAAAATAATAGTAATATATTCTTAGAAAAAACCCTATCCGCTACCCTCATTTTAGTAGTAAAATTATATGTCTAAGTTGATTATTGACCATTGTATTAATTTTCTAAATATTTTTTCAGATTGCACCCCTCGGCCGCCTTATGACCTTTACTAAATCGGTCATAACTTAGTAGTGCACACCTTAAAAACTTTACAACCGGCTGTTCCTCACTCTCAGATAGCCCCTTTACAACATTAAATAGGTTTAAGTTATATACAATAAAATAAAAACGGAATCTCAAAAGGGGCCCCTGGTTCCTGGACTAAAAGGTCACCAAGTCAAATGGATATTTTTCATTACATATAATTATTCATCACTATTATTGATTATGATAATTATTTAATTATTTACTTTATTGTTTAATGCTTGTACTTTTTCAAAACACATTTAAAGTTAATTGAATAATAATTTATTATTTTTAGTATTGTTTATGCAAATATTGTAGTATCATTAGTATCTACAATAAAAATCTTACTTTCTATTATATAATTATTAATGACTATTTTTAAATATATTATTTACATATTTCATTGGTTAAAGCTTGTATTATTTCATAAAAAAATAATGGTTAATTTATTAATAATTTATTATTTATATTATTATTTATAGAACTATTGCCATTATTATTATTTACTACAAGTGCAGAACTGCCATTTGCAATTAATTGTATGACAAATGTATTATTGGTCACTATAATTGATTATGTTGATTTTTGTTTTATTGTGCAATGTTTGTATTACTTCACTTTACATTCACAGTTTATGTATACATAACTTATTATTATTATATTTATAAAAAAATGTTGTTGTCATTGCTATTTAGGAGAATGATATTGCAATTATAATAGGGCCTATATACATATACTTACTTGTTACTATTCCAATTGTATTTTGTATTGATTTTGTAGATAAATTGTATTATTTCATCAAAAACTTATAGAAAGTTAATTTATTAATATTTTATTAATTTTATTACTATTTATAAAAAAAATAACATAATTATTATTGTTTACCAAGTGAAGGACTACCAGTCATTTGCTTTTATGAAAAGTGCTCTTCGGCATGCGTGAGTTATATTGTTGCAACCTATTGTGACTATTGATATAGACAAAAACATGACAAATACTTTTGAAAATAATAATAATCTCATTTTTATGGTTAACCCTTTAACCGCCGGTGTCGCATATATTCGGGTTTTCATTTTTTATCAGAACAGTAAGTACCACCTTTTAAATATGTTAAAGATAAAATATGACATCAATCAGCAATTTTTGAAAACAGTTGACCTCCATTTTGTCAAATCTGAATAATTGTCACTCACTTGAAGTTGTGGATCGCGTCAGCGAGACACAATTTCAAGTGGGTGAAAATTCAGATTGAATTATTTGGCGGTTAAAGGGTTAATGGTATGGTAATGTACGATATACTACGATATGACTTTACAGTATGTTTAGACCCGAAGTATCATTTTGTGGCATTTTGTGACATTTTGTAGTTTATTGTTAGATGATGTCGATGATGTTTTAGTGTTACCACATGTATATTACTTGATAGTTTTATAAAATAATGCTAAATAAATGTTTATTTTAAAACATTTTAGACGTCCAGTTCGTTACTAGCTATATTAGTATTAACAACGGTATACAGCGATTACCGTGAAATACCTCTAAAGGCCAGTAATCAGTTTGAGGGGGTGATGCACGTAGTGTAAATATTTAATTTACACAAACGTGTAAATTCAGATACATAGTGTAAATATTCAAATTTACACAAATATATCTTGTGTTATTCAGGTATTTTGATTAAATAATTATTTTTCAAATACCGCTATTTGCGCATATACCGTAATACCTAAGTAAAATAATTGTTAGATTATGTTAGTTAAATTGTCACCCACTGAACGTGTTGATAAAAAGAAGCAAAATCCAGAAAATGTTTCAAAGAACTGTGAAGTTTTGGAACAAATATAACAATAAGTTTGGACAGGACAGGCATTGATTATGCTAGACGCGAGTTCATCCATTATAGCCGTACGTACATGTAGCAAGATCGTATACCAAATCAAAAAGTTTTTTAGTTGGTTATTTTTCGATTAACTTTGCGGTTTTATGAAGGTTTTTTACATTGCAGAAGGTATACATTTATGTCCAGATTTTAAACAAATATTAGCGTTAATTGCATGCATTTTTCAAAAAAACAATACCCTTGATATATACTGGGGCATTCCACAGTATTTTGGACATGTACTGATGATTTTTAAACTTGTTGTTGTCGGGTTATTACTATTTCATATAGGTATAATAGGCAAGTATTTCAAGTATTATAATCCATAATTTTTTTTATTAGAATTTTTTTCCGTTCGGCATCATTTTTGTTTCAGACTTGGGTTTTTGCTTATCGCGGACGGGAAAAGAGATGTTTCAATAAAAATAGCTCTACTTCATCAAAAAACAATTTAAAAACTCAATATTCATTTTAAACACATAGCCTGTATATCACCACCATCTGATTCTGTTATTTTTATTTGTATTGACCTTTATTTACACCTCAAGTTCGTTTGTAAGTTTGAGTGTCCCGTCCGCGACACTATTGAAAGTACAGGAGCACCCTTTTTTCAGAACAAAATAAATAGCTTGAGAACTATCAATTTCTATCACCTTTTATTGATTCATTACATTTTACCACTAGTTTGCTATTTCAATTTTCTAGACTTAGCAATAAACATGTGTCCCCTCCGCGACAATATATTTTTTAATTTGAACTGATTTGAATAAGTTGGAAAAAAAAAAATATTATAAAAAGCTTTAGAAAACAATTTTTTTTAAAAAGGGATGATTAGGATTCACCTTATCTCTTTAAAATGTTATCAGATTGAATCAAATCAAATTTTGTCCCGTCCGCGAATTTTCAGCGAGACAAAATAAAATGAATCGGGCTTTAGGCCCCCTTAGGCTTTAGGCCCCCTGGCGTGAAAGGCAGCGGTGCTAATCACTACCCTAGGGCCCCCGCCCGCCAGTACTAGTAGTGGAGGATTTGTCCATGAAAACGGCAATTTAAACAAAACACCCCTTAAATGCTCTAAATGTGTTATAAATACATGTAAATGGATGCGAAACAATGATAGCCCGTCCTTCCCCCCTTCCCTTGCCGGAAAAATATTGCAATTAGATGTGTATTTTCATATTCTATCGCCAGCACACTTAGATCACATAAGATCTTAGTATGCAAGCGATAGAATATGAAAGTATAGGCCTACTTATATAAGTACATCTAATTCCGCTTCTTTGCAAATTATATCAATATAATAATATGAGCTATTTCACACTGTTAACCCTTTTACTGCTGAATTGTTTGTTTTGATTCTTCATTCATTTGAAGCTGGAATTGCTAGCGCAATTTCCAGTTCTAAATAACAAAACATATTTATATGTATATATAAGATAGACAACTTTCAGTTTTAAATAATTAATCAATTAGCGGAGCATCTGTGACCAGCTGTTTATCAGTTGTATTGGGGCACGCGCTTGAAAACACATACATACGACCCTAGCAGTACAATGGTTGAATGACAGGTACCCAGTAAACACAAAACATTTGATTACCATTTATACAACGTCGGCCCAACGTCTTCGACGTTGGTCCAACATTGTATAAATGGATACAAATGTTTTTTGTTTACTGGGTAATCACAGCGTTTGTTACTCGTTTGTTTGTTACTTCCCATCATGTCATGCTTAGTTGACTATATGGAGAGAGGGGGTGGCAGTCATTGTGCGGTCATTGCACTAGTCATTCACGCTGTTCGTCATATAAAGCCAATGGAGGGAGCATTACAGCATACACAATACATTGAGCCAATGCTGGTTCACTGTTGGTTCACAGTCTACGACGCTGGCCAATGTCTCATTTGTGCTGGGACTGGTTACATTGAGCGTGTGAGTTAGTCCGCGCTTGACGTGAACAGCATGGTTCAACGTCAGAAATTGACAGCATAGCAAAAGCTGTGTTTTTCTATTCTGTGAAACGCAGTGACGTCACTCGGTGAAAACAAGGTTATGTAACACCCCCCCCCCCCAATACTCCATTTTGT
This sequence comes from Flabesymbios commensalis, assembly GCA_964017125.1. Classification (NCBI taxonomy): domain Eukaryota; kingdom Metazoa; phylum Annelida; class Polychaeta; order Terebellida; family Flabelligeridae; genus Flabesymbios; species Flabesymbios commensalis. The sequence goes on along the minus strand of OZ024917.1, from coordinate 29,972,724 downwards.
GAACGCAGTGACGTCACTCGGTGAAAACAAGGTTATATAAGAACCATCCCTCATACTTCATTGTATTAGCCAGCTCGGTGAAAACAAAGAAGGTCGAGGTCATCGAGTTTCACAGAATACCGGTGGTCAGTGTGTACACTGAGACCAAAAATTTCATGATAGGGGCTGTTTAACAATTACGTAACGCTTTTTTGAGAGATTTTCGCCCCCCCCTCTTCCTAACGCTTTTTAACGTTGTGTTGACTATACGGTCCGTAACGCATCGCTTAACTCTCCCTTCACCGACTTCCCCCTAATAAAACTACCCCCAGAAACCGACTTCTTTTTTTAAGGGGGACCCCTGAGGTAGCCCCTGAGAGCAATGCAGGTATTATAGCTATGCGCATGCGCACATCACACAATTTAAAAATGTAAGTAAACATTGCGTTCATGTCCCTGACCATTCTGGTTGGCGATTTTCAACGAGACATGTAATGAAATATCTCCATTGCAATTAATGCATATATATACACATGTGGATTTCGCATAAATGCGAATTTGGTAAAGAAAGAGTTAACCCCCCTCCCTCCCCCTCTAGGCGTTACGTAATTGTTGAACGGCCCCAAAAATGTGAGGGTAGCCCTATTTAGATGATAAATTCACCTATAAAGACAGGGGTTTAAGTCCCCGCGTTAAGGCATTATTCTAATGAGATGTAAATCTGTCATTACAGAATAATATAAAAATAATTTATCAAACAATGACGCAGTAATTCATTGCGCAATTTTGTTTCTATTTTTCATTCATTTGAAGCTGGAATTGCTAGCGCAATTTCCAGTTCTAAATAACAAAACATATTTATATTTATATATAAGATAGACAACTTTCAGTTTTAAATAATTAATCAATTAGCGGAGCATCTATGACCAGCTGTTTATCAGTTGTATTGGGGCACGCGCTTGAAAACACATACATACGACCCTAGCAGTACAATGGTTGAAAGACAGGTACTCAGTAAACACAAAACATTTGATTACCATTTATACACAGTCGGCCCAACGTCTTCGACGTTGGGCCGACTGTGTATAAATGGTATACAAATGTTTTTTGTTTACTGGGTAATCACAGGGTTTGTTACTCGTTTGTTTGTTACTTCCAATCATGTCATGCTTAGTTGACTATATGGAGAGAGGGGGTGGCAGTCATTGTGCGGTCATTGCACTAGTCATTCACGCTGTTCGTCATATAAAGCCAATGGAGGGAGCATTACAGCATACACAATACATTGAGCCAATGCTGGTTCACTGTTGGTTCACCGTCTACGATGCTGGCCAATGTCTCACTTGTGCTGGGACTGGTTACATTGAGCGTGTGAGTTAGTCCGAGCTTGACCTGAAGAGCATGGTTCAACGTCAGAGATTGACAGCATAGCAAAAGCTGTGTTTTTCTATTCTGTGAAACGCAGTGACGTCACTCGGTGAAAATAAGGTTATGTAACACCCCCTCCCCCCAAACTCTATTCTGTGAAACGCAGTGACGTCACTCGGTGAAAACAAGGTTATATGAGACCCCCCCCCCCCATACTTCACTGTATTAGCCAGCTCGGTGAAAACAAATGAGGTCGAGGTCATTGAGTTTCACAGAATACTGGTGGTCAGTGTGTACACTGAGACCAAAAATTTCATGAAAGGGGCTGTTCAACAATTACGTAACGTTTTTTTGAGAGATTTTTGCCCCCCCCCTTCGTAACGCTTTTTAACGTTGTGTTGACTACGGTCCGTAACGCATCGCTTAAACCCCCCTCCCCCCTTTAGGCGTTACGTAATTGTTGAACGGCCCCAAAAATGTGAGGGTAGCCCTATTTAGAGGATAAATTCACCTATAAAGACAGGGGTTTAAGTCCCCACGTTAAGGCATTATTCTAATGAGATGTACATCTTTCATTACAGAATGATATAAAAATAATTGATCGAACAATGACGCAGTAATTCATTGCGCAATCGATCGGATGCGCACCGTATTCTTGGTGCACAAAATTACGAATGGCAATGATTACAGACTCTGTATCGCCCACAGGATCTGTTATGTGGTGCAAACAGATGGAATGTTCTACCTGTCCTCGTGATGGTTTTTTTAGCTATGTGGAGAGGGGGTAGCAATATCATTTAGCGCCCAGCAAACACGAAACGCTCAGCCAATGTTGGGACAATCGTCGAAGATCATGGGCCAACATTGTACCAACATTGGCTGAACGCTTTGTGTTTGCTAAGACACTGGCTTTATAGTACGTTGGGCTACCTCCATCGCTACTTTTATTTTTGTCCTATCATGCTTAGTGTCTTGTGAAGGGGAGATGGTATGATTGTTTGGTACATTGTGGCCTATAATAATCATTTTATCATGATTATCGCCGTCCGGGATATAGATTTACGGACCCCCCCCCCCTTCCCTTCGACAAGAATCTGACGCTGACCCAATGCTGAATTGATGTGGGCCAATGCCTATCGTGATTTTAACATCTAACAACTGCATTTAACATGTGCATTGTGATCAGTGGTGATGACGCGTCGTCAATCAAATATCTAGCAATAATAAAATCATTTTTGTAGCTTTGTAGCTCGCGATATCTCCGCCGTTTATCTCTTAATTTTGCTGACCATTTTTGAAGCCCTTCTAACGGTACTTGTAGCGATTCTCCCATATCTGAATTTTTAGAAAGATGATATGAAAAATCAACGAGCCGAAATTATTTTATAGATCTCGATATCTTGGCCATTTATTTTTTAGTTCCGCTGACAATTTGTGAAGCCCTTCTAGTAACAGTGATGTTCATTTTTAGAAAGATAGAATGAAAAATAAGCCAACCAAGAGCTGATAAAAATAACCGATAAAATGCCAATTGGCCAATAAAAAATTACGATATCGGCACCATGGACGTCACTTTGTCGATCACGATATCACTACCGTTTATTTATCGATTTTGCTCAAAAACTTGTGAAGTCCTATACAAATATTGTTGCTCACTTCTACGATTTTTAGAAAGATAGCATGAGAAATAAGCCAACCACGAGCCAATACATATTGATATGGCGAACGATACTGGTGCGAGCCCTGCATATTACGGAACGTCGCTGGTCAAACAGAACTGTTCCGTTTTCAAAAGTGCCATTCATTGAAAGCCAGAACGACATAAATAGACCCCTGAAATGTTGCATCACGTTTGTTTTTATTGTGTACGCCGGATTTAAAATATATGACCTAATCTGTACAATGTACAATTTAGAAGCATATTTGTATTAGAATAATATCATCCTCGCTTTTCAGCCATTCCTGTATTTATTTATCAAATGAAAAGTTTAGGTGATAGGCCTATGTGTTGACCAATATCAATAGACCCATTTATCACCCAAAAAACACGAAACATTTGTATAACATGTGTACAACGTCGGCCCAACGTCTTCGACGTTGGTCCAACATTGCACATTGATGTTATACAGATGTTTTGTTTATTGGTGTATGTCAGTATTGTAAAAAGAGTGTCTCGGGGAATCAGTCATCCAGTGCAGTGGATAGCAAGTGGATTATCTCATAATTTTTCCCTAATGATCTTATGGTTATATCATCTGATGTGGTAGAATGTACATAAATATTTTCAACCCTTGTCCTGCTATGCCCGGATATATACGGGGGTAAGGATGTTTTAGATCAATAAAAATATCACTTAAAGCAGCCCCTTGGGATGACATCAATTTTCGTTTTTAGTTTTGTAGTGAAGTAGTGTATCCCCCAGATCATGATTTTATTTTTTTCAGAGTTTTTCGATTTTTACAAATATTTCTTATTAATATTTCTATGAAACCGTTTAAAACCCAAACAAACTTTTTGTATACCTAAACACATGCTGAAGGGCGATTGAATGTTCCTACAGCGCTGGGCCACATGTTGATGCCGTCGGCCCAGCGTTGGGCAGACAATCAGCGTTTCAGGTGTATCACCTCATGTCCTGACTAGAATACACCAATCAGACACCAATTAGCGGCGATTGCTTTGATCTCCTCGGCCAAGACGTGGGAATATGTGGTGTGAAGTGCTGTATATTGCTGACTTGTTTTGTTTACATGGCAATATACGACCTGGAAATATAACTATTTCACTCTTTTCCGGTGCTTTAAATTTTTTTTGACTTTTTTGTATTTTTAGTTCAGATGAGTAGGCTATATAGCTTCATATAAGTTAAATTTTCAAAATTGACAACATTGAAAATGTCTCATCCCAAGGGGTCCCTTTAATTTTGATAAAATAGTTTTTAATAGATGCTTTGTTGATCCGATAATTTAATTTTAGACATGTCTATTTTTCATAAAAAGTAATATTTTTCGTCATTTGAAGCTGTAAATTGTGCTGCAATTCCAGCTTCAAATGACGAAAAATACAATTGAAGCAATTCAGCAGGACAAGGGTTAATATTTTATAAGTTAAAAGGACCTTTGTCAATTTGAAACTTTCTGCCGAATATAAACCCTCGAGGCTCGAGTTCATATGCGATATATAGGCCTATTAATTATATCATATGGATGATATGATTAATATACAAGGTATCATGCAATGTCAGTGTAGTTAGCCCTTTTCGCTTCATATGAATGACTAATGACTATTATTAATGACTAATATATGTTATGGGTCCAGGGATCTAACCAGGCCCTTTTAGCTTTTAGACACGCTGAGTTTCGCTGCCGCTACGCTACTAATATCGCCGTAATTACACTCCGTAGCAGTGTGTGTGCCTACAATACGCTGAATAAAGAGCGACACGCTGCCGATACCCCGGAAATAATCCTCTTTTTTAATCCGTTTGAAAATTGCGGGGCTGCCGTATCCCAGCAAACACGAGGCGCTGACGCAATGCTTGCCTGTTGATGCCCCGACTTCGCAGAGAGCCGGCCAGCATAACACATCATTCGTGCAGCGACTCGTGTTTCATGTGTTTGCTTGTTAACCTTTTCACTACCATACATGACGGAAATTTCCGTCGTCATTCGTCAATGAACGTAACCATAAAATGACACAAATTTTCGTCAAATATATACTACATTTATGTATTTTTCGTCATTTGAAGCTGGAAATTGCGTTAGCAATTCCAGCTTCAAATGACGAAAAATAGAACTCCTACACCAGTATATCTGGATCCTGGTATGCACCGCGGCCTGGAAGTCAAAGGGTTAAGCAGTAGCCGCGACGTCCTCATTGAGGCCGTGGATTGCTGTATTCGTTTTACCCTAAAAAATCAACGTTTTTCAACATGGCGGTGACAGAGCGATCTCGACCAAATCCCACGACACATCACATCCATAACGTTTTTATAACTGTGCGGAAAATAAGCTCAGCATGCGATCTCGTAGATGAAATGCTATCGATTCTAAAAAACATTATTTTCGACCTGATTATTCAAGGCCAAGTCTATATGACCGTCCAAATAAATGTCCCACGATTTTCTATGGGTTCAATCTGTGACTGAAACCTTCACAGCTACAGGCGTCAGCCACGATGGGGCTGCTTAGCAGAGCTAAATGCCGCGACTGCGTCTTATCTGGCTAATTGCCAAATTTCAGATGCGACATAGCTTATATCTGGGTTGCAGCGGAGCTGGCATAATATCATCTACGATGCTTTGTTTGTTAGGGTTTATAGGCCTATATATTGCGCGCACTATTTGCATTATATTGCAATGTATCTACCACCTCCTCTATATCATACCCATTATTACAGTGTACATGTATCTCTAATACTAATATAGGCCTAATATGGAGATGTGTAAAAATATACTATCCTGCACATGCTTGCATATTAGGCCTAACGTTACTAGCTTCAAATATTATACAGTAGTCTAGACTATAGAATCTAGAAGTAGAAAAACGAAAGTGCATGCACACACAAGCTATTGCCGTATATCTGGCGATTACCGATTTCTAATTGATAGCTACATTGAATCTATAGATGAGACAGAGGACGAGATTTTTAGGTGTGGCCTTTTCTTTCATTGAATCACTGTTGCCCTGCACTGAGTGACGTTTGTCGCGATCAACAGCGAAACAACACAGGTTGATGAAAATCCGAGATTTTTCATGGTTTATTTATATTTTTACAAAAAAATGAAGGAATTTTCAAGGACTTCCCCCGTTTTCAAGGACCCGTGACTGGCGTGAGGGCTATGACTATGAGCCTATATCAAAGTGTAGGGAAATGCTTTAGAATACATCTCAGAGCAACTAGTACTAGTAGTAGTAGGCCCCTATCTACAAAATTTATCTAAATGACATAGCCTGGGCTAGGCGACGATAGTCGATATGCATTAAGTGATATATATAACTTACTTCGAACTGATAGAAAGTGAAACTTGATAAAATAATTTAAATGATGATGATTTTGTCGTCAAACACAAACATGCATTTTTAATAGATCGAAATTCAGTAAATTCTCTATTGAAAGGTGGATTTGATATGGCAGCTAAATTGTTTTAAATAATGTGTCCCAGGACTATTCAAAGATGTTAATCTACTAGGTCTATAGGCCTAAAGAGAATAATAAAAATAAATCTTACCCGCTCAAAAGGTGTTGAAGAACAGCCGCGCCACAATTCTGATTTTTCTTGTAAGTAGATCTCTCTCCAGTCTCTCTTCCCTAACAAAATACCACGTGACAGTATTTGTGACGTCATAGCCATGGGCGATTGTTTATCAGTGCACACGTGACAACGACACTGAGCGTGTGCTACAGAAGCAGGAAGGAGACAGCGAGCAAGAGGCCGATGCTGATGTTTGACAATACTGATATTTTGACAATTTAGACCCGCCGTAGCGTTGATACCGGTTCGCTTTTATTCGAAGGTGAAATCGTGATAACCAGCCACCATGGTGAGTGTGTTGTTTGTATCCCTAGTATACAGCCTGTGACTCTGCTACCTAGTATTAATTGGGCAGACCTACACTACAACTTACAAGGCTACAGCAATTGAGCAAACACAAAACATTTGCATAACATTTGATTTGTACAATGTTCTTCTGTTGGACCAACATCTAAAACGTTGGACCGACGTTGTATGGATGTTATAGCCTACAAATGTTTTATGTCTGCTGGGTAGGCATATAGGCCCTATATATTATTTACAATTAATAACTTAATTATTAATAGAAACAGATGACTTATAGACTATAGTCCATGTGATTGTTCCAGATAACGATCACTGTCACAGTGTCAATGTAACTTGTAACGAGCATGCAATAATTGGCTAATGACATGATGACACATAGGGCCTATATCTAGATCTACCCGGTACAAATTATGTATGCCCTTCAAGCAGGACAAGGCTGTCAAAGTGACAAGGGCACTCACACAGAAACATTGTAGGGGCTTAAAAATAGTTTATTTTAATTAATGATTGCAATCACGACCCAGGTAAAATATTCGGTGTTGCAATGGGACAAACATTCCCGACCTCGACATGTCAGTCTCCATAGAGAATATAATATATTATAGGCCTACTGTAATAGCTGTATGAAATACAAACAGTGAACACATCCGGCATCGTGGGTAAGTAAGTAGGCCTAAGCTAAGTAAGTAAGTAGTTTATTATTAATAGTCGGTCTTGTGATTTGTCAACTGTAGTAGGCCTACGACTACGAGGCTACGTATTTATAATAAAACACTTAGGCCTATATCGCGCTTTCATAAAATACATTTTTTATAATATAACTCATAGATCTAGCCTATATCAATTTTGTTTTTATAAGAAGTCAAATAAACTGTTCTGAGTTCTTATTAATTACGTATTTTATATTTCAAGGCCTCAGGCCCAAAGACTGGCAAGTAGACCCCTACAACACATTTAAAAATAACAAAATTGCACAATCATGTATATTCCATCAAATTTAAACATAGTCTGTTGACTATATAAATTTACATATTCTGCTCGTGGGCTTATTTATAATAATGTACGCTTATAGTCAGGGAGCCAGCGTTATGAATTTTGACAAAAAGTGCCCGGCAAGATCTAAAATTTTGGCTGTTGCAGTCAGTTAGAGTAATGTCTCAAGATACAAAAAAGTGATGTTGGATAGTTGGAAACAATTGCAAAACATATAAAAAAACGATAAATGTATATTTTATTAAAAACTAGAATGCTATGTATGTGATACACTCGGCTATTTCCGAAAATGTAACATTTCCCTTCCGTTTGTGCTGTTTTTTCAGACAAAACATAAGATTTCAGTGTAAGTAGGCTATCCACAATGCAATGTTTTGAGTGAAGTATTATAAAAAATATCAAATTTTGAACAGCTACAAACGTGCACGCGAACACGCGTATTACATGATTCATTTGACCGTCATATGTGACAGAGAGTTTCAAGTACGTAAAAAAAACATTACCATAGATATATCATCTACTGACATGGATTAAAAGATGTATATGTTCATTTACAAAGGGGAACATACATAACTTGAATAATAGGGTGACAATATGAACATAATCGTAACTACATCACACCGCATGGCCATCCATACTAATACTAGTCATTATGCGCCATCTCTTGGGCGTGGAAGTTTCATCATGAAAATTTTAGTCATCAACTGAAAGAAGCACTATATGACATGTTTAGACAAATGCTTATGCGTTGAATACCTACGAATCTTCTTAGGTAGGGGAGACCGGGGCTAGTTCGCACAGGGGTTAGTCAGTACAGTGCCCATAATTTTGAGAGTAAATGTATTTTCGTTCTGTGCTGCCTCCTAGTGAAGGACTGTATCATTACCCTTGACTTAATTTTCAAAGGTTTTTTTCAAAACAAATTATGAAAAAATAAAAAGACTTTTTCATTTTGAGGGGTCAAAAGTATTTTTTTGCTGTCACACAAAATGCTATTTTGTTCAATGTTTGCCATTAAACCTGACAGTTTCAACTCCACTAGCTGTAGAGCCCTAACTAAAGCTAATAATCCTTTATACTTTATATATGTTCTTCTTCTTCTATGATGTTAGTTCTAAATATAATTTTTTTTCAAAATACGTCAATGTGGGGTTAGTTCGAACAAAGAACAAATCAAATGGGGCTAGTTCGACTGTTCAGACTAACCCCACAAAATATCTGGTACATCGAACACTGTTCAGACACACCCCATCCCATGTTCGAACTAACCCCAATGCATGGGTGGGGTTTGTTCGAACAGTGAAAAATCTAACTTTAACATGCTTTTCTAGCTCTACTTTGTTTTCAATTTGAGAATAATGTATGCTAAAAATAGCCTCTATAGTTGAATACTTCTGAACAAAAATATTAGTCTCCTAACTTCTTCATAGAAAAAATTAAATCATTCTCTCAAAATGGTGTTCGAACTAGCCCCGGTCTCTCCTATTACTTAATGTTGAGGAGTAACATGATTAAGGTGCAGACACATATATATAGCTGAAACGAAAACGTCATCGCTATATTTTCTTTCACAATGTCAAGTGTCTATCTCCCCCTTTACATCTAGTTAGTTATGCCAACATCAGTTCGGTATCATCCAATGGGCATAATGTTGATAAACATAAATCATGGTAATGGAACGTATCAGGTGAAACATATTAGTAATGCTCATCTTGTTCAGAGTCATCTTCTAAGTTTACTACCTTGCCACATTTTGCTGACTCACCCAGACATAAGCACCCGATAGAACAGGCAGCCTTGGCTTTAGAGCACGAGCAGCCCTCCAACACTTATTTTCACACTTGCAGTGCACAGACTGCTTGATGTCCGGTTTGGCTGTAATGTATGTATACGAATTGGAATTTGTGTCTTGTTCTGCACCATTCAACCAAATTCTAACGATGAGGGAAGTGCTGGCTCACTGAGATGTGCTCTTTTATACCAGGCAATTTGATATAAGGCACGTAGCAAGTGGAAATTAAAAGCATCCTCAGTGAGAGGGAGCTTTCTCAAAGCTGACCTAAAATAGGCAAACATGTGCTGGCGTGGAATGATCAAATTTGTAATTCCAGATTCTCTGAATTCGTACAGTGCAATGGGAACGTTATTGCATCATTGTGAGCGGATTATACTGTAGGCTTATCTGTAAGTTCTCCATCACTAAATACTGCTAAAGAATTTAACCCTCCAATCATATCCAATGCTAGTTTTGCTGCCCTCCCCTTTCCCCATCCATATGGATAGCTCACTGTATCACACCCACTCGGAACATATGTACCGAGCAAAGTAGCATAAAGTGCACGTGGATCTTTGTCAGAGTTACCAGACAAAGATTTGACTAGAGCATGTAGAGGTATATATCTATCATCACGTTGAATCCTACCCGTAGTTGAATCCAACGTTCTTTGAGCTCTGATAAGAAGACAAAGTTAGACAATGCAAGTAATGTTATGGCCGCGTCGGTTGCATATATGACTGCACTTACGTTGATGACCATACACTTTTAAATAATATGCTAGGTGAGCCATTATCCTTGTATGAGCTTCCTTGTGTTTGAACACGAAATATCTGCTATATCAAATGTACTATTTTTTGGCACAGAAACTGTACTTCCAGCAGTTCTATTCATTCCACCCATGATGAACGTTGTGTCTCCTGGAAGGTAATTGGAATTATCACAGATTGCCTGGAGTAAGAATGAAAGTTCGCTTTGCATTCGTCTCTGTCTTTCATGGGATTTCAAGCTGTAAATTCGATTAATGTCATACAGGTCAACAACAGCGTTGATGCATTTGTAGTTTGCTGGCTTCAGCTGTATGATATTTTGTGTATAGCGCTCATGAAGATCAACAAATCGCTTTGAACCCAGGTGTTGAAATCTATTTACGAAGGCCATTGTATCTAATAAAAAGATTGTTCTGAGATCAGATTCTGGCAAATGATATGGCTGGTTAAAATCTGTACCTGCTTCAGATATTACCTTTCTTTAAAAGTCTGATTTACAAGCTTTCCACATAGTATATTTGGCGTCAAGTCTGCAGCCTAAATCAAACAGTGAGGATGGGTAATTTGTCCATTCATGACTAAATGCTATCTTCCTAGTCTCGTCGTCAGCACTCTGACAAAAAAAAGCCCTGGTCACAGCACTTTCCTCTTGGTATATTTTAACAACATTACTTTTTAAATTGTGTGTCTTGGATGCAAATGCTGTCTGACGTGGCACAACAATCTTTTTAGAATGTTCAAGTTCTGGTTGACGCAAGGTTTCTTGTCCTCGTTGCTTGCCATTTAAAATATATGTGATTGATGCCTTGTGTCCTGTGGCTATGTTGATGAGATCAATTTTATTTGAACAGGAAAAAAGATTCACCATTTGTTCTGTTATCACACTCCACATATGTTCGACTATTTGAAAATTATTTGCAATAGCTTTATTAAATTCACCATGGTGATGTGAATTAGATTCACCAACGTCAGCCATCGCCTTGACACTTTCTGAAATCGTTGTGAGGAATGGCATAGTTTTAACATATTTTTTCTCTAGATGCAAGAGCCTGTGAGATACCTTTGAGTGATGATGTCTTTCCTTCAATGTTACATGTCTTCTCTAAGGCCTTATCCGTCTGAACTCCATTGAATTTACCTTTTAAATGATGTACTGCCCTTAATGAACTTTGAAAATACGTCTGGGTGTGTATTTTCCATAACTCGCATGTCTCTCAAATACATAAGAAGAAATATCATGTACTTTGTGTGTTGTGCAGAAGCTGTGTAACATTTTCTCCACTGAAGCAAGGTGTTCATTCCAGTCCCCAACTCTTTCCGCATGGATGTATTCTTTCAATATTGTGACCATATCTATGTACATTGACCAGTACATCATCATCTTTATACTGGTATATGTTGTGGGTAGTTGCATGCATTGTTACACCAGTAGGTGTGTGCTCGTGAAAGTCTAAATTATCAAGTGCATTTTGTGAAAATCTGCCACCAAGAACCCCAGATGGTACAAATAGCCCTTCATCTTCTGATTGCATGCTGATATGTTTTGCCCTCTACTGTTATATACCTACCATCAGGTCCTGGGTTACATCTAAAAACTTCTTTCTCTGATTTCACCCTTCCATTTTCTCTCCAAGTTCTGCATCGGAGTTAGTAATGATCCAAGCAATGTGGTTGTAAATATCCTTTGGTAGGCCTATTCGCACAACTGCAGATTCATATGAGATCTCTAGCTCTGAGTTTTGAGATGCTGTATAAGTGGAGGGATGTACTAAAGGTTGAACCAAAATTAAATCTTTGTCACCACCTTCAGATTGATTGTCCCCATCATGATCACTTTTTGTAGCTAACATTTGAGCTGTTTTTTTCATCTGCGATCTAAGATGTTTTGCGACGCCAAAAGAGGTATTTTCACGTCATCAGCTTCAGGTAAAAGCTCTGAGTCAGCTACTTCCTTCTGTAATTTCGTTGCAAGTACACACATTTCAGCTACTGTTATTGAGGATGAACAAACCAAACTTGACATTCACCCTTGTGGCACAATCTGCACATCATTCCCAAATCGATCAGTAATCTTTTACAGAGTCAGTCTGTTCTATATGACATAACATTATCTGCACCGATCCCCTGTAGGATTTCAAGGCATTTCAGGGTTCCCCACAGTGCCGGAAATGCCGGCATGCCGACCGGATGAATTTTATGCCGACCAGCATGTAATAGGTCACATCCGGCTGTAATCCAGCTGGCAGATTAGCTAATATTCCCGTCGCCAGTGTCTTACTGTGCTGGTTTAGCGATCAGCGTGTCCTTGCTACCACCCCCCCCCCCCATAATCCCCCCACCTCTGGGTCACCCGTCATGTGCTGTATGTTACATAACATAGATGTAGGCCTACGCCTGGCAGAAGCAGCGCTGACAGCTAGTGTAGAAAGTGCTGTCACAGGGTGGCCAGTCCACCGCTGTGCCAATGTAAGTCCAGCGCAAGCAGCGCTGAGCCGGCATTGGCGCCACGCTGGCGGACGGGCCAACACTTCTAGCGTTGCCAGTCACCACGACACATTGTCACTCACCAAAGTGTCAGCGCGTTGGTGAGTGAGTGATACTAACTCACAAACCTTGTCAGGCGGCATACACAACAACACTTATAAATAACAGAATATTAACTCTCACCAACAAACAAAAACCCATAAAACACCAAGAAAACATGCATAGGCCTACACTCAAATACACAGCTCACAAACCATCAAATCAACAAGACAAAATAACAGACAGACAATTCAGAACAAGCGAACTTTCTTATTTTCACAAATTAAGATGAGACTCTTCTAGGAACTTTCTATTTTCAAATTATCAACTTCAGACACTTTTAGACCATTCCACTCAAATTCAATCAAAATTACATAACTCTGACGTATGCTGGGTATGCTGGAGGAAGGTGACGGCACACAGACAGTCAGGTAAACAACACAAATGAAAAAAAACTTTGATATTTTTTATCGCGCGCGCGCGTGCAACAGTAAATATTTTATTATGCTGCTCGCGCGCGCTAAGTTAAGATTTTTAAGATAACGACCGGATGATTTTTTTTCTGTGGGGAACCCTGCATTTGTCACGCAGTTGAGTGATGTAAAAAGCAGATCTGTCTTTAAAAATAGGCTCAGAAATTTCAGATGCAAGTGTAGTCCTGAACGCTTTATCATACATGATATTTTGTGCATCATCACTAACTAACCTTGGTGCTCTTTCACCATGCATGCTCCTGAATTTATTCATACAGGACTTGTGGTGGCAAAAATCAACGGCATCATATATACTGGTTCTTTTCCATGACCCTGTATTGTGAGCAATATTGATTCATAATTATTTTATTTTGCCTTTTTGTATATTGCTTCTTGTTTCTGCTTGGTAGCGACTAGTATAAGCCGCCACCTATCCTTGCGTCTCTTTTTTTTGCAAAGGAAGCAGCGTGATTAGTATGTGACTTAACTGGCCCTTAACTGCTCCTTGTTTTTAAATCTTCGGCTGTTCCATGAATATTTTCTTCTGATTTCGTCTTTTTGATACTTTGTTTCGCAATTGTTTTCTTGTGTACACACTTCGACATGTCCTATGGCAGATGGGTGTCATCGATAAAAATGTTTCTTCATCCTGCATTAGCGTCCATAGTCTGTCATATACATCATCATGACGCTGCTCAACAGCATGTCTAAATGCACCAAAAACATTTGCAGTTAAGTTAAGGTTATGTTCAGTTGTGCTTTGGAAAATAATACACCTAGTAAAGTCTGTCTCATTAGATAATTGTCTTTTCATCACAAATACAGGCTCCATTTCTATTAGTATCTACAGGTCATATTCTATTTAAGTTACATTCACTAGGCCTACATATTCATGAGTTCTAACTATACTATGACAACACCATCGATCAGGAAATGAAATAAATGAAATTACCCAGACTAGAGTATCATTACTGTTAGCTTTACATATCTGATATGTTTGAATAAATTCAGCATTCTGGACTAGTGTACAAAAAAGATAATGAAAATGAATGAATGTATATCAAATATAAAGATTCATCAGCTTCAGGATACATCTGGAAATAACATGAAATATTAATTATTATCAATATTCACATTCTGTGTCATTATACCAACATTTTGGTGTATTTATTGTTGCCATGGCTATCAAATTATGAAAATTAGAGTCAATTTAGCATTTTCCGTAGCGGAAAAAACCTCTACTTTGTGGCTGATAAATTGACTATCACCACTTGTGAAAACACAGTGTTTGCATATCTTTTGCAAGAGCTATAGAAAAGCCAACATCACTTTTCTTACTCTTGAATATCTATAGTATGACTTTGTGGGGTCAAAATTTTTAGATCGGGGGCTGTAAGGTTCAACCGTTTTTTTTGAGAGATAGAGAACGATGGCTCCCTGACTATTATATTATAAGGTCTATATTTTTCTGGCGGGGGCCCTGGTGCAGTGGCTAAAGCTGCCTGCTTGGAAAGTCGGAGATCGCGGGTTCGAACCCATCTTTCTGGCCTTCAACTTCAAGTTTCAAAGAAACAAAAAGTTCCTTCCCCGCTCACTCGTGGAGATTCATTATTGTGGGGAACAATTTTTCAAATTTTGCTGATTAATGACACTTTTTATCTTAAAGATGTTTAAAAGCTGATATGTAATGTGCTAATTATAAAAAAATGGAAAAGATGAATATGGACGGCACTGGCGGTTAAAGGGTTAAAGAAGTTAGACGAATTCTATCCCACACCGCAAACCAAATATATTTAAAATCGCTAGAAGACGCTAAAATAAAGAACATACCCTCTCTCAAATCAAAGTTGCACCATACCACCTGCGAGCGACGAATAGGATCAATTCGCAAGTACATGTACATCACAGCTGGTATTTGCCACAAATTAGCTGTTGCACTCGAAACATCTGGTAATATTGATTATTGTGATGGTCTCTTAGGTGGTCTGGCTGCAAAAGATAAGACCGTCTTCAGCGGCTCCAGAACCATGCAGCAAGGCTCAGGTATCACACTCGAAGGCTACATTACATATCACCTACTCAAGAAGACTTATAACTGGCTTCAAAGAGAGATTGAATTATATGATCATTGTGACAGTACCGTAAACCGGGGCTATTTTGCCAACCCCGGGGCTATTTTGCCACCCCCTTGGGAAATTGATAAAATCATCTGGTTTTCAATAAATACCATAAGTTAATAAAAATAACTATTATTATGGGTTATACTGTATTGTAGGGAACATGTTTATGTCTATTTACAATTTTTGTATAATATTTCAACACCAGAAAAAAATATTTCACCGAAGTGCTATTTTTCACGCGTTTTATCAAAATTTGACAAATTTGAACTCTGGAATTGGTATTTAACCATTTTATTAACGTATGTAGTTTTCTTTTATGAAACTTGAAGGGTCCTTAGCACATAAAAATTTTTTTTGATGGAATATAAATATTGGGCCTGTTCGGGCACTTCAAAGTAACCGGGGCTATTTTGCCACCCCATACCGGGGCTATTTTGCCACCCCTTCAAAATGGCCGCCAGAGCCTCATTTTCGGTCCGATTTGAAAATGGACTTGACCACTAGACTCACTGACCCCTAAAAACTATATAAATATTTACATAACTGGTTTAAGGCACTTATTTTTAATAATTACATAACTTTCCTGTAAAATAATGACTTTTTCACTGAATATTTTATGTTATGTCTGTATGGTACATTTACCTGAATCTATGTAATATATTAAATGGAATGATAAAAAGGTCTACAGACTGTTCAATTAATTTGACTTTCGTTTGATTAGCTTCTCAATTATATTATTTTGAATTGAAAAATATTTATATGGCAAAATAATTTTTTGGATTCTGACAAATGGCTTTAATTCACGAAATATGATCAAAATTAGCTCCAGTGGCAAAATAGCCCCGGTACCGGGGCTATTTTATCTATTTAATAGTCCTATTAATAAAGGCTAAATATAGACTATGCTAAGTATGCGAATACCCTACACAACCACCCTCAATTATGACACTTTATAATTAATCCTACTAAAAAAGCGGGTTTGATACACCGATAAAAAATATGTAAATAGGGTGGCACAATAGCCCCGGTTTACGGTATACAAATGTATTCATAGACTAGCTCCAAACTATCTATCATCTATCCTGACTACAAGAACACGAGACAATCGACTTCGTAAAAAACAGGTGTGCCACGAGCTTAACACTCATTCCTGTGCCGAAGTTGTTTGTAAACGGTCGGTTGGTACACGTGCCCAGAACTTTGGAACACATTGCTACTGAACATTAGGACAATTGGCACACTGCAATCTTTTTTAAAAGCAAACATTGAAAACACACCTATTCTAGTCTGCATATAAAATACACTGATGCCGTTAACCTTGTTTTAAATAAGATTACTGAAACTTTTAGCATACCGGTACAGTTTGTATTATGTAAGCTACAAGCATATGTAAGCATATGTAAGCTACATATGCATGCAGCTGGATACAAGCGTCTAAAGAAATACAATAATAATAATTTTTCCTTAATATCATAGAAATCATAACTACAACAATAATAAGAGTAATATTTTCATTTTCACTGCTATCTGAGAGCACTGAAAAAATCATTCAATATTATGTTTTTTGCTAAGGTTTTGAATATCTTAGCACAAAGTTGCGAATGAAAACGTTGAAGAAAGTAACTATGTCCAGGGTTCTAACCAGGCCCTTTCAGGGTGTCGGGCCGACATGCTCAGTTTTGCTGCTGCTACGCTCCTAATATCGCCGATACGCTGCCGATACGCTGAATAAAGAGGGACACGCTGCCGATACCCAGAGCATCTCTGCAGCTAGTATCCATAAAATTTTGGGGGGCCTAGGCGGCCCCCTGACCCCTCGCCGATATTTTGTGGCTCGGCTGACGCATCGATCCGATACGCTGACATTTCAACCTGGTTAGAACCCTGATGTCTATTAATATACGTCAGCACTTACTACCTTTTGTAAGATCTTGCCGGTTCCGCTTTGTGCAAGCTTTAACCTGCTATAACTCGGTCAATATAGCAGCTAGACTTACAAAAATGCCACCTACGCACTCAGCGGCTCACGGCGCATCGATCCGAACAACAAGAAATGACGCAAAACAAGATAATTTACAACGAAAGCACATATATATGGTTTAGCACCTACATTTTAATACAAATATCAGTTATGCTCTGATCCGCGAGCTGAGGGTACCACACGACGCAATAGGGCCTCAGGATCACGTTGCGCCTACAATTAGTCCTCTAGCCCCCAAACCCACCGAGTTATAGAGGTTTCATTTTTTAATGATATGAATGACATGATTATTGCCATAGGCATTAATTTGTAATAATAATAATAATAATAATAATAATAATAATAATAATAATAATAACAATCATTCCAATAACAATCATTCCAACAACAACATTTCCAACAACACGTTGCTTGTAGCGTTGTACAATAAAAGCTTATACAATTATTTTTTTGAAAAGATGAGTATCCGGCGCAGATTTAAACACACACAGTGGCAGTGTATTCCAGAGAAAAGGTGTTGCCTTTCTAAAAGCCCTGTCGCCCCAAGCGCGATCAAGAATGTCTTGTTCGTTAAACACTCGATTTCAGACTGCCTCCTGGCACGTCCTGGCTGGAGTAGTTCTGTAATGTATGCGCTGAGTACAGTAACAGGTAGCCAATGCAGATTCATTATTATAGGCGTGAAGTGACATGCATCTTGACGAGTCAGTCTGTATTTACGCAGATCCAGATTACGTGCCGCAAATTGCATGCCAGAGTGAAGATGAGTGACCTGCAGTAGCAGGGATGCGGGTGATGAGTCTAGTAGTCCAGTCAAAATAACTCGAAAGAATGCAAAAGGTCAAAAAAATTGCAACAGAATTTATTTTTTCACAGGCATGTCAAGCGCCATCACCTGAGCAACATCATGATAGGCCTACTAAAAGTATGGAAAAATTTCCCTTCAGGACAAAAAGTACTGAGCGATAACATGAAGGAACCAAATATGCATTTTTAATGCTTCTATAAAATAACGTAATTGACAAGATTTACAAGCATTATCACCTTTCACCCTGTTAAAACCTCAACCAATGTCCTAAAACCGTAACCCAATCAATATATGTATTCTATATAGATGCTTAGGCATGTGAAATATATAGATGCCTAAGCATTTAAAATATTTCAACTAAATAAGCAGTCATATAATTATCATACACTACAGTTCTTCCTCGGAGTCGTCTTCCTGTGTTACGTGTGAGTTGAAGCTCGCTGTTAAAACCTCAACCAATGTTTTAAAACCGTAACCCGATCAATATATGTATTCTATATAGATGCTTAAGGATGTAAAATATATAGATGCTTAAGCATTTAAAATATTTGAACTAAATAAGCAGTCATATAATTATCATACACTACAGTTCTTCTTCGGAGTCGTCTTCCTGTGTTATGCACGAGTTGAAGCACGCTGTTCCGTGACACTCTCCACAAGCATATGAGCAATCCGGTCCATGCTGTACTACAATCAGTTTTGTAGTAACATTTGACCATTTTGAGAAGATTTTTCGGTGCTGGGGCCATATCAGTCATACGTGGGTACATAACATCATCTGAAACGTTCCACCCCCAATCTAAAGGATTTAGCATATAACTACGTTTGCACTTGATAATATATAGGTAGTAGTATTTTTTCTTCAACATGAACAACTTTCTCACAATACTTTTGATAACGTATTCTTCTTCTTCTTTAATCGCAAATCTCACTAGTGAGTAATGTCTATTAACTTTGCTTGTCACCTTTTTTCCCGCTGGGGCCATATCAGTCATACGTGGGTACATAACATCATCTGAAACGTTCCACCCCCAATCTAAAGGATTTAGCATATAACTACGTTTGCACTTGATAATATATAGGTAGTAGTATTTTTTCTTCAACATGAACAACTTTCTCACAATACTTTTGATAACGTATTCTTCTTCTTCTTTAATTGCAAATCTCACTAGTGAGTAATGTCTATTAACTTTGCTTGTCATCTTTTCTCCCGCTATAGATAGCTACCATTGATTTTTTACCTGCTGATGCGATGTTTTCTTTTGAAGACCCATAATCAAACAATACTTCTGCATACTGCTCCAGTTAGTTCACTTTTTTAAGAGCAACACTTTTTTCCAATTTCAAAGAGACGTGATGTGGAATCGCAGCCAAGAAGTGCATCCAGGAAGGGCAAGTGTTTACATAGAATCAAATCAAGAGCAGTTATTGTAGTCCGAATGATCCATATTCTAGTGTTGATAGTGTAGATGGTGTAGATAGTTTTGCTTGAGTAAGGTGACTGGCATTCCCAGTTGCATGAACCTGTAAAGCGCTGTTTGTTTTTCTTGTTTGAAAGAAATATGTCTTTCTTTACTGTAAGTTTTGTGCTTCTTTCACAGTGAACATCAACATAATTAGTTTGTCTGATGAGTCATGAGTCATTTTCTCTGATGAGTCATGTTTTTGCAGTTGGGCCAGCAGTGTAGCAATCAAATACGACAATGCATTTCCCATGCTTGCTGCACACGTAGCGCTTGTAGTCATCACATATCTCTTGAAAAGATACATCTTGGGACCATGGTATTCGATGTAATAGTGCTCCACCATCGAGTACGTGGAGTGGATTTGATTTTGATCTTTGACACAAAGAGTCTGCCAATGCAGCCTTGTTCGCTAATCTAGGAACACCTGGGCTGTCAAATAGGATACGTACAGAGCTCATAAAAAAACATGTCTTCAGTGTTCAGATTTTCATTGGCTGCGGTCAACTTAGGTCTTTGAAAAAGGATCTGAGGATCTATTTGAAGAATCTCTTTGTTAGTCGTTGAATCTAGCCTTAAAAAAGAACCAAGAGTGATAGTGTGTTCTTTTCATTTAAAAGAACGATCTGTGATAGGTTTGTTATGTATTGATCTGTTGATTCAAGGATTTTATCCCTACTTCAACTGCCTGATCAGCATTTACAGATTCGTGTGCAACTGCACCAAAAACTATGTTGTGAAGCGATTTGTCACAGTCAACAAAAGGGTTTCTTGTTGTAAAAAATGTGACAATTTTGTCTGTGTCCTCTCTGTCTTTTTTCACCATGGCATGAGATGCTTCTACGTGTTGTTCACTTCTGTGGTACGTTGTGGCAATGAAATCTTGCATTGACTGGTTGATTAGAGAGCATGCAGGTAACGATTTAATCCAGACATATCTCTGAACTTCTGTCATACCCCTCCCGTTGTCTCAATGTCTCGATCTCGATCGTTTTCTTCGATCATCAGATGCTCTGTGGTTTCCACCATAATGGTTGGTCAGACGTAATCACTGGAGTTGTTGAATTTGTTTAGGCTTGGTCTGGCAAGAAGATGTAAGTAGAATAAATGCAGGACATATCTATGGGATCAAGATTTAACATTGACAAAAACACTACTAGTACTGACGCTTTTCCTGTATGGTCACCCTTTTGCACCATCTACATAAAGCCTGATCAACCAGGTCTAGGCCACTTCAAGAACGGCAAAAACTTCCATAAGGTATTGGTCAGTGGTAAGTGAGCAACAACTTTTATTTTAGACCGCAGCTCCACAAGGTCATTGAAAGTTGTTGGTGATGTATTCCTTGGATAGTTATATTGATGAATAACGATGTGGCCACTTTCTAAGATATATTTAGCTGCAACGGTTTTTTTTTTTTGAAACTACGATAGGTGTTGACTGAGCAGGGGTTATTGCTGCAACCATGCCCATGCCATGAAATGTACCATGTCCAGAGTCTGAACATTGTGATCTACATTATCTGCTATGAAGTACAAATCTGCCACCAGTAAGTGATGTAGTGGGGTCTGTCACAATTGCAGCATTTTTTTCAAATGTCTGGACCTCAGTGTATGAGCTACAAAAGCCGTGTTGGTGAAGTGAATCCATGAGCCGAAATGGTGATGCATTTGTATGGCTAATCCGATCTTAAGTGATACTACTAGCAATCTGGGTCTGGTTGCTTGGATTAAAGCCTGGCGAAGTGATGCCTGATTTTTCTCGTCTCTCTCTTTATCTGTATCCAAAATTACAATTTGGGAAAATGATTTGAAGCTCTAATGTAGGAAAGACATTGCAGTTTCGGTAAGTACTGTCGTTCTGCAGAAGTGGATAGTCTTCACCTTCTTCAATTGCTTTTATATCAATTGCTTTTATATTCTTATCAGGTTATCAACAGTTTCAATCAATCTCACAGCTTCTTTGTCCTCACAGACATTTTTCTCGTTGATGAAGTAATCCTGTAATATTGATGATTCTGTAGTTCTGAATGTTACAACTTCTTCTTCCCTGCTATGGTTGTGAATATTATTTTATCTTTGAAGTGATCTTGTTGTTTTTGTTTCCTAGTGTACGCATATGTTTTTTCTTTGGAATCGATTGAAGTCAAATGTTCTTGAAAAAACTCACTGTCACTAGATCAATCGCAGTGGTTTGCTCGTCGTCATTGCTTTCAAAGCAGTGTGCAGCACTGAGAAAAGATTCAAGCCGTTCAGGCCATAAAAGAAATCAAATGAATAGCTTGATATCATAACACAGCTCAATCTGAGCATTTGTTTACAGGGTGATTCTAATTTCAGGACAGGGGAACATGAAGTGGTAAATAGAAAATACATCAATCATAAGATGTTTTTGAACGCTGCAAATCTGTTTTTTGTTACGCTCCCCGCCTTGGCCATTATAACATAGTTATGTATATACAATGCACCCGTAACACTGCTATATCGCATATATATGTGTTTCCAATGAAGCAATGCATCCGAATTTAGTTTTATTACGTTCGTTGACCATGAAAACCTGGGGATAGACACCAATTTTTTATCTGTCATATTCACTGAAATATGAGCAAAAATGGGATTTTATGTAATGGCCGCCATAAATAGCTTGCGGAGAAAATTCCTGAGCCCCGCAAACTTTATACTTTTTTTATGTGATGAAGATGAGTTTGTAGAAGACCATCAAAGTAAAATAGATTCTGCTGCAATTTTTTTTACCTCAAACTCCAATTTTACTGGGCTATAGCTGCTATGTATGAGATCTTTGCATCTTCGCTAGAACAGGTCTCTGTCTCTGTTCATGTCAAGTCGCGAGGTGATAAACGCGTAGCAACCTTATCACAGGATTCCTTATCAAGGTATCGACGAATCTTACTAATCGACCTGATGTGATAGCGTGCTGCAATACATAGAGTGGTAATATGAGTTCTCATAGTATAGACATATCTGTATCAAACATCCCACCTAAAGCTACCTTAGTTACGGACTGACTGGCGGGTGAGATCAGTGAGTCACCGATCCGTACACCTGGTATTGATATTTTAAACATCTGCTGCCTTGATCCAAACACGAAAACCTCGCTTTTATCATCGTTCAATCTGGGGAAGTTTTTCTTCATACAGATACGAATGTTTTCTATACAGCGTTGAATTTTGGAGGCTAATACATGTCTACCGTCTGTCACGCCGGAGCTAGTGGTATGTTTTCACTCTCGGTGTTCAGTTTTCAAACATACGATATGTTTCTTCCTCATTCATTATTTTCTGAACATTCAATATTGCGAGGATTTACCGTGATCGAAAAGTAGTGTACTCTGTATCAATTCACCAGCTGCGAAGTCCAGCGGGACGCAGTTCCCGTGCCACATTTTAGGAGAAGAAATATAATACAATATTGTAAAAGTGAAGAAGACAATAAACGAAGTGAAACCCTTAACATTGACCATGTTACCCCTTACATATTTTTATGTTTAAAAAAGCAAAATACTCGAATATAGCACATACAAACTGATATCATTGAATATGCTTTATGCAGATCAATTTATTGTTGATCAATTATTTAAACAAACCTAGAAATTGATTTTTTTACATATTTCTGCGCTTCATATAAATGTGCGGTGCGACAGATTACGGATTTGAATGAGCTTGAAAACGGCTTACCAAATATTTCCATTCGTTCTTGTGATAATAATAATAACGAGGATAATAATAATAATAATAATAATAATAATAATAATAATAAGAAGAAGAAGAAGAAGAAGAAGAAGAAGAAGAAGAAGAAGAAGAAGAAGAAGAAGAAGAAGAAGAAGAAGAAGAAGAAGAAGAAGAAGAAGAAGAAGAAGAATAAAAACCTAACATGTATAATATATAACACTTTTAAATCAAACAAAATCGGGGACTCTAGATAGAAAAAATTATAGATAATAATTTTAAGTTTTTTATGTACCGATATAAAGAAAATGTGAGTGTTGAGTCTCATCAAACAACAAGGTTATTAGCAGCCGTATTTGATATAATTTAAAAACTCAATCTAAGTTGTTAACAATGAAAAAAATATAAATAATTAAATAAAAACTGTCACGAAGGAGTACATAAATGTTGCATATTATGCCCGAGTTTGACAAGTGGACGGTTACATGAAAAAATGGTGTACGGTTGCATGCTAAAGGTGCATTCCACAGTACTGTATTTCGTTTGTCGCGGATGGCATTTAAATTGATTTTGTTCAGTTAATATGTAATACTTTCCAACTAACTTTATTAGAAATTATTGACTATCTAGTATCATTTATTTCTAATAAGTATTATATTTTTATTATTTTATTAAAATTAACTATGTTAATATGGGATGTAAGATTTGTCGCGGACGGGACTAGAAGAATTGCTTTTTCAAAGAACCAATTTTAGAACCCATTTTCTGTGAATCCAATAACATAAAAAATAGTTTGATAGCTTCCGAAATACTTTATGATGTTTAGGCCTATTAAGTGATGCTATTCTTAGTGACTCATTTAAATAAATAAAAATTGCAATCACACAATACCATACATCATCTCTTGTCGCGGACGGGACGTCGCGGACGGGAAAAAATATGCGCTGCAAATTTGATTCAATCGGATAAAATTTTAAAGAGATATAGTGAATCATAATCCACCGCTGAGAAATTTGCTGATGTGTAAAGATTTTTATAATAATATAAATATCATTTTTTTCGTTTTTTTCCCTAACTTATTTAAAATATATTGTCGCGGACGGGACAGCACAAATTGTCGCTGAGGGGAGTCATGTTTATTGCCAAGTCTAATAAATTGAAATAGTAAGCTCCCAGCAAACACAAAACATTTTCTAGCATGTTTAAAAAAAGTCACATGTAAATTACGTTCACATTTTTCGACGGTACCAATGTTTAAAGCTGAATTCTGAAAAAAACGGACAGGTAATTTTTTGTAAGACATGTTTCTACTATAGAAAGAACCATCAGTCCGTTTGCACTCAAAAACATAAATAAAAGTGTCTGAGCTCTGGGACTTTATGTAAGAAGTTTAAAGCTATTGGTGCTTATCAATCAATCAATCAATCAATCAATCAATCAATCAATCAATCAATCAATCAATCAATCAATCAATCAATCAATCAATCAATCAATCAATCAATCGATCGATCGATCGATCGATCGATCGATCGATCGATCAATCAATCAAACACTATCTGATCTGGATCCGACCTGAATACTGTTCTGAGTCAGATGTCATAGAAATATTAAATGAAGCTTAAAATGAGTCTAGCCACCACCCGACGCACCACAATTGTCTGAGTCTGTGCGATCACCAGCTGACCGCGGGTCGGGTGAGCAACAAATAACACGTCAGCCGATCATCGGGCTGTCTGATTGGATTTGTAATCGTGTAATCACACAAAATGCCTAGAAACTGAACTAAGTTAGAGGTGGATAAGATAGAGGGTCAAGGCCTACACTTACTTAGTCTTACAACAACAGGTTCTTGAAGGTTGTTTTTATATATCTATATGAAAAACAATCCTCAAGTACCTTTAAAATCCCTTCAGCTTTATGTTTGTGATAAATTATATATTTACTAGCTCTGACCCGTGCTCCGCACAGGCAAAGCTAGTAAGTGGGCCTCACAGGCATAATTGAAACACTGCAGCCTGTACAAAAACATCATGAATATACTCATGAGAATTTCATGAGACATGAGACTCATGTTCATAGTGAACTCCTATTTTACCTATTTCGCATTTATGCGAAAACTACCTTCCTTTACCAATTTCGCATTTATGCGAAATCCACATGTGTACATGCTATAATTTCAATGGATATATTTCATTACATGCAAAGTTGAAGATCGCCAACCAGAATGGTCAGTGATATGGACGAACTGTTCTCTTGCATTTTTAATGTGTGCGATGTGCGTATGCGCATACATGTAGCTATAACCTGCATACTGTGCCCAGGAGCTACTTCAGGAGTCCTTCTTAAAAATAAGTCGGCTTCTGGGTGTAGTTTTATCAGGGGGAAGACGATAAAGTAAGACTTAAAAAGGACAATATAATATAATATAATATAATATAATATAATATAATATAATATAATATAATATAATATAATATAATATAATATAATATAATATAATATAATATAATATAATATAATATAATATAATATAATATAATATAATATAATATAATATAATATAATATAATATAATATAATATAAGCCCGAGTTAAGTGTGTAGATATGTATTAAATCGTCTTAGAATGAAAAAAAAAAATTCATACGTTTTACAATTACACCTCCACAAAACTTAACCGGAGAACAGTCGATTTCACTACAATCACACATGTTCTTGAGCAAAAGAAATATAAATATAAATATTGACAATGTATAAAGAGCTGAATCAGTTAGTTATCAATATTTTTTCATCCAATATCGGTAGTTCTTCCAGGTCCCAATAGCCATAGCCTACATCTGTAGATCTAAAAAAACGTTGATTACTGTATGGGTATTATTGGACACTGCAAATAGCATGATTCTAGCCTAATAAAGAAAAAGTTTATGAATGCAATAGAACCTACCTACAAACCTAACGTTTTTTTGCTGCTGTAGACACAAACACGTGTAACAGTGACGTCCATGAGCAAGTTTGGGATTGTAAAAAATAAATTGGGGTCTCTGCAGAATAGGTACAGGTAAGTCTCTGAAGATAGAGTTTATCCAGGCAGGGTTCGTAATAGTGGTTGTCCGGTTGTCCAAGACAACCAAAAATCGTCACGGGCAACCAAATATGAATCTTTAGAACACTTTGGTTGTCCGTACGGACAACCACGTTTACCCCTGAAGCAATTTTGCCACTGAACACGCTGACATACTCCGTACCGTGACACGCGCACTTGGCACATGGCATAAGAGTGGCGTCATATCCGAGTCAACTTGAATCTTGTCTTCTGTCATGTGCGTCTGACTGTTGACAATGCCTTGTGGTAGTTACACAGTATTTAAATTTTAGGACTAAACAGAACAATTAATTTCCTTAAAAAAAGCTTAACATACGACATGGGCAATGAATCAGTGCTGAAGCCACATGTAAACTTGTTTTCATTGATATCGCAAGGCCTACACAGATTACTCTAGACAGTGGGGAATCCCCAGGTGTCCGTTTTTTTGCGCTGTTCCCTTTATTATCTTCCCTCCCCTTCCCTGTCATTATGACATGTTTGTATAGTTGGACTTGCAGGTATGTCCTGATAATCAATGTTTGATAGGGGGAATCGCAACAAAAAGGAACAGCCATGCACGTGGTAAGCAGTTGCTGTACCGGTTCATTCAATCATATGGTAGGGATGATATAATAGATCATGAGATAATCATCTGCATGGTCATTAGCAACTAGTTTATAATCAAATCATAATGGCAATATGCAAATTGTATTTCACTACTTTTAAGCATGGATATAGTTACTATTCCATGTTTTAACCGATCTTATCCAGCGTTGGCGCTGGCCGCTCGCCACGTCGCCGAATGCTAAGATATTTGCCATGTGGCGAAAGATTTGTGATGTCTTTAGCCACAGTGGCGAATACAAAAACGAGATGATCTTGAACCGTTTTCGCGGTAAAAATTGCTGAAAAAACGACTGCATTACCATCGTTTTTCTTACATAAACATGGCTTCATTTGATTCTTTAAACATGTTAAATTCTCAATCGATCTTGCTAGCATCTTTTAATTTTGCCGATCTATAAATATAGTAATAATTGCCTATATTATAGACTATATTCAACACAAACTATGTTTGTTTACATTCTGAACAAAAAACAAAATGGCGGACGACCACAGCGTAGGCCTATCCCTGTGATCTGTCCACTTGATAATATGATGTTGTTTTATACACACTGATCATGTGATGTTTATAATGACACTGTATCACAACCTTTGTGTTATGAGTTATTTTGTAGCTGCATTCAATAATTTGTGTTTTACATGTTATTACCATCGGGCCATTGCAATGGATTAATCGTTTTACCTGTCACTGACACTGTGTCAGTGGTCAACCTATTAGCCTCAACAGACGAAAGCACTTGTGGTAAAATAAATGAAATGAATCGGGCTTTAGGCCACCTTTTTGCACATATAGGCTAAACTGGGCCAGGAGAACCTCCTGAGGATGGTGAGATGATTGAGATGACACTGTCCTCCAGACACAGGATTCGAAATTCGAACCCTGGCGGTCTGAGGCCGAGCACGCTACCTCTCGGTCACAGAGGCTCCCCACAATACTAACTTTCACACGTGGATGGGGAAGAAACATTTTTGTTTCTTTCAAACCGCCGAGACCGGGAACCGAACCCCGAACTCTGGCGTGAAAGGCAGCGGTGCTAACCACCACCCTAGGGCCCCCGCCCACTTGTGGTAGAACATTCATGAATAAGCAATCATTCAAATTCATTTTTTGCCTGATACTCGAATGCGAAGTCATCAAAAGTGATTATTTGTCAAGAACAGGAAACGTTTAACACAGGCTGAGATGGTCAGTGTAAAAAACTGACTCCACACTGCTGCTGCAGTCATTACATCCTTGCCTACCACTTAAGGAAGTTTTTATAAAATAAATGTGTGGTTATTTATTCGCTAAATGAAGACTAAAGCATGAACTGGTTCAACTTAAGTAGTTATCTTTCTGTGGTAAGATGCAAAATCAATAGGCCTACTAGACCAATATCACCAATATCTTGGATACTGGGTACATAATTTCATTGTGGCTACAAGAAAGAAAATGTGGCTAAAACTTTTCAGAGATTTTAGCCACAGTGGCTAAGACATTTTTCATCCTACCGCCAACACTGCTTATCCCAATTAGGAGTGTCGGCCCAATGCTGAATCAATAGTGGCCCGACATCGTCTGTATTGTGCCAACGCTGGGCCAGTGTCTCACAACAGTGTATGTCTATTTCTGTCAATTGTGCCGCCGTTATCACGTCAAATATAGCATTGCTAAGAATCAAAGCCACTTTTTCAAGACTGCAGTCATGTAGGCCTAGTTTGAATACATTAAGCGATCTATATTAGGTTACAAATTTTTTTACAAACATATAGGCCTACAGAATATTAATTAGTGACACTAATTAACTGCACAAACAAACAAATATGTAAAAATTAGCTCGAAGTCTGTTAACATTGCCAAATTTTGAAAGTCGTAAATCGTGTTAAACAGAAAGTTGGTCTTCACAGGTCGATAACAGTATTATAGTCACTAAAACTGATCTGTAGGCCTACAGTAAAGTAGTCCGTTGATGGCAATGTATCACTCTTTCCAAGATTAAGCTTAGCTAGGAGCCGCCCTGAGCAAAGGCATACGGACAACCAGAAAATCTGGCGGACAACCACATTTTGAGAATGTGGTTGTCCGTTGGACAACCAGACTTTCAGCCCTTATTACTAACCCTGCCAGGTGTTGACGCAATGCTTGCTTAATGTTGGGCCGATGTTTACGCCACTTCCCCAACATCAACCCAACTTTGGGATTGAATGCTCAGATTGAACGTGCTTTTGTGCCGCTGCAGACACGTACATTCTTTAACCAGCATAATTATCTCCTGGTGGACATGCTTTGTGATACAATACTGGTTCAGGGTTTTACCGGCGTTACATACGGTGGGCCAACTTTGAGCCGACATTGGGCCGGTGTATCGTATGTATGCCTACACGGCTGATTGTGGTCACGCGCCCAGCCCGGTGTTGAATGTATGCCCGTTAGCGTCGGCAACGCTGACCCAACATTTAACGGGCGTCGGGCCGTTGTCAGCGTTTGCTCTGTTGAGACACTGACACCAGCATAAAACACTGCTCAGTATTGACCAGTTGCTGGCCGGCGCCGACGACAGTGGACCAGCATTGAACCGGCATTGGGTTAGTGTCGTGCTGACTTGTAGTGGACTGAGACATCAACGGAAAGTGTGATGAACATAGAATAAAAGCCAAACTAGAAGGGTCTAGTTTTTTGTGAACAAAATACTGAATATGTCTCCCCTGCAGCAGCATAACCTTTATGTTGATATCCAAGAGATGTAATCATGGTAATGGCTATGGCCTTTGTAATTAATGTTATTAAATGGCTCCTGTGGACAGTAGAGACAATAACTTTATATAAAGTTCTTGTTAGAGACTATTAAGCGGAATTTATCCGTTTTGGTGCGAAACACTTGTCAACACTCCCAGCAAACACGAGGTTAACCCAATGCTGGTCCAATGCTGGCCCACAATCTGCGATGCTGGCCCAACATCAAACCAGCACTGGTTCAACGCCTCGTGTTTGTAAACACAAAAAAATATTGTCCTTTGTCTTTTAAAAAGTTTTGAAAATCTAATAAACTACAAGTAAGAGACTATCTGTTCAAATGAACAGAATTTGTCCACATAAAATATAAATATCATGTGTATACACCTAGTGATAGTACTATAGGGTCTAGACAATAAATAGATAGTAGTGATATCACAGAGTCTAGAACAATTAGAGAGGACACCCCGCTAATTAATACATAAAATGTGATGCTTCCTATTTTTAGGCACATCCCAGCAAAGACAAAACATTTGTATAACATTTGTACAACGGCGGCCCAACATTGTATAAATGTTATAGGCCTAAAAAATGTTTTGTGTTTGCTGGGATAGGCCTGCCCTCACACTATATGGGCAGCGTCTGTAGTGGCGTGCCTACTAGGCCTAGGCTACTCGGCGGCGCAACTGTTAGCAGCGTTACAATTATTCTGTCACTGGGTTTTATATTAGCAGAGTATCCTCTCCTATTGTTCTGGACTTTTTGGTAATACATGTATAAAGAAAGGTTGCACATTTATACTAGATAGCGGCCTTAGCCTTAGGCCACTGTATGTTTTTTGTCTTAGATGAGAGAGGGAAAAAACTTTGGACCTAGATCTAGGCCTAAAAACTTTGCACCAATTTCTCTACGATAAGGATCAATATCGTCATTTAGTCTACGTTGTATACATTATATATAAGACTATATACCACATCTGGGCTTAATCAATGAAGCTATTAATTATTAATCATTTTTTATTTATTTGTACTTTTGTTTCTAGCACGGACAAATCCATGACTGCCTGAAGCTGATGATGATAGACCTTTTTGGGAAAGAGAAATTTGAGGAGCTCTTGTACGTATATTAGCAGACAGTATATGATCGAGGCCTATTACATAAAATCTCTTATTATTACTTTTTATTTATTCTATCATTACTAAATTACATCCTTTGAGTTATATTACTATCACCAGACCAAATATCACTATCATTCACCCATATATTACTAAGTTACTATTACAATAACTTGTCTTCTATGTTGCCAAAGCGATAATAAGCCATAACTTTAGGCAGCACATATTAGCCATTATTACACATTCTATGAAAATATAAACATAAAAATATGTTAATTTTTTAAAAATTTAATAGGTTGAATTTGTTTCGTTTTTCTTGCTAGGAAAGTGTCTGGTTGTGATGGAGAGAAACATTTCATGAAGTTCACTCACTACGACGAGGAGATGACCGTCGACCTGCTTGTAAAAACCGCAGAAATCCTGGGTGAGTAATAATAATAATAATAATAATAATAATAATAATAATAATAATAATAATAATAATAATAATAATAATAATAAAAAAAAAAAAAATAATAATAATAATAATAATAATAATAATAATAATAATAATAATAATAATAATAATAATAATAATAATAATAATAATAATAATAATAATAATAATAATAATATTATTATTATCTATATTTATCGAGGGTACAAGCACAAATGTGTAAAATCAATCAAATATTAAAAACATACATACGTAAGTAGCCTCCCAGCAGACACAAGTCGTTAAATCAATGTTGTTTTAACGTTGGTCCAGCGTCGTAGACGGTGGAACAACGTTAAAACAACATTGATTTAACGTTATAATAATGTAATATCAAATATTGTATAGTTGACTTGTCGGAATATGACATTAAAATAGGAGATGTAACAGTTTGAAGTCAGGATCTGACAACCGCATTTGTATGCCAGGATATTGGATTGTAATATCATAATATGACACTTTAACGTCATGATATAGTATTATAATGTCCCCATATAGTCCTTTAATATTACAAAATAAGATTTGAATGCCAAGATAATCCATTGTTTTATAATAGGATAAGACATTATCAAATCAAGATATGGCGGCATTCTAATGTGACAATATAATGACGTAATATGACACTATAATATTATAATGTGACCTTAGAATTTCAGGATATGTCACATTAAAGTCTGGATATGGCATTTTAATGTCAGGATATTATATTGTCATATCAAGATATAACGTCTCAATAACATTATATTGACAGCCGCACGTTACCATATGGTAATACAAAATGGACATAGAACATTCCAATATCAGGATGACATGTATGCCAGTTCAACATTAATATCGCAATATAATTCAGGAAGGCCTCTACATACACCAAAACTGCCAACAACAAAAGCACTTCGGAAGATTTAATAAAATGGAAAGAAAGATAGCATGTGTCCTTGCCCTCTCTTACTTCCATTTCCTCTTACACAAAAAAGTCATATTGTGATGTTAATATGCTATGTCATGATATTATAATAATATCGTGGCAATACACTATAAGATCCTGTCACTTTAATACCATAACATAATGGTTAACCACCATATCCTGCCTTTATAAAGCTGTATCCAGACATCATTTTACTACCGGTATATTAAAGAGCAATATTTGGACATTATAATACCATATCATCACGTTAATGTGTCATGTCCTCATATTATCATATCCTGATATTATACTGACATAAAAAGATCATATCCTGACGATAAACTGTCATATCAATTAATTTAATGTCATCTTCTGATATTCTGATGTGAAATCATCTCGTTACATTACCATGCCATGCCATAGCTTTATTACGAAATATATATATCCTAATATTCAGAATGTAATATCTTAATACTCAAATGCCTATTCCATGATATATTGACAATCGCAGGTCATAGACAAAAGTAAGTACTTGAAAGAGCATTGTTACTGAACGATTATCGAAGATGTCATGTACATGTCACGTGTAAGGCGCAAGTCCTTATCATCTAATTGATTTTTGTCAGAAAACCTCCTTTCAACGTCACCTACTGCCCCAGCCAACACGGGACATTAATCCATTTCTGTTTAATTTTTGGGCTATTGTCGAAGACGGTCAGCCAATATTGAAATAGCATTGGATGAACACCTCGTGTTGTCTGGGATGACACATAGCATATTATGCTGTACAGGAAGGTGTGGAAGCTACAGACTGGGAACAGAATTTATCTCATGGTCGCTTGTCACCAACTCAAACTGAAAGAGCAGTCGCTCCAGAAAGTGTTCTAAAAATAGTGAGTTGCGAGTGCAGAGTGGCTTGTGAAAAGAGGGGGAGATCTCGCAAAGCAAGACTATATTGTACAACGATGTTCTGTTTTTGTATTGGCCAAACATGTAGAAACTGACAATTTGGATGATTGAAACGCAGCCAAAGCCGAAACAGTTATGATTTATAAACATAATTCCTATTTTATGACCTACTGCCAGCGCTGACAGAAATACAATAAGACTGAGATTTTGATCTGTCTAATCATGTTCATTTTCTAATAAAAAAAATAATGTGACTCTTATCATCATAACTAAGGGATGTAATTTTAAAAATTATTACTATGTTCGATGTGTTTTATTTACGTGTCTTATTTTAAAATGGATACACACAGCCTACATCTGATATGTTGACATTAACCGTTTCATTTATTTGAAGCAGGTTTTGCTGACGCAATCCCTGCCTCAAATTATTCAAAAATTCCAGTACCTTTTGAATTAGACTTGTTACTGTTTCTAATTAATTATTTACCAGAGATTAATTTGTTAATCTGACAAATCTCCCTCTAGTACCTCATGTTATGTATATGTATATAAATTAAGGATTGGTATCCAGGTCAGTTTTATGCACATGTAGGCTAAACTGGGCTAAGAAAACCTCCTGAGGACGCTTATTAAGTGCTAGTAATGTTTATTACAATGCATTTTACAATAATAATTTTGAATGTTGTCTTCTCAAATTTATTTAGCTTACTACGAACTTTCGGTTCATATTATGTCTCACGGTGTAGTGTTTACGCCAAATGCCTGTCACGCCAAAGCGTGGACTCTCATCCATCGCTCTGGTGTTCAGGTTTCAAAGAAACAAAATGTGTCTTCTCTGCCAAATCGTAAAGATTCAGTCTTGTGGGAGCTTCTGTGACTGAGGGGGTTCGCCCTCAGAATCCTGTGTGTGGAATGGAAAGGTCACTTCGTTATATCTAAAATTTTATACAAGAGAGGATTCCGAGCCAGGAGGTCGTACGCAATTTGGTTGAGAGTAAGACAATGTGATCTGTGATTTACTAGATAACATGTCGCTCACCCATGTTCGCTTCTCTGTGCCCGTTATGGACACGTGTATTCTAGTGGGGAATATTTGTGGACCCTAAATAGAAGAAATCAATTAGGGTAATTTAAATAGAAATGCCCACTGGCCACCTTCTGAGTCAAAGCCTAAGCTCGCGTATAAATACATGCTCCGTTATTGTGGGAGTGTTTTTCGTCGTTATTATACTAAAACGTCTCTTTGTTATTTCTACCAAAACATCAGAATTTATTCTTTCTATTATTACGACCTTCTGAAACTCAGTATTTTAATCATCAGGGCCTTCTTACCGGTATTTTTTTGGAAATGCTTACGCGCTTCCGACTAAAAAACATTCCGCTTTCGACATTGTGGTTTATGAAAAAAATAATTCGAATTTGCAGTGGTCACAAAGAACAATAGCAGTATGATTATTATCTACTTGATCAAGTAGACGCTATTCAAGATAAATTATTTGTGCAACAAAACTAAAGAATTGTTATATTCACATTTCGACCACAACATAGATAATTGGAATAAAAGTTTAACAAATTTAATTGTATTTCGCAAGATTTCTACGTGTTCACTATTCGTCAGTATACGTATTAACCTGGCTACGCTGTCAAATCGAAATAAATGTTATTTAATTGGTAATATAATCGGTGGTGTAGGCTCAGGTGATTAAATAATTCCAGTTCAGAGGAATGAAAAATACCAGCTGACAATATCAGCAGGACAAGGGTTAAATGACCCTACTGAGGACAGTGCAGACCTAATGACACGGGACGTTGGGCCAACATTGCGTTAATGTGTGGCCAGCGTCATCGATGCTGTACCAGCACTGGCTCAGCGGACAGTGTGGACTTGGTCACGGCGGATTGCAACGAGGGGAATTCCTCAAAGTGTATGGCAATTGTACGCTCAATGGTGTTAAAATATTAGTTTATGATTTGACCTTATGGTTTGCTAACACGTTGATAACCTTGCTTTTGTCATACGAGTTATTTACACAATGTTTTAGTTAACACCGTTTTAAGCCTAAACTTCATGTTAGCTAAACTAGCTTCGAGCATACGGCCCCACGGGCTCGGCTGAAAAATACATTTTAGTTTCAACAACGAGATAGTTATCACTTATCGTTTTTTAAAGAGATCGCTTAACAATATAATATGGCGGCCATCTTGGATTTGTGCTATTAAGAAAAGTACTGATATTATTTCTGATCATCTGGTTAACCTCCTTGTACTTCAAAACATAGGTAGAGACACCAAAATCATTGTTTTAACTGCAAAAGTGAGGAATTGGGGTACACCCCTGGTTTTCTTTCAAAAATGGCGTTACATGGTGTTACATATAATTAACTACTATGTGGAATTTATGTTGATAAATTCAATATAATAAAATATGGTGATATAAATAAGTGATAGATGCCAGGTGTTTGGCTAAAAATACATTTTAGGTTCAACAACGAGATAGTTACCTTATTTTTTCTGTTTTTTTAAGAGATCGCTTAACATACTCAGTACAATATGGCGGCCATCTTGGTTTTTGGTAGTGAGAAAAGTACTGATATCATTTCTGATCATCTGGATGAACTTTTTGTGCCTTAAAACATAAGTAGGGACACCTAAATATTTTTTCTAACTTGAAAAGTGAGGAAATAGGGGATACCCCTGTTTACATGGTGGCGGCCATCTTGAATTAAGAAAAAATGCACAAGGGGGATTTTTGAGGACTCTTCGGCATTCGTCTGGGGAGATATCCAGGTATCATTCCTGAAAAAAAATCAGCTTTCTGCAATTTTATTCCAGGTTCAACCCTTATGCTCTCGCACTAAAAGAGAAATTGGCTTTGAATTAGCAGGATTGACATGTTTCGGTTCTAGCTGTACAAATGTTATCCACTTGAAGTTGTGGGGGGTCGCGGTAGCGAGACACAACCTCATGTGGGTGAAAATTAAATATATAAATTATAGTGTAGCGTTTAACTCTTAACACGCTATACATAAAATAATTTAAATTTTCACCCATTGCGACCCATAACTTTAAGTGGATGACAAGTACTAATTTGTTTAGTTTGAGACCAAAAATTCGTAAATCCAGATGTTTGAACTCACAATAACGCTCACAATAACAATAGAAAACTTTGTTGGAAGTAGGCAACAAAATAATTTGAGCAATGTTGCAAAATGTACAAATTAATATGCAGGCCTATGCAAGTACAAATCTTGGTATACGCATAAATATAGTGTCGCTCCTAATCGTGTTACAAATTTAATTTCCCTAGAAGGAAGATTTTCCGTACAGAAAAAAAAGAAAATTTTGTAAGGGGTATCATTCAATCTCCGAGAAGGAGGGGGGGCGGGCTAGAGTTGTTGTCACGGACAAATTATTTGTTTCAACCCAACTCGGCGGCCCGATGAAAATTTTATGACAAAGTCATGTAATTGTTTATATATTTTTTCTGGAACAGTTCTTGAAGTATTCAAATTCATATTCTATGAAAAAATTATTTCACGCAGAGTCCGCCCGTAATTAGTTTTTTCAAAATTACTCCAGCCGCCGCCGCCACCTCCCCCCCCCCCCCTTGGGATTGAATGGTGGCCCCGTAATAGAAGTGGCAATCTTTTTATAATTGCAAATCCTGCTACAAGTACAAATTGATTTCCAAGAAGAAATCTTCTTAGAAAGTGCAAAACGTGCTACAAATACTTGTCAACTTTTTGCAAAACTGTAAATAAGATACTGCCGTGCAAAGACAAAAGGCTCAATACCCTTTTCAAGTAAGTAGTTACTGCCCCTTGGCTTTGCAGACCGCAAGTTACGATATATCGTGGGCTTTTGATTGGTCGAGATGGCCATCTCGACCAATCAGAAGCCTACGATACATCGTAACTTGCTCGAGAATACGGGCTCAGTATAACTTGATGGTGGGGTCTTCCTGTTTTAGACCTGCCCCTGAACACCGTGCTGGAGGAGTACGGGATCTACTGGGTAAAGTATGTGCTGGACATCGGCTACGCACCACTCATGCACGCCCTCGGATGCAACATCCGAGGATTCGTTGAGAACGTGGACACAATCCACACCCTGCTGTCCGAGTGTTACGACGGAATCGTGCCACCCATGTACAGGTGAGTCTACCCTTTGACCCTTGCGACGCTGAATTAATTTTGTATAAATTATGGAGAGCGAAGGGTTTTAATCAATTCGGAATCATCATAAATGACATAGGAAAACCGTAAATGTCTTAGTCAGGTTTTTCCGATTCATTTGAATACTATAAATATTTGTACAGTGGTAATCGACTTTAGCCGTCAGAATCTGGCGTCTACAGACGGCAGGCTCTGACGTCTTAAGTCGATCCCCGCGCTGTAAGGGTTAACCCTTACAACGCTGACATATTTTTGTACTACATGTATAAAACATGAAGAACTAAGGTGTTTTTCAATTTAAAATCATCATAAATATCTTAGTTAGCTTTTTCTGCTTCATTCGAATACCTACGGTATGGGTCTACGGCCGTTAGAAATGTTTTTATTTTTTCAGTGCGGGGTTAACCCCCTGAGTAAAGATGTGGACTACAATAGCCATTCCGTGTTTTTATTAGTTTTTTTTTAAATATAATGTTTACCGCAATACACTACTTCAATTGACTAGTTTGATTTGAGATATTATCAGTGATTATACTTGGACATTTTCATTTGAGATATTATACTTGAATATTTTCATTTGTGATATTATATACTTGGATATTTTCTTTTGAGATATCATACTAGGATATTTTCATTTGTAATATTAACCCTTTCACCGCTGAATTATAACGTCATAAAATGCCGCCAAAAGGATATTTTCATTTGTTTTATTATATACTAGAATATTTTCATTTGAGATATTATACAAGCATATTTTCATTTGTGATATTATACTAGGATATTTTCATTTGAGATATAATACTTGGATATTTTTCTTTGAGATATTTAACTAGGATATTTTCATTTGAGATATACTACTTGGATATTTTTCTTTGAGATACTATAATCGGGTAATTTAATTTGTGAGTTTTTACTTGAATATTTTTATTTGAGATATTTACTCGGATGTTTTTATTTGTTATATTTTACTTGGATATTTTCATTTGAGATACTATACTAGGATATTTTCATTTGAGATATTATACTAGGATATTTTCATTTGCGATATTTTACTTGGAGATTTTCATTGGTGATAGTTTACTTGGATATTCTCATTTGTGATATTTTACTTCTATATATCATACATACATACTATCATACATTGTCAACATTGTCAAACCAAACATTTGAAAGTTTTTATGTTTTAAACACGTTTCCAATGACGCTTTTAAAAAGGGTGAAATATTGTCACAAGTGAATGATCCGCAGTCAGAGATGTTAGGGCTTATCTCTTTGGGACTCTTTTTTTTTGTACCTTAAGCAAGAAAATTAGAAATTATCATTAGTTTTGCTAGATTGACATATATTTCAAGGTACAAATTGCGCATATTTGACTAATATTTACTCACTTGTCCTGCTAAGGTAATTTGTCCTGCTAAGTTAATTTATTTAAATTTTCACCCATTTAAAGTTGTGTGTCGCTATCACGACCTACAACTTCGAGTGACTGAAAAGTACTCATTTTTGTTTAATGTGAGCACAAAATCTTTATATTTAGACACACATTTCATTCCCAATAACATGAATTTGGTCGACTTATAAAACAGATTGAAAACGACAATAGTCATGTACAGCAGGATCAAGGTTAACAATCCATGTAGCTAAATATCCACCACACACATGACATGTTTGAGGCACCCATTATCAGGAGAGACTTGTTGCTTTTAGTATGGTTCCGTTTGCTGTCTCCGCCGCCGCTGGCGTATTCATTAGACGCTGATTGTCTGATCATCCTTAACCCTAACCTGCTAATTTATTTGATTGAAATTTTCAACCACTTGAGGTTGTGTCTCGCTCCCGCGATCATCATCCACAACCTCAAGTGGTTGAAAATTACTCATAGTTGTTTAATTTGAGACCAAACATTTACAAATATTGATGTTTTTAAACAGTCCTTTCATTCCCTATAACAGTGGTTTAATTGGCTAATAAAACGGATTAAAACGACTATTGTCGTGAATAGTAGGTAAAGGGTTAATTCGCGATTATGCCAAATCACGGTTTGTCACCCAGATCTTTGACACCCCTTGTCCGATATATTAAATATTATGACAGCAGCAGCTTTTTATATGTCGACCTACAGGCACTTAAGTCCAATAATATTTCCATGCATTATATTAATAATCTACATTCATTCTGGCGAAAATGGTATCATTCAGCTCAAGACAATGAAGAGCTATGTGACAATAACAGTCAACAGATCACTGACCGACAAAGGCTGTAATGGATCGTAAATCATAAATGGTATGGATGGTAAATAACAGCGTATTAGTTTATCATGTTTATATCTCTGTGAAATTGTTTTCTTCAGGTGTGAACCCCTGGACGATGGGAATCTTCTATTCCACTACCTGTCTTATCGTCCACAAGGACTTTACAGAATCGCCACTGGTAAGATGTGTATTTTAATCCTTACAACGCTAAAATAATTTTTTGTAAACCATGGAAACCAAATGTTTTTTTCAATTTGAAATCATCATGAGTATCTTAGATTAATAGAAATATCACTAAATTTGATAAAAAATAGCTTGTTGGTAGATGCTTAGTAATCCAATAAATCAATATTGGGGATATCTATTTTTTTATAAATTACAATATTTTTCGTCATATGAAGCTGGAAATTGCGTTAGCAATTCTAGCTTCGGTGAATGAAAAATAGAACAAACAATTCAGCATTACAAGGGTTAGCGCTTACAGCGGTAAATAATTGCCGTAAACCCATAACATAGGTACTAGTTTCCAAATGAATCAGAAAGAGCTAACTGAGACATTTAGAATTCTTTCAAATTGAAAAAACCCTTTGGTCTCCATAGTATATATGAAAGTATTTCAGCGCTTTAAGTGTGAGAATAACTGTTGTACTTAACAGGTGTGATCCTGGGAGCGGCCCGCTATCTGTACGATAACTGTGAAGTCACCGTGGATATAGACGACATCACCCAGTTCAAAGTGAGGGAGGGAGAGGTGCTGTTCCACGTCATCTGCAGAATAACACTGCCGCCAGACCAGAGGACAGTGTTCACCATGCAGGTAGGCTGGAACCCTTTCAGTGCGGGGACCGGCTTTTTACGGAGTCAGTCCCTGTGCTGAGAGTGTTCCGATATTTATGATGGTCGTTTGCCCATCGCATCCATAGAGCACAATAAAGGAGCGCGCAGCGCGTGAACCTGCGCGAAATTATTGTCGATGGTTTCTCTGGTTTCAACCACAACTCGACGAGGCCGCCATTAACCCTTACAGCGCGGGGATAGACTTTAGTCGTCAGAATCTGACGTCTACAGACGTCAGATTCTGACGACTAAAGTCGCTCCCCGCGCTGTAAGAGAAACCATCTTTATAACGGCCGTAGACCCATAACACAGGTATTCAAATGAATCAGAAAGAGCTAACTAAGACATTTATGATGATTTCAAAATGAAAAAACCCTTTGGTTTGCATGGATTTTACAAAAAGAATTTAGCGCTTTAAGGGTTAACGTGAGGCCGCCATTAACGCCAGGTAGTTTCAACCACTGCACCAGGGCCCCCGCCCTTGTAGCATGAATAATTGAAAACAACATCATACTTTAAAATATGGATGATGTCAAGTATGTTTGCTGTGTCTGAAATTGATGAATTTGGCCATGAACTGTTTCAAGGCAGTAAATCATCATACTCTTATGTGCCAGTAAACACAAAACATTGGTACAGACCCTGTATAGCATTTATACAATGTTAGACCACCGTTGAATACGTTGGGCCGACGTTGTATAAATGTTATACAACTGTTTTATATTTAGTGGGAAAGTCCTTCCCGAGTCTGTCACGTCCAGATGCCCAGACCAGGAGCGGATTCAAGGGGAGTGGTTCGGGGACTTTAACCCCCCCCCCCCGGAAATTTTTAAAATCTTATTTGTGGGTCTCCTTACAAGCTGGTTTCACACTGAGGGACAAACAGTGCCCAATAAGCCTTAAATTGCCTTTAAATTGCCTTTAAAAAGCAAAATTCTCCCCCGGACGGTCTTCTCAGACCCCACGCTCCAGTGAAATATTCCTTTGGCATGTTTCAACCCCCCCCCCCTCATCAGTGAAAAGCTAGATCCGCTCCTGTAGACGAATATAGTGGTCTGCCACACGTTTGTTACATGTTCATCTAGTCTCCACTACGATCTTGATAGTTATCATGGTTATAGTGAGGTCCTGCTTACGATCACGTACAAAAAGAGTATAAATAGCCTACCTGCTGAGCTCAACACAGGCCCATTCAGTACCGGCCATTCCAACAGCTAGCATGGTTGCTTCTGAAAGATTGAGAGTGATAAATAATTTAGCGCACCTTTATTTAGATGATTCAGATAATGATCTTGCACTGGCCCATTTTGTTATAAGTTTTGAGAAGAGGAGACACTGGATAATGTCATGGTTACAGCGGAAGACATGGAAGAGAGCTCGAGGATTATCAGACATTGGACCAACATTAACCCAACAGTGTAGTATCACCGTCTGCAGAAGATATTACAGCCTTAGTTAACTTATTGTCACACTGTCACGATTTGTCAGGTACATGTAGATCCCTGCACGTTGTCCACATTCCAATATTTTTGTTCGAAACGTGAAGAGGACGTGGGATCTAGTCTTGAAACGCAGGACATACACGCTCTAAATAGCTCATCTACCAACCGTATTAGTATATAGGCATTATTTCTAATGATAAAGGTTGGTAGGGGAGATCGGTGCACTTGAGACATACGACATCTATACCACCAAGAACTTGATACCACGTTCGGTCCGGCCTTAGTGCGTTCTGAACTTGATGAACGTAGTACACACCTGGCTCGCATTGACGTTCTTACGGCTCCTCACAACATCCACGCCGTCTGTTACACATCCATAATTCGCTCTTAGAACGGCCACTGCGTTGCTAACACGTTCCTAGTACGTTTGCAACACGTGCTAGCAGTTCAAAAGTAGACCATGTCGTAAATGATGCACTATCACCACGATCTATAAATAGGGGATGGATTATCATGATTATGCCAGTTTAATTTCATCCCTGGCAGTCAACATGGTTAGAGGAAGATCCAAGTCTGGTTCCAAAGCTGGAAAAAGCAAAGGAAAAGCCAGACCAAGGGATCCAAATCCTGTAGAATCAAGCAATGATACCTCTAATGATGATGAAATTATATCTGCAGCTACTTCCGAAAATAGTGCTGAATGTGGTACAGTTGTCATTGTTAATATGCCTGGAGATGTCCCCAGTGACTAGGATGATTCCAATGCCATTCCTCAGTCCCTTTATCAGAAAAAGAAGAGTAAAATTACCATCAATCTCACAGATGTACAATAAGATATGATAGCAGAGTGGTCCCGATATCGTTACGTGTATCACGTTCTCAAACTGATCCTGCCGACTACAGCTACGTCCTCCGCACGACAAGGTAATTGTCGTCACGCTCGTGCGTCGACCACACTACGTCCCCACCCCGTTCAGGGCTGACAGCACAATCTCGCCGATTGTTTTGAACATATCAAAAACGATTGGCGGGGTCTGACGTTCTGTCCGAATCTTCCCGAGCTTCTCAAGTTCCATAACGTTCCCGACACGTCCCTTACACGATGTACAGGTTTATTGTAGATT
Source organism: Flabesymbios commensalis (assembly GCA_964017125.1). Lineage (NCBI taxonomy): Eukaryota > Metazoa > Annelida > Polychaeta > Terebellida > Flabelligeridae > Flabesymbios > Flabesymbios commensalis. The sequence goes on along the minus strand of OZ024917.1, from coordinate 29,929,573 downwards.
GCCTACCTCGACCTCGTCCCGTTTTGACCAATATTCCGGGTCGTGAGGGGATCTACCTGTGACAGCCCTTTTACATAATTGGGCATCATTTCCGGGATGGTCTACTTTCGCTAGCACACTTGAAAAACGTACCAATGTGTTAACAACGCAGTGTACGTGCTAAGAGCGTTTTAAGAGCGTGTTAAGAACGTGATCGAAGTGTCGCAAACAATGTGGTCGTTGTGAGGATGGGATTAGAACGTCACTACGAGCCAGGTGTGGCCTAGGTTTATAAAGTTTAGAACACACACTAACGACAGAACGAACGTGGCATAGAGGTGCTAGATACGTCACGAGTATGAATGTGCTTTAAGGCTAGCTCCCACATCCTTCTCAAATTTCGATAACTTTATGGGAACCGAGACAACGTGCGGGGATCTGTCGGACATACCGTGACAGTGTGACAGGCCCTTTAGAGTGGTGAGAAGATAATGGTCTCTGTGATCGGAAATAAGGTCCTTAATCCGTAGAGTGCGAGGATCGATTTTAGACGCCACAATATTACATCTGTGGACGTCAGATTTTGACGTGTAAAGTCGATCCCCGCACTGAAAGAGTAAACCGTTTATAATGGCCGTAGACCCCATTCTGATCTCACAGATTATATCTCTGACACCACACGCTCATATCTACGGTGGCTCATACCCGTTATAACGCCTTAATAAGGCGTTATAACGCCTTATTTTAAGGCGTAATAATGCCTTATTTTGAGGCGTTATTACGCCTTATTAAGACGTTATTACACATAGGTACCGGTATTCAGATGAAGCAGAAAGAGCCAACTAAGACATAATTATGATAATTTAAAGTCATTTAAAATTGAAATAACTCTTTGGTCTCCATGATCTACACAAACATATCTCGTGTTGTGTTTGTTGCAGCGAAAACTACACGGGTTGAGACACTCTGTGATCGGACAGAAACAGGAGACTGGAAACCCGGCCGTGGTGGACGCCAACGGCAAGCAGGTGATGTCCGTCAACATGTTCAGGCTCATCTACCCTTACCACGTCATCATGGACACGAAGATGATTATCAAACAGGTAGGCCCGCCCGCGGCCAGCGAGCATGAGGCGATGAGCCAGTGTTGGTTTGAAACATTAGCCCTTTAACTGCCAAATTGTTTAATCGGAATTTTCACCCACTTGAAGTTGTGTCTCGCTGACGCGATCCTCAACTTCAGGTGATTGAAAATTATTCATATTTGACAAAATGGAGGTCAACTGTTTTTAAATGCTTGCTGATTTATGTCACATTTCATCTTCAACATATTTAAAAGCTGATATGCAATATGCCGATAAAAAAAATGTAGAAAACGAATATAATCGGTACCGGCGATTAAAGGGTTAACCCTTTAACCGCCGGTGCCGAATATATTCGTGTTTTCATTTTTTATTAGCACATTAAGCACCACATTTTAAATATGTTAAAGATACAATGTGACATCTACCAGCACGATTTGTAAAGAGTTGACCTCTATTTTGTCAAATGAGAATATTTTTCACTCCCTTGAATTTGTGGATCAACTTCTAGTTGGTGAAAATTCAAATTGAATAATTTCGCGGTTGAAGGGTTAAACCGATAATGGTCGTATATTATTGATAGAGTAGCCTAACATGCTGTTCACTTTGGTTGACGGGAACAGGTCAAGACGACCACCACGGCGCCTGTCAACCAATTAGTGAATCAAAATTATATAATAAAGTAATGTAAAGTTATTACCAGTCCACTGATAACAGTATATTTTTTTCACCCACTTGATGTTGTGGTCGCGGTAGCTCATCCTGCGTGCAGGGTGTACTTCCCACTACAGTGAGAACGAATACAACTGAAGTCTCTACAGGATGCGGTAGCTAGACACAATTTCAAGTGGGTTAAATTTAAAGTGATACGAAACTAACTGTTCACCATTTTGTTTCTTTGTTTGTACGAGGCCTGTTAACCACATATACATGTAGTTCGACTGTTCAGATTAACCTCACGAAATATCCGGTACATTATACACTGTTCAGACACACCCCATCCCATGTTCGAACTAACCCCACGTGCGGGGTTTGTTCGAACAGTGAAAAATCTAACTTTATATTTTTCGGACTGTACTTTGTTTTCAATTTGAGAATAATGTATGCTAAAAATAGCATCTATAGTTGAGTACTTCTGGACAATAATATCAGTTAACTAACTTCATCATATTGTAGAAAATTGAAAAAAAAAATGTTTGAACTATAGCCCCGGTCTCCCCTACACATAAAATAAAGATAGCTGACAATTACTGTCTGCCATTAGCTTCCCACAACAAAACCAGAGATAAAATGGCTACAATATGCTCTACACCATGTAATTTTATTTAAAAATAAAATTACCTCAATTATTGAATAAAATCAAGCTAAGCGTCACTGACTATGACACTTTTTTTTGTAGGTGGGCACCACGCTCCAGGAGTTCTGTCCTTCCTTGAAGCCAGGCAGCAAGATGACGGACACCTTTGAGATCGTCTACCCCCGCATTCCCTTCACTCTGCTGGCCTTCCTCAACTATGTGAACACCAACTTTAACATGCGAGTGAAGGAGATAGAAGGGTCCATCCCGCTGCTCCTAAAGGGTCAGTCTATAGTATGTGCACCCTTTAACCCAGCGCTGAATTATGTTTGCGTTAAACAGTTCAATTTGAAAACATCATATATGTCTTAAGGGCAAAACACACCGACCCGAACGTGAGCGCGATTATGCACGCGACGACAGACGCCAAAATCGCGTGACTGTCCACACACCAACGCGAAATGTGAGGCGTTTTACTCGGCGCGATAAACTGGCGTGACAACCGGCGCGACAAAAATGTAATAGTTTTGTAAGTGATCGCGTTGCCCATGGCGCTGGCCTACGCCGTCGCGCTGATATGTTTTAGCAATGATCAAATTAGAGTGTTTGATAAACGTCGCGTTGGTGTGCTTTGAGATTTAGTTCTCTTTCCGTTTCATTTGAATACCAATGTATTGAACAGTGTTGAATATTCTTTCAGTACGGGGACAGTCTTCATACGTCAGAATCTGACGTCTACAGACGACAGATTCTGACATATAAAGACGGTCTCCCCGTTGTATACGTCAGAATCTGAAGTCTACATACGTCAGATTCTGATAATTAAAGACTGAAAGAGTTTTAAGGATCAATGTCGACGTGTCGCTTTTTTAACCTTTACACGCTAGAAAGACATTGCATTATTTGGCAATAAATCGAGGCTGGAAATGCTAACCAGGCTAACGGGATTTCCAACTGATCGTGATAATGAGAGGCAGTATTTTTTATGCCAGAGCAATTCGATCTGTTTTAAACCTTTCCTTGCTAGATTATTTTAAATTTTTACCCACTTGAGTTGTATCTTCCTGCCGCGAACTCGTGATGTTTTAACACACGTTTCGTTCACGTTTTCGTTTCTGGTAGTTCATGGATAGCATGCTTTCCAATGGTAATTGACTGGTTGTATGGGTAAATATAAATAGAAAATACGGGAAATTTAACACTTTGTGATGTATTTAGTCAGTTTATACTGATTGATGTGTTATATTTCTTCGTGATTCTAAATCATAAACGGTCACCATGACAACCTATTGTGATTAAATAAGAGTAAGAACTGCTATACTCTATTCAACCTCGTCCCCTGCAGTGCTCATTCGGAGAAAACAGCCTGATTTTCATGATATCAGCCCTTAATGAAAGTCCTCTCAAAGCAACATCGCTCGATGTATTAAAAAAAAGAAATACTATATTGCTCAGAACAACTTTCTGTTTCAACCTTGTTTGAAAAAATAAAACAAAAAATAAATTATATTTGTATATGGGCTCACCACCCTAAATGAGCCGAAATCCAAGGGGGGTGGCTACTGACTAGAGAATCCCTACCCAAATTGCTGCTTTAAATGGTTGTTTCCGTGTCTGGTGAATGAAGAAAAATACAGGAATGTTGTAATTATGTTGATCAATTGTAAGCACACACTGTTTTCTCTATCTGTGATATGAGGTATAACTGTTATGTGAGATTTTCGGATGGACACAGGAGGTGAGAAGGATTTGTGTCTATTCTGGGAATGGGCGCAAGAATATTAAGGGAGATCTGGGCAAATTGGACCTTTTACCACATATGGGGGCCTAGCTCAAAATCTAATTGGTGAGCATACCATTCTCGCAGCTGTTTTTCAAAAAGGACAGCTTATGCCTTATTATGGTGTGTCACATTGGAGTGTAGCTAGGGACGGAAGTGGTGAAATCGGCATGTTGGCATTATACATGTGTTTCAATGGGACTGGCATTTGGGGTGGTGAGACCATATTGAGAGGGGAGAAACATGATATTTCTCTGAAAATCCTGCATTAAGCGGGATTCGAAACCGCACGGCAGGCAGTGACATTGACAAAGCTCCACGCTGCAACCATTGCGCCACGCCCCTCTAATGGCCGTATACTCATAACCTAGGTATTCAGATGAAGCGGAAAGAGCTAACTAAGACATTTATGTTAATTTTAAATTGAAAAAATCTTTTGGTCTCCATGGTTTAAACAAAAATATTCAGGCTTGTAAGGGTTAAGGGTTAAACTACCATCGAATCCAAGGTCTGGTGTTTGGTGTGCTAATAAGGTCTCACCACCCTACTAATGATGGAATCATCACCCAAAATATTTTAAATGTGGCTGTTTCATTAAAAACAAACACAAAGAATTTATATTTCTGTGTATATTTAATAAGTACACGATATCTCCTTCATCCCGGATATCAGATATAACTGTTTCGTGATAATCTGACAGGGATACAGTGGGTTAAAAGGATGTGTGTCTGTGAAATAGGGTATGAATTTAAGCCTAATATGAACCTTTGGTGACCTTTTAGACACTAGGGGGCATAGCTCAAAATCTGTCTGAGTAGCAGCCCCTTATCGGAGCTGTTTTTTTTAATGCACAGTTCAGGCTTCATTATGATATGCGGCACTAGATAGGGGGAGGGGGGGGGGGGGGTGGTGAAGGGCAAAAAAAAGTAAAATCGGCCCATGGAATTGAAGCATTTAACATGTATTTCAATAGGACTGGCATTTAAGGTGGTGAGACCGATAAAACGGATGAAAAACGGTTTTAGTAGCCATTGACACTCAGAGGGTTAAGAATAAATTATAAAGCTTATTTCCATCGTGAAATACTGAGACTATTTGTTTTTCTCTGGAGCACTTATTTGAAGCTGGAATTGCCAATTTCCAACCTCGAAGGGAAAATAAATACATGCATAGATATAAAATCCAAAAACTTCGATGTTGGAATGCGAAATGACCATGGTTTAACCTTTTAAGCCTGAATTTACTATTGTCATCTCCATCCACTACAAGCCGCGAATCGCTGTCGCAATTTTCGACTTGTAGTGGATGAAGATGTTTTGAAGTGTGGCAAAGGAATTAAAAAATATTGTTATTATTAAAACAGTTCCATGAAGCTTTTCATTCCCAAACCCCAAGGTTTTAAAAAATTAAGTCATTCTTCAGAGATGCAAAATTTGATGCATAGTGAGGGCTTAAAGGGTTATTAAATACGCTGAAAGCGTTGAATGATATAGTCATATGTCACTGTTACTGTTTGCTATAGGTCAGATGATCCCCATGGACGATAACCACGTGATCTTCGTCTGCTCCCCAAAGATGCGTAATCTGGACGAGTTGATCGAGAAGAAACTCTTCCTCAATGACATCCCTATTTTCGACACCACCCGTCAGTTTGTGATGTTGAACCAGGTCCGTAACGCAGAGATCAACATCAGGTATGTAATAATATTAACAATAATAATATTAATAATAATAATTTATATACTTAACAACAACAACGACAACAACAACAACGACAACAACAACAACAGTTTATTAGCAATAGACATTGCAGTCATTGTGAGCATACAATACAATATTAATATTAACAATACTGTTATAGGCCCATGTGCAAATGAAGCACCCTGTCTAAAAAGCTAACAAGTATGAAAATCACGATTATATTTAGAACAACCAGTTCTCTATATTTAATTTAAGCATGTTCAGTCGAGTAACAAAGTGTTTAGGTTAAAAATGTCAAAATCTTTTAGATATCGGACATTCAATAATACATTGGTCATGTTGGTACTCGTCGCCAAGGTTTATGTTTTAACCCTGAACCGCTACAACGCTGAAAATATTTTTGCATAAACTATGGCGACCAAAGGGTTTTTAATCTGCAATCACCATAAACCTGATAAATACCTTAGTTAGCTTTTTTCGCTTCATTTTAATATTTATGGCTCTATATGGCCATCATATTATATTTAATTATTTCAGTGCGGGGCGGGTGGTCGACTTCAGATGTCAGTATCTGACGTCTAAAGTCGGTCCCCGCGCTGAAAGAATTAAAGCGATACATTTTAAATAAGGAGTCTCCTAGGAATAGAATCAGTGGCAAAGTCTATAATGTATATTAATTTTGTAGAACACGTTTTAGGAAAAGATTTGATTTTCAAGATACGCATTTTGGAAATAATGTCTAAGTAGGCATATCACTCCTATTGTGGAAATAGAAGACAACATTCTAGATGGATGTCAAGTCATGAAATGAAAAGACTTCTAACGCGCCTAAGTAAATTGTTTGTCTTAGGTTATCTAATTCAAATTGACTCTTCCACTCACTTAAACCTGGGTACACTGTGGAAGGGGCATGCGTGACAGTCGGTAATCTCAGTAGTTTTCCGAGGTAATCCTATCATCATCATGATAATATGCAATAAATTGTGTATAGGCCTACACGTGTAAACAACATTTGTATAGAACGATTTTCAGCGTAAGAGCTATGGGATTTGGGATGCGATACCCCATTGTAATACAGTCGGTCATTTCTATATTAAAAACAACCTCGTGGGCTACCGACTGAAATATGTAGGTATCAGTGATGCGATACCTAAATATTTCAGGATGAAAAACGCTTGTTGTCGCCATTGACACTCAAAGGGTTAAAAATAAATTTTAAAGCAAATATTTTTTTTATTTTTATCGTAAAATACTGAAACTATAGCTCGTGAGAGCTATAACTGTGATGCGATACCCCATTGTAATTCAGTCGGTCATTTCGATATTAAAAACATCCTCGCGGGCTACCGAGTGAGATATTTAGATATCGCATCACAAAATAATGTTATAGCACTCACGATGGAAATGGTGCTGTAGAAACTGTTTGTACACATGCAAATCGATATGATGATACCTAGGAAAATTACTCAGCTTACCGACTGTACATAGTTTATGATGTCTAAGGCGCGGTGTCCGTGGAGCCCCTTGTCCCGCCTTATTATGAGCTTAGACACCTTCCACCCTTCACAAGTGATATTCAAAGGGAAAATAAACAAATTAAAAACAATAATAATAATCGTGCCCGAAACTCAAGTATATCATGATTGTTTTAATCCTTTCCCTACCCTAAAAAATGGAATACAAATTAACCAATCACCCGTTATGTTATCTTATGTAAGTTTTCACTCACCCGCGACGCACAACTTCAAGTGGGTGAAAACTACTCATATTTGCTTAATGTAAGACCAATCAATTGCAAATCTTGATGTTTAACCCTGTCGAGCATGACTTTACCATTGTCATCTCATCCACTACAAGCCGCGAATTGCTGTCGCAATTCTCGACTTGTAGTGGATGAAGATGACTTGAAGTGGGTGAAAAATTAAAGAAAATTGCAATGTATTGGTAAAACAGTTTCTAGGAAATTTTCATCATAAAATCCTTAGTTTTAGGAAAAATAAGTCTGTTTACAGTGATGTAGAATGAGGGCTTGAAGGGTTAAAGACTCATTTCATTCCCAATAACAATGATTTGATCAGCCAATAAAACGGATTTAACCCTTAGAGCACTGAGCTAAGAAATTTAAATTTTCAGCCACTTGAATTTGTGTTTCGCTACAGCGATCCATAAGTTCAAGTGACTGAAAATTTGTGTTATTTGTGAAATTTAAGTCCCAACATATATCAGTGTTTTATTATTGAAAGCATATTTTAATTTTAACTACTGGTTATACAGGTACTAAGAAAAACACAGAATGTCTAATGTAGTCGACATCAGTGTTTTAAGGGTTAAGATGACTATAATAGTCGTGCTTAGAGATGAGAGGGTTCACTTGTAGCTCTGTTGCAGTGCCAAGTTGGAGGAGACAACAATGGCCTTGGACGCTGCCGCCCAATCCCTGGAGGTGGAACAGGAGAAAATCGACATGCTTCTGCACGAGTTGCTGCCCCGCAAGGTCGCCGACCAACTGAAGAAAGGCGAGAAGGTGGAAGCTGGTCAGTATTCTGTGAGACTCAATAGCCTTGACCTGCAATGTTTTCAGCTGGCATTCTAATACAATGAAGTGCTAGCCATTCAAAAGGGTTTCCGGTGACGTCACTGCGTTTCACAGAATAGGTCCCCCACTAATGGCAATGCGAGAGCGCCTAAAATATTTTATTATAAACCAAGAGAAGAATTTTTTTTCAATTTGTAGAAGTCAGATTCTGACGTATAATACCCCAGTCACACATGTACACGACCCACAGCCCACGCCTTGAGTGAGAAAAATTGGAGCAGTGCGTCGTTGGGCGTCCATGAATTTTGCCAGGATATGAGAAGAGCCAGCGTGTTTGAGACGAATATACAACGTGTTATAAATAAATCAGGTGTATAAATCAGCGAATACACAGCGTTTCGCCACCGCGCTACGCGTCGCAGGGCGACAAAGTTAGCAGATACATCGCAAATCGCCAGCGCGAGACACGAATAAGTCAGATAGCATTTAGCACGCCCCATATAGGTTATATGTTCACTGAACATGCGTTAGAAGCACGTTGGATGGGCGCTATATGCGCCCTCAGTGCTGGCATTTTGAAGGGTTTTTTCTAGCCGTAAGGCTCAGTCACACATTGTCGGCGCACGACCATGCACTGAAGATTGCTTAATTTTTGCTAGAGCGTCTGTCGTGCGTGTGATTCTGCAAAACCAAAAGGAAGTATCCTCTTTCTTGTCTTTTCACGGCAGTATAATGGTGATTAGCGGGGAAAGGGCTATTTGGGTTAATGTTTTACCCACCAACACAAATCGTTGAATCAATGTTGGATTAACGCTGGTCCACCGTCTACGACGTTGGACCAACGTTAAACAGATATTAATTCGTCTTGTGTCTGCTGGGTAGTAATGAACACGCTGCTCTCACCCCCCCCCCCCCCGTTTCCCCAATGGCCATTCCAGACGAAGTGCGCTCAAATCGTGACCTGTATTTTCCTATGTCTGCAGAGAAATTCGAGCACATCACCATTCTGTTCAGCGACATCGTGGGGTTCACAGTGATCGCCAGGAACACGCAGCCCATGGACATCGTGAAGATGCTCACGGAACTCTACGCCTACTTTGACAAGCTCAGCACAGACTGCCAGGTCTACAAGGTAGGACGGCCGCCAGGCTCTGCAAAACCAAAAGGCAGCAGCTGTCACTCCTTTTTGGCTTTGGACGGCAGATCTGCTATTGCCAGCGAAATAAACGAGGTTCATCCTTGCAAACACATGACAAAAATACAATGTTGCTTTAATGTTGGTCCGACTTTGAAGATGGAGGATTAACATTAAAACAAATTTGGCTCATGTTTGCCTCGTGTTTACTGGAATGACTGTAGGCTATTGGTTCTGAACTTTCACACGCTGTGATCCTTTTCCCTCGTATCGCTTGATATTGTATTCACCCTTAATTAAAGCGCTCAAATATTTTTTACATAAACCATCGAGACGAAAGTGTGTTTTTTTTAATTTAAAATTATCATAAAAGTCTTAGTAAGCTCTTTCCGCTTCATTTGAATAACTATGTTATGGGTCTACGGTCATTATAGGCCTACACATTTTTACTCTTACAGAGCGGGGATCGACTTGGGTATTGTGTTAATTGAGCGTGCGGTTAAAGGGTTAAGCTCACTATCCGTCAAATATTCCTTTTTCTTTTTATTTAGGTGGAGACAATTGGAGACGCCTACATGGTGGTAGGTGGACTCCCAGAGCCTGTGCCAGACCACGCCGAGAGAGTGGCAGAGTTCTCTATTGGTATGGTGGCATCTGCCGCCAAAGTCATGTCACCAGTGGATGGCACTCCACTCAAGGTATGGAATCCACCCATTACTCGCAGAGATCTACGTACAAGTTAAAACGAAACACATGCCAGTAGATATAGAAAATCAAATATATTTGTATGCTCATATCTTTCTCATTTTTCTGCTTGACCCTCACGCATCAGCAATTCCACTTTGTAAGCTGAATGCTGCGGCGTCCATTTTACGACAGAGGGCTTCGGTGCTGCAAGGATTACTTACCGAGCAACCAAACACCACGACTGCAGGGATTTAGCTCTGATGCTGCCGAATAGTTTCGAAGTATTTTTCCTTCATTTGAAGCTGGAATTGTCCACGCAATTTCCAGATCCAAATGACGAAGAATTACTATATTTATGAAGAATTAATAAATGTTTTTAGAATTTTATTTTTAGATTAACTAAGCATCTACCACAAAATATCTTAGCCATTCGCGTTCAATTTATTTGGTCCGACATTTATGCTTGAAAACCCTTACGGTTCCGGCAGCAGAAAGGTTAACCCTGTAATCGCCAAGTTTTTTAATTTGAATTTTCACCCGATTCACAGCGTCAAGTAAATGAAAATTATTCAGGGTTGACAACATGGGGGTCAACGATTAATTTCACGTTTTATCTTCAACGTGTTAACCCTTTAACCGCCAATTTATTGAATTTAAATTTTCACCCACCTGAAGTTTTGTCTCGCTGACGCGATCCACAACTTCAAGTGAGTGAAAATTGTTCATATTTGACAAAATGGAGGCCAACTCTTTTCAAATCTTGCTGGTCGATGTCACATTTTATCTTTAAACATTAAAATGTGGTACCTAATGTGCTATTAAAAAAATGAAAACCCGAATATATGTGGCACTGGCGGTTAAAGGGTTAACCGTTATGCTGCCGGAAGCGTATATATACGGTTACAAGCAAGTTTAAGACCAGATAAAATGACACTGAAATCTACAAAATAGTTCGCGATGCTCAGTTAATGAAAGAAATCAATTTTGTAGGTGACCATTTCTCATAAATGGACATATTTTCCGTCATTTGAAGCTGAAATTTGCGTTAGCAATTCCAGCTTTAAATGAATGAAAAATAGAAACAAACAGTTCAGCAGCGTAAAAGTTAAAAAGCTGGTATTTGATATGGTAATAAGATAATGAAAAGAACGAGATAAGCGGGACCGGTGGTCAAAGGGTTAGGTGTTACAATGTTTGTATTGCTCTTCAGATTCGTGTGGGTCTGCATTCTGGCCCGGTGGTGGCCGGTGTGGTGGGCGAGAGAATGCCCAGATATTGTCTGTTCGGTGACACAGTGAACACAGCCGCCAAGATGGAGTCCGGCGGAGTGCCAGAGAAGATCCACGTTAGCCCATGGACGTACAAGTAAGAAAACAATATACCCTGTAAACCTTAAAACGCTGAAATACTTGCAAAGAGTCTAAACCTGGAGACCGAAGAATTTTTTTCAATTTGAAATCATCATAAATGCCTTAGTTAGCTCTTTCCGCTTCATTTGAATACCTATGTCTTGGGTCTACGGCCATTATAAATAATTTTTACTCTTTAATTGCGTAAATCGATTCTACACGTCAGAATTTGACGTCTACAGACATCAGATTCTGACGTCTAAGGTCGGTTGTCGTACTGAAAGGGTTAAGGGCTCATTTTCAGTACGATTTTACCATAATACAATATCAGATCTCGTGGGGGTAAATTGACGTTCAATCCAAAGGATTTGTAAATGTTTTGTTGCAAATAAATATGTTCACCCACTCAAAGTTGTATTTTCCAATTGGCAACCAAACAAATACCTTAGTGGTAGGTGGACTCCCCGAGCCTGTGTCAGACCACGCCGAGAGAGTGGCAGAGTTCTCTATTGGTATGGTGGCATCTGCGGCTCTGCCGCCAAAGTCCCAGGTGTGTGATTGGTCACGATGGTCATTTCGACCAATCACGTATCTAAGATGTAGATCAACCTATTTGGGAATACAGACCTTGGTTTAGTGACAAAATTAGCATTATAAATATTGTTTCAATTGTATTTTTCGTCATTTGAAGCTGGAATTGCTGACGCAATCTCCAGCTTCGAATGACAAAAAATATTATGATCATCAATGACCATTAACTCATTCCAGACAGTGCCGGAGATATCTCGGGCAAGCTACTTCGACGCTACCAGACGTCAAAAAAAGTACATTTTTAAAAATGTCCCGTCCACAGAAACATGTATATATACTGAAAGTGCCGTCTTGAATGAGTAAATGGATTAGCTGAGCATCTATTTGATCAAATTGAGAGATATTTCTATTGATCTAAAACATGTTTAAAACCGTATATATACGCGCCTAGCAGGACAAGGTTTCTAATACTCTTTCCGATAATTATTTTTCCAGGCATCTGAAAAATACCGACTACATTATGGAGGAGAGGGGAATCACCGAAATCAAAGGAAAAGGAGAAATCACAACTTACTTCTTGACTGGAAAGAAGTAGATAGAAAACCAGAACAAACTTTCAACTCACTGACGTATAAACTTGATCACAATTGATATTTATCACTGGCATCTATTTACCCTGTCAGAGAATATAATCTACACGGCAGTACCTGAAAACTGTTTTTTAGATACCTATTGCACGTTCCTATACAAACGCATTTAGCACTAAAGAAACCGTCCTATTTTATAGACTATTACTTTATATTATACATACATACCAATCTGTATTACTCCCATTTAACACGTTTCCTACTGTTAATGCTGTTTTATTGTACTCGTAAAAACATCTCATTAAAAAAACATCTTTATTGTTTATCATTAGTTGGTTATTACTAATGTATTCATCACCCAGCCTGTTAGGACTTACAACGCTGACAATTTTTTGTCAAAACCATGGAGACGAAGGGTTTTATTTATCAATTTGAAAATATCATAAATGTCTTAGTTGGCTCTTTCCACTTCATTTGAATACCTATGGGCAATTCCACCAATTATGAAACTTTTAGCTAAAAAATAAATTTCATAAGATCACAAAGGTAACTACTGCATATAGTAGGTAAATCATCAAAATTAGTTAAACTCAAAACACATTTTGTATTTTTACATTTTTCACGTCGGCATGGGTCATCGAGCTGACATCAAATCAAAAAAGAAAAATTGTTGAAAAAAATGGTAAAAAAGGAAAATCCAAAATTCTGAGCCACAAACCTTAACCCTTTCACCACTGAAGCCCGTTTTTATGTGCTGAATGCTATGGCATTCAGCACATAAAAACGGGCTTCAGTGGTGAAAGGGTTAAATTTGGCTAACTGTGGGATTTGTATGCAGCTATTAGTGATACTTTGTTATAGTACTTGAACAAATTTGAAAAAAAACAAAAATTCTATAATTGAAAAATAATTTGTGAAAATAAATTAGACTTTTGTAAGCTTTACGTCCGAAACCAAAAATATACCAATACTTTTTTTTAATATTAAATGAATAGCAGAAAAAAACTTAATATATAAAATTAACTATATCCCAAGATTACTTTTCAGTATATTTTAAGTTTCTAACTGGGGCTTCTCTCTCAGAAATAACGATACCATACTATTTACCATACTATTGCCTGACATACAGATATTTGCCTAACAGCAGTGAACCAGAACATAGAAATATTACAATACGTTCTGTATGTGACTGTATCTACAAAAGCGAGTTGACGAATGAGAAATACGTTTGCAGGGATAGGGAAGCTAAATTTATAAATTTATCTGCCTTTAAAGAGAACAAAGTTATGACTTCAGTTTCCACTACATTTAATGCACTCGAGTTAATAGATATATACGAAGAAGAAATAATACAAGACCAATATATAGTTAATAACGGAATAGTGGCACAGACTCTCTCGCGGAATCAAAATAGAACATTTGCTCATCTTTGTGAGAATAGCACGCTCTGCATACTATCGGAAGTGAAATGTACAATTGGTTTTAAACATGTGCATGTGAGTAGCTTATATGAGTATCTATGTCTGTATGTGAAATGTCCCGGCATGTTTAAATGTAGAAATTATTAGTGTTTAAAAGATTCTATAATTTTAGGCACCAGTGATGATATTTTCCTTGATATATGAGATTGTCTGAATATTGTCAAAAATGTAAACACAAGTCAACTTAGCTTTGTTTATTGACATAGCGTTGTCAGCAGAGCTTAATTTCAATTTTAAATTTTTATTTGTATCAATTTTTATTTTTCTCACCGTTATGGAGAGACTAATTTACCGTTATGGAGAGACCAATTTATGTTACGGAGTAATCTTCAAACTTAAATTTCTCAGTCACCCTTCTACAAAAGTAGGCCCTATACCACATTTAACAAGTAGTTGAACATAGCTATTATAATGTTGATCACTTAATTTAGGTTGTAGTAGGCTTGGAGGTTGCAGGGTGCTTAAAAGTTTAATTGCAGTATTTATGTGTAAAAAAATGCGTTATGGAGAGACGTTGAATTAAAATACTCACCCAAAGACATGCACAAACCTTACATTATTTCTGAACAAAAACACATTTATTTTAATTTTTTTCACGACTCACTGCATGAAGGTCTCGCACAACTGTTTTGCACCAGACAAGTGATATTTTGGTCAGAAAAAGTATAGAAAATACCTGAAAACTATAAGCGTTACGGAGAGTCTCTGAAACGTGGGACAGACATAAATTGCATAAAAAGTGGTAAAATAATAAAAATTATTTTTAAAAAGTTCTATATAATCTTATAGATAGTGGCTTACACTAACATTATATCAGAAACAAATATAATATATATTACAGGAAGTCTAGAATAAATCGCCTGTTTATGTGGGATTTAGAATGTGGGACAAGGCTTTTTGGCTAGAATTGGCTAAATTTACATAATATTTCTTTCAAAAATCACCTTTATGTAAGAATTTTTTTAGTTTAAATATTGTTATATATTGTAAAATAAAGTTCATTCATTTCTTTTATGTAATGAAATTAAATCAAAATATTCAATAATAAATATTACAAGGTGCGGACAGTGCTGGTGCTTAAAATTATAGAATTCCTCATGTAATAACCCTTTAAATCCCAAATTCAACATATCGCTTGCTACCTTTACATGAAAATCTAATCTGAAAACCCTCTCCACCCCCTCTCCTCAAGGGCGAGATATTTGGAAGCAATAATTTTAAGACAGCTTATTCAATATCCATCAAATATCTGCTTGTTTACAGACAAAATATTGCGACAGGAAAAAATACTGGGTCATTAAACATATGTACCCCCTTGAATTTTAGGCGGTAAATATAATTTACTGAAAGGCATATTGTATATATTTTTCAATTACAGGTATTTATTCTAATAATTAAACACTAGTTATGTTACAAGAAAATGCTATGTGAGACGAAAATAAAAAATAAAAAAATAATATGGGGTTCATTAATATATGTAATAACCCTTTAAATCCCAAATTCCACATATCGCTTGCTACGTTTACATGACAATCTAATATGAAAACCCTCTCCACCCCCCCCCCCCTCCTCAAGGGCGAGATATTTGAAAACGATGATTTTGAGACAGCTTATTTAATATCCATTAAATATCTGCTTGTTTGCACTCAAAATATTGCGACAGGAAAAAATACTGGGTCATCAAACATATGTACCCCCTTGAATTTTGAGCGGTAAATATAATTTACTGAAAGGCATGTTGTATATATTTTTTCAACTACAGGTATTTATTCTAATAATTAAACAGTTATGTTACGAGAATATGCTATGTAAGTCGAAAATAAAATAATATGGGGTTCATCAATATATGTAATAACCCTTTAAATCCCAAATCCCACATATTGCTTGCTACGTTTACCAAACATAATGTACCCCCTTGAATTTTAAGCGGTAAATTTAATTTACTAACAGGCATGTTGTATATATTTTTTCAACCACAGCTAGTTATTCCAAGAATTAAACACTGGTATTGTTGCAAGATGTTATGTGAAACTAAAATAAAAATAAATAAAAAATATGGGGTTTATTAATACATGTAATAACCCTTTAAATCACAAATTGCACGCCTCCTATGCTACGTGTATACATATGAAAACCAGATAAACAAAACCGTCTCCACCACCCTCCTCCAGGGCGGGATTTTTTAAGACAATAATTTTTTGGACACCTTATTGTTTCTGTTCTATATCTGCTTGTTTGCACTCAAAATATTAGAGCTGGGAAAAATAACGGGTCATCAAACATATGTACCCCCTGAATTATAAGCGGTAAATTTAATTTCCTAGAAGACATGCTGTGATTATTTTTTTAACTCCAGGTATGTGTTCCATGGAATAAACACTAGTTATGTTACTAGAAGATGTCATGTAACAAGAAAATAAAATAGATTAACAAATATATGGGGTTCATTATCATATATAATGACTTTTTAAATCCCAAAGTACACGTCTTTCGTGTTATGTGTATGTGAAAACATCCCCAACCCCCTCACCATGGCCGGGATTTCTAAAGACAATAATATTTAAGACACCTTATTATTTATCTATAAAATATCTGCTTGTTTGCACTCACCCTGTCACAATTTTTAATTGTCTGCCCAATAATTATCAGTGCACAACAGTGGAAGAGCATTATGTGCAATTATAAAACTATTTTATATGCCTACATTCTTTTGTGACGTCACAACATTATTCTTTTCTGTGATGTCATGTTAGAACAGTTTCGAATCCCCATTTTTATCATACCATGACAATTTCTAGACACTCTAAGATGCATTTTCCGCAGATGTTCTAACGTTACAGTTTTCTGTGGCGATTTGTGAGAAATTTATTTACCTATTTATTTTACGCTTATACAAATCAGCATAGATTATCAGCATAATTTTTAAATTAATACCGCGCATAGATAAGACTACTGTGGCTAAATGTTTAATGGGGAAAACATTGATTGACTGACTATATATGCGCTAGAATTTGTTTTCTCGCTTTAAAAAAGTCATTTAAAAAAAGTTGCAATATCCACTTACTACTCCGTTACCAAATCCAAACCATTTCTATTCACACTTTTAAACGTGATATTCTTGTTCAAGCATAATACTAAACAATCGTCTCTCAAAACTGCTACAAATTTAAGAAAATTTGACAGGATAAACAAAAATCTTTATTCCAACTCCGTTACCAAGCCAAAAAATACCAAATGTTTGGCTCGACATAAATATAAACTGTACATTCTCTTATCATAACATCGATCACAAATGGGTGCTCTATTTATATGGGGACAACGAGCCATGTTTTAAAAGATTATATCATCAATCATTATGACTGTAAAACCCAAATATTGGGGCTGTAAAAAATATCGGATCATCAAACATTTATAGGCCTACTCCCTGAATTATAAAGATAGAGTTACGTTCTAAACTCGCATGCGTGTAAGCCTTCAGCATACAGTACAGTGTGGTTGATGAAGTAACCTGATTACAAAACTGGATACTACTCCAACGAGACACTTACCCAACGCTTTTTTAATGTTAGGCCAACGTCTGCGACGCTGGCCCAACATTGGAGAAATGTACAATGTTTGAGAGAAAGTCCTCCTTCCCATGAAACACATAACATTTGTATAACTGTTATATAACGTCGGCCAACGTCTTCAACGTGGGTCCAACATTGTATAAAGTCATACAAATGTGTTGTGTTCACTGGGTGTCGGTACAAGCGACGGGTCAACCTGTTTCGAAATACCCACAGTAATACAGTCAGTTTGTATGCAAAACAGGGCCCAGCTAATCCAGGACTAAGGGCTTTGAGATTCGTTGGAATTGTTACTCATTGATAGTATATATGAACTTGCTGTGATTTGAGAACTTGCTCTTAATGAGGCTTTGGGTATGAAACGCATATTTAGTATTATAATGAAATAGGGCATTGGCCTACCCACGGGCACTATTGCATTCTGAGGACTCTTGTCCCGCAAATTTTGACAGTTGACCATACCTTTAAGTAGTGAATTTAATTTCCTAGAAGACATGTTGTGATTGTTTTTTAACTCCATGTATGTGTTCCACGGAATAAACACTAGTTATGTTACTAGAAGATGTTACGTGAAGTGAAAATAAAAAAATAACAAATATGGGGTTCATTACAATATATAATGACCCTTTAAATCTCAAAGTACACGTCTTCCGTGCTATGTGTATATAAAAACCATACATGAAAAACATCCCCTAACCCCCTCCCCATGGGCGGGATTTTTAACAACTTATTATATATTTATCTAATATCTGCTAGTTTGCACTGAAGATAGTAGGACAAGAACAATTAATGGGTTGTATCTATTTGTTCAACTTTAGTTATTTATCCCAAGGATTACACATTAAAATCACCCTAGTTATGTCAGTATAAGATGTTATGTAAATAAAAAAAATCAATTAAATGAACAAATATGGGTTTAGTATTACATCATACATGTCATATCCGATTAACTCCAGAATTACAGGTCAGTTATATTTAACCAAGGTGTGATAAATTAATAGTTTCATCATGTCAGTGGCATTTAGAAGGTATGGGCATTAAATAATCTCAGAAATCACGAAGGGCTTAAAAAAATAAGTCTTTTTGATGACTTTTTGAGTTCATGTGACTGAAACTCAAAGCATGTCTCGACAGATATCACTGATTAATAATTAGCAGGTGCAACGCTAGGTGCTGATAAATAGGTCTAAACACGATTTTTCTTTTATTAATATTCTAGATAACTTGTTACAACCAGCTAGTATGCATAGTGTACGTAACCTTTCTAATAATTATGCAAATCCATGTTCATAATAAGGCTTTTGTCTGAAAAAACCAACGTCATAGTTTTCTGGCATTCAGAAGGTGCACGATATGTTTGGGCAATGTGTTTATTTTAATTTCCCTATATCCCTATTAAACATGTTGATATCCCTAATATTCATATTTCGATGCTTTGTAACTAGCTTAGCAGGATATGTGGGCAACCTTTTATCAACATTAGGTTCCAAATTACCTTTTAAATATTATTTGAACTATAATTAAGAAGCCCACACTTCTGAATTGGCACCAGAATGAAATAAAAAAATGCTACAGGCTCATGCTTTTTTATTGGTCACTTTATGTATGTATTATAATAATTATACAGTAAATAGGTGTCATTTTAATTAAAGGTAATTTCCACGAGATCCGGGTTATAGGGTTCCCCTAATATAGTAAAGAAAACAAAGTAGGGTCTACGGCTGTATTAAAATATTAAAAAATAAACGTTTAAACTGGTCGTGGGTATTAGCTGAGAGGTCAAGGGGCTTAGTGAGAGGTCGTGTGTGGCGATAATACGTCTTTGAGTTTTGTCTTTTTACACGAATTTCTATTTCACAACGCCTTAACTACATGTGTGTACACAATTACAAGTTGAAATGTTATATATTACATGTAATGTGGACATTTCGGAACTCTTGAAATGTTTTCAGATGAAAGGTTGACCACAAAAATGGGAATGTAGATATTTTATGTTTTACTCTTTTGTTGTTTTGTCTTTGATATAGGCCCCTATTGCTTCTATAATACTTATTATTAGCTAATTTGCATATTTTATGCTAATATGTTTTCATGATATTGATAACATATATTTTATTGTAATTTCTGTCCATGAAAACCATAGGGTAGACATTTTTTCAAGATTCTAGCTTGATTAGTTTCTGAGATATTGCTTGAAACTGGATTTTGCGTAATGGCTGCCTAATTTGCATATTTTATGCTAATTTATTATTCCGGTCCTAATTAGATATATTTTATTGCATTCGTTGACCATGAAAACAGTATGATAGACACTGTTTTTAGGATTCTAACTTGATTAGTTGCTGATATATTGCTTGAAACTGGATTTTCGGTAATGGCTGCCTAATTTGCATATTTTAGCATATTTAGGCCCAACAGCTTAAATGCAAACAACCGGATTTCAAAAGGTCCATATTCGGAGGCTTCAAAAATAACCACCATGAAAAATCCCCAGGGGGGAGGGGGGTTACGGGTGGCCCACTTTCTATAAGGCCATTATGAATCATTTACTTTCGCAGTGCTGGGAACGATGTTAGACGTCAGATTCCAACGTATAAAGTCGGTCCCAGGGCTAATATGTTTTTTTGTGAAAAATATTTTTTTTAATTATCATACTGCGGCCAAATCTTTAACATAAAAAATCACGAGTGATTCAGACCAGCGGTTTTTGATATATCACATGCAACAAACCAATGGAGCGGCAGGGGAGACGACAGGCGGCTATCTCATGAATACATGCATGCATCCATAATATAGCATATTTCATCTTACAATAATCTGATAATTACGCTAATGCTACTAGTGAATGAAAGCAAAAAGTATGAACAAACAGAAAAAAAAGAAAAACAATATTTCGTAGAAATCCAATATTATACATATTTACAAACAGCAGTTGAATAATTTTGATCTAGCACATGTTGTGACTGTACATTCTAACAACAAAAAAAGTTCCCAGTGTTGGCTAAACATTTTGCCAATGTCTCAGACGCTGACACAATGTTAACCCTTTCAGCGCGGGGATCGTTAGACATTATAATCTGACGTCTATAGTCGATCCCCACAATAAAAGCATTAAACAAATTATACTGACCAAAGACCTTAACATAAGTATTCAAATGAAGCGAAAAGAACCAACATTTATGATGATTTCAAATTGTAAAAAAACTTTTGTCTCCACCGTCTATGTTTTCAATATTGCTGTGGTTGGTGGTCAAATGAGCGGATTAGAGAACACTTGCCAGGGGGCTGTGTTCAGAGACAATCAGAAAACTTTAGTTGATAATTAAGTCCATCTTAGGAAGTACATTCATGTAGCAGTAAAAGGTTGAAAAAACACATAAATATTCTGAGATATTCTCATAGATATCTCATAGAGATGAAAGGGTTATTTAATATGAGAACGCCATATACTGTTATGTTATAGTTAGCTCGTTTCGCTTCGTTTAAATACCTATTTTAGTTCTATAAATAGTTGACCCTTTCTGCATCTGAAGTCGATCACCACACTGAAAGTGTTAAAGGGGAAGTTATGTCTCCATTCAGATTTAAACATATTATTGACCTAAATTTTGACAAATACATGTATGAAAAATTTTGAGGAATTTGGTAATTAAAGCCTGATTTTTGCTTGGACAAAGTAGGCACATAATGCATGAAGTGACGCTCATTTTCGTCACAT
The DNA here is from genome assembly GCA_964017125.1 of Flabesymbios commensalis. Taxonomy (NCBI): domain Eukaryota; kingdom Metazoa; phylum Annelida; class Polychaeta; order Terebellida; family Flabelligeridae; genus Flabesymbios; species Flabesymbios commensalis. The sequence continues at coordinate 29,908,141 of OZ024917.1, read as the reverse complement.
ACACTTCTTGAGAGTTTCAGATTAATTTAGGGCCCTAGGGTCCACATTAAACCAACATAGGGGCATCATATTTTATCTTCTGTGTAAGCACCAGTAGTAGGCTGCTAATCGAGGCAGTCATTTTCCTTGTCTTCAAACTTGCGCCAGCACACCAGGAGATTGTAGAAGTTGTAGTAAATGACTACCAAGATCTTCATCCTGAAAAGACAAGGAGACTTGATAATTCACTGGCAGCTCTTTGATATGATTGTAAGCTCTATTTTAGCTTCTAAATGCAAAATAATTAAATTGGAATTCCCCCCTTGGAATTGTGTCTCGCTGACGCGATCCACAAATTCAAGTGGCTAAAAAATATTCAGATTTGACAAAATGGAGGTCAATGTTTTTGAAATATTGCCGCTTGATGTGACGATTTATCTGTAACAAGTTCAAAAGCTGGTATTTACTGTGCTAATAAAAACAACGAATATAATCGGGACGGAGGTTAAAGGGTTGATGAAAAGGAAATAGAAATAACAAGTGGTCAGATATTGATGTTAGCATTTGCACAGTGCGGGGATCAACTTTAGACGTCAGACTGATGTGTGAAGTAAATCCCCGCACTGAAAAAATAAACAAATTAAAATGGCCAGCCCCCACTATAACCCCCACCCGTGTGAGAGAAATTGTTCAGGGTGCATCCTTCCCTGAACTCTCACACTCTGTTTTACAGTAATGGACTTGGTCTACCTATTTAGCAGGGCATGTCATGGATATCACAGATATTAAAGTCAATGATGATCACAAGTCGGCCATTTTAAAATTAGATTAAGTTGGATATTTTTCAGACAATATCCCTTACTGAAACCATACATTTTGTTTTATAGTGATCTGGCACAGTTTGTCCGATATTACCCATATTATTGTCATAAATGGCCTGAAGTCGGCCATTTTGAATTTAATCGATTTGGGCATATACCTCCATGAAACTGCACATTTTATTTCATAGCAATGGTCTAGCTATCTAACATGGTTTGCCAGATATCAGGCCAATTAAATTTTATTATGGCCGATGGTCGACCATTTTGAATTTGATCCAGATGAAAAAAAAATTGTCATGTCATGTCCCTCCCTGAAACCGCACATTTTGCTTAATAGGAATGGACTAGCTATTTGGCATGGTTTTCCAGATATTAGGCTTATAAAGTTATTAATAGCCGATAGTCAGCCATTATGCATTTGATCAAGTTGAAAATTGTCAAGGAATATGTGATGTGTGAAGGGATGTGTGAATGCAATATAAAAAAATTCCCACATCGTTTCTGAGATCTGTTCTGGGAACGAGTGGCTGCCAGACATCAGGCATATATGCCTGATGTCTGGCAGCCACTATTAAGTTAATTATGGCCAATGGTCGGCCACTTAAGTAGGTCAAAGTTGATAAACCCCAAAAGTCACATCTACACCAACTAAGGGAGGTGTGTGTGTTCAATATGAAAGAAATCCCCCCCCCCCCACGGGTTTCAGAGATCTGCTCGAAACGAAACGCGGACAAACAGACAGAGGGCTGGACGGACGGACGGATGGACATCCGAAGTGATGTCAATACCCCCGCTTCGTCAGGTGGGGGATAAATACACTTTTGCGACCATCGCCTCGAAATATTGCTGTGCAAAGCCAAACAATAGCAACTGATTACTTTTCAAGTAAGCAGATACCATGGTTACTGCTACATGGCATAGTGAGAAAGTATAGAATGGCTGCAGTGAACCTGAACACAGCTGAAGACGACATTAGCAGATTAACCCTTGTCCTGCTATGCCCGGATATATATGCGGTTAAGGATGTTTCAGATCAATAAAAATATCACTTAATTTTGATAAAATTGTTTTTAATAGACGCTTTGTTGATGCAATAATTTAATTTTAGACATGTCTATTTTTCATAAATTGTAATATTTTTCGTCATTTGAAGCTGGAAATTGCGTCCAGCTTCAAATGACGAAAAATACAATTGAAGCAATTCAGCAGGACAAGGGTTAAGAGAACATCTCCCTGGGGTCTTGCTCTGACATAATCTTAACCCTTACAAAGCTGAAATATTTGTGTAAAAACCACAGAGACCAAAGGGTTTTTCAATTAGAAGTCATCATAAATGATTTAGTTAGCTCTTTCTGCTTCACTTGAATACCTATGTTATGAGTGTACAGCCATTATACATTTTTAATTCTCTCAGTGCGGGGTTCGACTTTGAAGGTCAGATTCTGATGTCAAATCACAGTTATTGGTTATTGAGAATGAAGTGTGTCGTCTAATTATCAAGATTTGTAATTGTTTGGTTTCAAATTAAACAAATAAAAGACAAATAAAAGTAATTTCCACTCACTTGAAGTTGTGGGTTGTGGTAGCGAGACACAACTTCAAGTGGGTAAAATTTAAATAAGATAATTTTTGGCAGGTAAAGGGTTAATCTGACAGTTAAGGCCATCTTAAACAGTTGTACATTCATGTAGCGAATTAGCAGCTTGGCTCATAATTTAATGTTTAACCCCTTAAGCGCTACATTCAATAATTTAAATTTTCACCCACTGGGCCAGGAGAACCTCCTGAGAATGGTGAGATCCCCGCATTGAAAAAATTATAAGGGCCGTATACCCATCACATAGGTAAGACATTTATGATGATTTTCAATTGAAAAAATCTTTGGTCTCTAGGTTTATATAGAATATTTCAGCGCTTTAAGGTTTAATGAAGAAATTAGTGGTATATCTATTCCATGTACCATCTGTCAAAAATTGCTGATTATAAAGCACTTGTTGCATAACCCTTAAAGCGCTGAATTAATTTGTAAAAAACATCGCAACCAGAGGGTTTTTTCAATTTGAAATCATCATAAATGTCTTAGTTAGCTCTTTCTGATTCATTTGAATACCTATGTTATAGGTCTGCAGCCATTAGAAATATTTTTACCCTTGCAGTGCGGGGATCGACTTTAGTCAGAATCTGACGTCTGTAGACGTCAGATTCCGACGACTAAAGTTTATCCCCGCACTGTAAGGAATAATATCCAATAATTACAGTACTTTCCAAGGCCTTCAATATTATTTAATCAATATGTAGGTTTTTTCCAGCACAGACCTCTAGAGACCAGGAGACAAGCACATCTTTCTCAGGACTGTCTTCAGATCCTGACACCTTAACCAGGACAGAATCTGCTATTGTAATACTGCCGTCACCACTCTGCTGTATACTCTGGCTACTCAATTTCCTAAAACAAATACATTTGTAAGATGTTCAGCGTGTGTCTGTTCGATGCTGCGCCGGCATTTGCAGCGCTGGACCAACATTAAACTGGCATAGGCACAATGTATGTATATAAATATTTTGATTATCACTAGATGTAGAGCAAACTAAACAGAAAGAACATTTTTAATTGACTTTGAATAAAAGACATGAACTGCTAATTACATCTACAGTAGATATCTGCGCGGGCCTCTGAATCATGCCCGCACCCGCGGGCCCTCACGCTTGACGAGCTCGCACATGAGTTTTTATTCTATACCCATACTAGCCCCGCACAAGTTGTACCCACGCTCGCACCATTTTTTTAAGTCCGCAGTGACCTGGAAAACTTATTGTCACAAATCAACAATATACATATATGTAGATGATTAAATATATTAATAATTGGCGAATTGTTTTCAGTTGTTATGATAAAATTATCCAATGGTGGTACAATGTTCGGCCAGCGTCACAATCGGTGGCCCAATATTGTACTAGAATGTTAAACAACACCATGAAGAAATAAGTTTCTTCGAATAATGACTACATGCGAGTCCAATATTGGTGTAATATTGGCCTGACTAGGGATTTAGCTGAGAATTTACACCAAGCAATGCATAATAAAAATATTTTATTATATCATGTACTTTATATTTTTGGTATCAATTATATCATTCATCTAATGCTGGCACAATGCTGGTCCAGCGTCAGATAGAAGAATATGTGTTTAGCATCTCTGAAAAAGGGGGGTGGTCTGAGTTTACACATGAATGTGACATCACAATAGACATTTCGAGGACCTCACACACAAGCGCTAGGAGTACCCGCGGACCGCACGAGCCCGCGTTAGTTCAACGTGCCTCCACATTTGCAAATCTTGGTTTAAACATTTTTTTCATTACCAATGAGAGTAATTTGTTTAGCTAATAAAACAAGTTAGAGCGAGAATAGTGTTGATTAGTAATCAATGGGTTATTAGTATACGTACTTGAGAAGCAGTCTGTGGATATGGTTAGCTGTGGACATTGCACCTCCCTCATCTTCTATAATGATGTTGGCAGTGAATCGAATTGTATGCTCCTGTAAGCCAAGCTCCTGCATTGCCTGCCCAGGTCCCATTAACCTCAACCTCTGTCACCGATAAAGATAACAAAAACATGTACTCATAGTAATAGACGTAAAAATGTCGTTTTTTAAACATATTATTCACAATCCACAATTTCAGTTTTCAGTCTCAAGTCTGCAAGATTGCTACAGTTTTGGACTGAAATATAGCAATTAAAATTGTGGGTTGAGGTAGCAATGAACAAGTTCATGTGGGTGGAAATTTAATATATCTGAAATAGTATTACCCTTAGGGCACTGAGCTATTCAAATTAAATTTTCAGTCCCTCGAAGTTGTGTCTCGCTACCGCGATACACAAATTCAAGTGACTGAAAATTTGTGTTATTTGAGAAATTTAAGTCCCAATATATATTTGAAGATTGAAGGCATAATTTTTTTAACAACTTGTTATCAGGGGTTATACAGCTACTAATAAAACACAGAATGTCTACTGAAGTCGACATCAGTGTTCCAAGGGTTAACTATTGTCTGCAGAAAAAAAGGCAATGTAACACTTTTTATACAACCCCTTAGTTTAGGGCTAGGGGTTAAATTCAGAGACAAATCAGCTCAGTATCAGTTGGGTAGAGTATCTTCGGGTTTAGGCCTCTAAAAAAATACTTAAACTTGCGGGGGTTATGGGAGTTACTGCGGACTACTTCATATTGTACTCACACTATCCTTCATAACGAGTGCTCCGTGCATTAGCCGTGAGCGCTTCACCGTCGGTGAATCAGAATCTGTAACACATAGCAACGGTGTTGATAATCTCTTTTTAATCCCCTGCAATCTCAGGGGGTATTCTAATTAATACCCCAAGCGTTTGTTAGAATAAATACAGTATTTATTTCCAGAATATTCACCTATTATTTGCCGGCCTTTTTTAAGCAGACCAAGTGACATGTCAACTGGTATACTAGGCTTTGTGACTATGGTAACTGTCTCACCGTTAGCAGGCATGTAACACTCTACTCCTACAAAACAGAAATAAAGTAGTCATATTTAGAATGCCGACAAACCTGTGGGGCACAAAATGTTGCATTCAATACAGTTCCAGAGATTCAGCCAGAAATCAAAAATACCCAACCATCCACTATGACACATTGAACAAATATTGACTGAGCATTCAACAATTAAAAATTAAACTTTTAGTAATGAACGACTAATCTTTTACCTTTTACAAAACTGCCTAGCACACAGAAGAAACAAAAGTGACAGGTCACACAAGTTTTTAACCCTTATCATGCATATCCTACTGATTATAACTATTTTCGTTTTTAATCTGTTTTATACTCGACCAAATCACTGTTATTGGGAAATGTTTGTGCTCAAATTAAATAAATCAGTAATTTTCAGCCAATTGAGGTTGTGGATTGTGGTAGCGAGCCACAACCTTGAGTTGCTAAAAATTTAAATAAATTAACTTGGCAGGATGAGAGGTAATCTAACTACATGTACTAGTAAAATTGTGACTATGAAAACGATTTCCCCATATTTCAAATACTGTATTTTTCCACCAGCTGACCCTACTACACTGACACACAGTGACAGACAACAAGTAATGAAAAGTTTCCAACCCTTTACCAAAAGGTAAACTCGCCTCTAAAAATGTCAACAGGCCACATTGCTTCCTTTTGTTTGAGCAATTTGTTTGAAGATCTAATCAAATTCCACAGCCCTATTTATCAATGCATTTTTTATTTAATGTAAAATGCAAATTAAAAACAAACCAAATTCCTGTTGTATTTTTTTGGTCAGAAACTGCATTTTGACGGCTTCCCCATGTACCAGCATCACATTTGTGGGTTCACATTGGCGGATCAGCTGCATGATGCCCTTTGCATCTGCGTGCGCACTAAATGACATATATTGTACTGACATCTTCACTTCAACCTGTAAATGAAAAAAACACATAATTTGAAGAGGAGAATAAAAAAGTATACTTTCAATATTTTGCCATAGTTGAAATAGCCAAAATGTATCTTATTGTTGTGTTTTTAGTTAAAACCCCAAATTTGCCAGACCACAGGAACATGCTTAAAGGCAATACCTGCTTACTGGTATGTGAAAAGTAACATATACTGCCTTTTGGCTTTGCAGGGCATAATTGTTCTTTTCACAAAAAAAAATATTTAATAATGTAAAAATATTAATCAACTTTGTAAAAATATTACTCCCTAGAGCACTGATGTTGACTACAGTAAACATTATTATTAGCACTTGCATAACCAGTTATTAAAACTAAAAAATTCTTTAAATCATGAAATACTGAATTATGTTGAGACTTCGTTTTCACAGATCACATAAATTTTAACATAAGTTAATTGAAGTTGTGTGTCACGTCAGCGAGACACAACTTAAAATGACTGGAAATTTAAATTGAATAGCTCAGTGCTCTAAGGGTTGATTAACTCTATTCAATTTCTTGTTATTTTCCCAAGTATAAAAATCAAAATAAAGATCAAAATGTTCTTATTTGATAGATTTATCAATTGTCTTTCCAATTGATTTCAATGAATAAATTATGGTATAATCAATCACAAAAAAATATTCCGAGATTCCAGATATTATGCATGATTGGGAAGGCAAGATGGGCTCATCTCACAAATCACCACATGAGGCGAGGGCTAGATGCGGTGACAATTGTCGAGATGTATGCTGGGATGGCCCCATCTCAGTATACGTTTCTATCAATAAGACATTCCCGTAGTATAAAAATTGTCAGTTTTAATGCCAAGGCTAATTTCTGGCAATAAACATGTAATTGTCATTTGAGGGGATGATGATAAGGACTAGAAAAAAATCGGACATCCGCAGATCCGAAAGAAATTCATGACAAAAAAGAGAGAAACCACGGGAAACAAAAAAGTCATGTACTTTTATCATCTCTGCATTTGTAAATATTTTGTCAGTCTTTTTCAATAATGATTCCAATTACGATCATAAACTCACTATCCAAATGTAGACAGATGTTTCCATCTATTCCTTTATTGAAAACTATTTCACATTTAAAAGCAGCTATTTAAAAAAATCTAATAAAAAGGATGTGCAAAGTTTATAGCCATGATAGGCACCCACAGGATAAACTGGATGACTTAACACTCACTGTTTGGCGATTTTCAAATTCTAGTTTTCTTTGTCCATTCAAAATTTTCCAGCCAACTGTACCAGCGACACAATAACCAGGCATAATAATCTGATAAATAAAAATCAGAACTGATAAGTAAAAGATAAACATGGTAAGGCAAGAGTTTGTTGATTAATTGGTTCTCAAGATAATGGAAAATCAATAAAAAAATCAAATTGAAATTTTGTCTTTTTTAAATTTTATTATACCGCCGACCTGCTAAATATCCATCTAAATTGAAATCATAATGTAAATGTTGTATTTTTTTAGAATAAATAAGTCAACATAAAAAAAGTGTTTTTTTGTTTGTAATTTTACCGTTACAACATCAATTAAAACAGTTTTTATTTTTATTTTTTTCCGGCAGTCCGCTCTGCATCTTGAATAAAAATTCTTGAAAACCATTTAATAAAAAAAACTGTGGCCCAATGGTAGTACATTAGATCCTCTCATCAATGACCCTGTCATCAACGACCTTTTGTCTCCAACAACTTTTTTCTTGCACAGAACATTTTTCTATAGTTAACGACCTGTCATCAACTCTTTCTCCAGGGTCTGCAAGAATGCAGTCTTTATGATCCTTTTAGTGTAACAAGCCAGAATGAGTCTTGATGATTCTAAAACTATCATTAATTCTTTCAGTACGGGGACCGTCTTTAGACGGCCCCCGCACTGAAAGAATTAAACATTTTATAATGGCCGTGAACACATAACATAGTATTCTAATAAAGCGGAAAGAGTTACTTAAGACACTTATGATGATTTCAAATTGAAAAAACCCTTTGGTCTCCATGGTTTATATAAAAATATTTCAGCGTTGTAAGGGTTAAATTTTTCGACACAATTCTAAAGACTTTGTTACAATCATACAAATTGCGTAGACTATCATCAAATTCTCGTTTACATTTAACAAGACTTGTTACAAAGATCATCAAGATTGAACTAGAGCTTGTGTTACTCCCCTACTGGGAGTCAGTATATATGCTAGTTCTTCTTTTTAAAATGAGTAACTTACCATGTTATCTGCATTAGTGCACCATTTCTTAAACAGCTGTAGTGATGTTCCCCCATGGAGCATACCTGGTGTTGCAAATACTACCATTGGCCCAGGATTTTCTGCATAAGATCGCTCAAATGCCTGTCAATGGGAAATGCATAAATCTAATGGTTTATAATATACTCATGCTAGAATAATTTGCTCCAAAAAAAAGAGAAAAAAATAATGGAGAAATGCAAAGGGTCATGGAGAAAAATCCGAATTTACTTTTTGAGTCATTTTTAGGCTATATTATGAATACAGAAGTTGAAAAAATCTGGAATATAATTCATATGTGCACATATGTACATGTAACTACATAAAGGTGTTAAGGGCATGTCGGTTTCGCAGAATACTTCTAAAAATGTTAATGTCATTTTCAAGCACAGGAAGCAACTATTTAAATTTGTGCATGCTAAAAATCTTGAAAAATGGATCAGGTCAATTTATTTTGTATGTTCATGAAGGCCTAGTTTGGTTCCTTCTTATCATTAGAACTATAGAAATGTCCTTAGAAACCTGTGCCACATAATTTCTAGAGTGACTTTGCAGATAACATTTCTCCTTTGTGTAGTGCAGACCTCGCTTGGGGCTGTAAGGTCCCTTTGTATGTGACTGCCTGGCTCAGGTTGAATCCTAGTAGGCCTCCTGACAGTTACTATTAAATGGAGTCTAATGATGTGTTAATATATTATCTAACTTAAGCAGGTGCACGTTTGAGTAGAGTCTAGCTAAGCAAGCATATTGAATTTAATTCGGGCTCACGTAAAAAGATCAATGCATCATACCAATCATTTATTCACCAGTTAAGTTTAGTTCAGTTCACTTCAACAATTCAGTGGCTGAAATAAACTTTGATAATTAACCCTGTTTATTGTGAATGCCAACAAGGTACTGTTTGTTAATTGACTGCTATTAATTCTAGAAAAATAATTGAGTATTTTAAGGGTCGAAATTTTTTAATTATTGTATTTCACCTTTAGACCTATGAACTATTAACCTTTTCACTACCATACATGACGGAAATTTCCGTCGCCATTCGTCAATGAACGTAACCATAAAATGACACAAATTTTCGTCAAATATATACTACATTTATGTATTTTTCGTCATTTGAAGCTGGAAATTGCGATAGCAATTCCAGCTTCAAATGACGAAAAATAGAACTCGTACACCAGTATATCTGGATCCTGGCATGCACCCCGGCCTGGAAGTCAAAGGGTTAAAATATTAAAATTTACAGTTGTGTCTCAGAAAGTAAAATTTATTACTGTATCCCTGTGCATAACTGTGCCTGTAGGCCTACTAAGAAGAAAAAAGTTTTTTTTCAACAGTGTTTTCAAATTATTTTATGTTCGAATCAATGCCTGGCTGAGAAAAATAAACAATTTCTGAAAAAAAATTGAATGTCCTGTTTTACAAATTATAGATATTGAATGTTCTAATAACATTGGTACTCTTCTAAGGGCTGTTCAAGTAAAAATAAGCCACTTTCAAATCAAGTTTCCATAATATTCTAATGACAAAGAGATCATTGCCTACACAAAGACATACATGTACTGTCATATAATAAATTGTCCTCACCTTTATGTGCTTGAACTCGAAAAGATTTCTTTTCACAAAAGTATTTTTAATTTTTTGATTCGTCCAAGTGATGAACAATTTGTAGTAATGATTTGCCTGAAAAGAAAAGATGAGTTGTATAATCCTTTTAATTGAGAACAGGAATTATGGTTAAAAACACAAATTTTAACCCTTAAAGCTGTATGCAGTAGACTTTAAACCATTTTATTAGCTGATTAAATCACTGTCATTGGGAATGAAATGTGTGTTTAAAAAACGTCAAGATTTGCAAATGGTTGGTCTCAAAATAAGTAAATGTGAGTATGTTTCACCCACTTGCACATGTTGAAGTTTTGGATCGCTGTAGCGAGACACAACTTATAAAAATTAACTTGGCGAGATAAGTATTAACATTTGACAATATTTCACGGCACAACCCTGTGTGTGCAGCACACAATATGGGACAAGGAGAAAATAGGCCTCAGCCTCTAATCAGCATTTAAAAGTGAAAATATTTGAAACAAGAGCACACAGGCCTCAGCCTCTAATCAGCATTTAAAAGTGAAAATATTTGAAACAAGAGCACACTCGACAATAGCCTGCCGCAATTATTGAACTTGGCTCAGAACTCGTTATTAGCAGCATGCAGTACAAATTTGATGAGGATACAAAAAAAACTTTGTCTCACAAGGTAAAATTATTGACAGAAAATGTGAAAAATCACAATAAATAAGACATTTTGAATTTTATTCAGACATTTTTGAACTGGTTACGAGTAACATTTTACATGCATAACAAATTTGAGCAGGATATATGAAAAACCTTTGAAGAACCCTCTCAGAAACCGCACATTTTGTCCAATAGTAATGATCTAGCTATCTGGAACGGTTTTCCAGATATCACACATATTATAGTCAATAACGGCCGCAAGAATGACATTTCAAATTCTATGGAGGAGAAAATTCTCACGGCATCTCCCTTTGTGACGCCGCACATTTATTTTACAACAATGATCACAATTGCACCATTTTAAACTTTATCGAGGTAAAAATTTTCAGGGCATATTCCGCACATTTTATTCTGTAGTAATGGGCTAGCTACCTTGTATGGTTTTCCAGATATTACACATTTTAAGTCAATAATTGGCACATGTCGGCTTTTCTTAATTTAATCAAGTTGAAATCTTTCAGGACATATCCCTCCCTGAAACTGCACCTTTTGTTCAATAGTAATGGTCTAGCTATCTGGCACAGTTTTCCAATTATTAATTTTTTCCACGCTATATCCCTACCTGAAACCTCAATTTTTTTCAAAAGAGATGGTCTAGCTATCTGGGAACGTTTTTCAGCTATTACATATATTCAAAAGTGGACGCAGGTCGGCTATTTTAAATTTGATCAAGTTGAAATTTTTCATGGTAGTTGTATATCCCTACCTGAAACTGATCATTTGCTCAATGGTCCAGCTATCTGGCCCGGTTTTTCAGATATTGACCAATAATCAGCCATTTTGGTCGCCATGACCCTAGTTTCTGTCCGAATCTTACACAATTTCGAACTTATTTGGGCTATCAGTGAAATGGATATATGGTATAAACTTTGGAACAATACATAAAAAAATGTTGAGTGAATCTGTTATTGAGAAAATTTGTTGATCGAAAAAAAATTATGGCCATAGGAGTCACAGAAAGGTCAAATGTGAAATTAATAGAGCTTTAGTCATGATTAAACTGTATGTGATGTTTGATGTGCATCCCAGTTACGCGAAACAAGTCATAGTGCTGAAATTGGAGGACGTACGGATGGACGTACGCGTCTGGTGACGACAATAGGCATCCTCCAATATTTTGGCTGAGGCCTAAAAAAACGAAATATTTTACCAGTACAGAAAACTGATTTTAAATGACTTGTCATTGGCTTTTGTGTGGATGAACTTACATAGTACAAGCAATAACAGCTATAATTGTACAGAAATACCTTTTCAGTCAAACCCAGTGTGAAATAAATGGGAACTTGAAGATTCATTCTGTCCCAATAGGATTCAAGTAAGATACATAACTCCTGAGCTCTGCCAAGTGCAAACACTGGAATTAATACCTGTCAATTAAAAATTAGTCAAGATCACAAACAAAATAGAACATAGAAAAAAGTCAGGTGATATTGAGTTCCGGCATCGTATTATATCACCACACCCAAAAACATGTACAAAGGTCGACGTGCAGCCGACTTGAGGCCTCTGTATTCTGAGACTGCGAGTAGCATATAGTGACAAAATCATTGATTTATGTTCTGTCACTAAAGCGTTTTATCACTTATTATAACCCTATGCACACTGATTACATATGCCTCCAAAAATTACCCAATCAATGTCACCCCTAAAGTAAACATGAATTTAACCGATGGATATATATAAAAGTAGACAACTTTATTTTCATAGCAACTGAGGCATATCTAGTCTAAAGAAATTTGAATCAGGTGATTTCAGAAAATTGTGATTTCAGAAAATGTTGTTAATTTCCACAATATAGATCAAAACAGTTGTTGAATAAACCAGATATAAATTATCTCTGAAACATATATGCCGACATTATCTTAATTCAAACATTGCCAAATTATTATCCGCCCTGGAAATCTATTACACAATAAAGTAAACATAAAATCTCAATATAACAATACAGGTAAACAAATGTAGAGGTGGAATAAATACCTTGCCACCCTTTTCCACACATTTGTGAACCTTTTTCAAGAAATCCCTTTCTCTACATCTTTTGGAGTCACGTATTGTTGTGGCGTATGTTGATTCTGTGATGAGGAGATCAGGACGGCATTTGTCTATCCACGCAGCACCGAGATGTCTGTCAGGAGTCATATTGTAGTCTCCCTAAAAGTAGGCAGATTTTGACCCTTATTAAAGCGCTCAATTATTTTTATTAAAACCATGAGACCAAAGGTTTTTTTTAATTCAAAGTCATCGTGAATGTCTTAGTTAGATCTTTCCGCTTCATTTGAATACCTATGCTATGGGTCTACAGGAATTATCAATATTTTAATTTTGTCAGTGCCGGGACCGGCTTTATACGTCAAAATCTGACGTATACAGACATGAGATTCTAACATATAAAGACAGTCCCCGCACTGAACAGGTTAACCCTCGTGCTGCTAGGCCCGTATATTTATTCATATACGGTTTCAAGCATGTTTTAAAGCAAATAAAATTAAAATTGAATAATATCAAGCAGTCCAGCAACATAAGGGTTAAGTGTGAGAATTAAATAGATATGGTAAAAAGCTCTAAATTCATCTGAATGTCCGTTAGTATCACCAGATAAATTTGTAATAATATAACCAATAAATAAAAAATCCTATTAAACAAGAAACAGTTTTTGTGTACATGCAGAAGATCACATTGACACAACGTTAATTTATTGATGGGCCACCCTTTGCAATGTTCGGCCTACAATAAACCAGCATCAGTTTAATCAAACACTGATAAACCAACAATTATTCAACATCTCCTGTTTGCTGGGATAACAGGTGTCATGCTTGGCCCTTGATTAATGAGTGGCAAAATCAGTCCATATCCCAGTACACACAACTTGGCACAGACAGAAATGAAATTAATAGGGTTTTAGCCACAGATAGGAGCTGTTGTCACACCTGGTACTGTACACGCTGCGAAAAGCAGACTTTGAACGGAGGGTGGATCAACATTACAACAGCATTGGTTCCACGTTGTGTCTTTGATGGTTAGCCAGGCAATGGGCATCTAGGGTGAATAAACACGGCAGATACACACGGCAGAGACAGTAGAACATGGGAGGTTCAAATATATACAAAATGCTATCTTAAAGAATGACCAAGTGGCCTCCAATAAGAGGTTGGCTGCTCATAAGAGTGACTGCTCATAGTAGGCTCTACTGTACAGCTTAAAGGTTGGCCCAATGTGTACAACACGGGACTGACATTGCAACAGCACAAGCTGAACGTATGTTTACTACTTAGAACTGATCAGCGTCTTCTTTCAACACACAACACTAGTCGCAGGCAGATATCCTGAATACATATGAAAAATATTTATCTTTCAAATGATAATCGATCTTCTGCTTTAATCAATTTAAAGTTTATCAAACAAAAAATCATATGATTAGTTTTAAGAAAAAAAAGTCATTTTCTTAATTATTTTGATGACAAAAAGCTGTTGTACTTACTGTGTATACAACTGACTGTTCTCCAACTTTAACACAAAACATAGCTGCGCCAAGGACATGTCCTGCATAATACGCCTTAATCTCCAACTCATCATCCACCTGAAAAATCCAGAACCAGTCATTATTATTTAGACTTTGAGATGCTATGATCAAATCGTCGCCTCGGAGCTGTATATAGCATTTCGTCGCCTCGGAGCTAAAGGATCCTATCTGCCACTCTAACGAGTGTCAGATAGGATCCTTTAGCTCCGAGGCGACGAAATGCTATATACAGCTCCACTTTTGCAGTGTAAAGGCATATAGCCAGAACTGATTACTTTTCAGGTAAGCAGTCACTACTCCTTGCCTTCAGATCACAAAATTACTAAGAACTTGTTGACATTAATTTAGGAAAGATGAGCAGCATTGGACCAGAATTATATTTTTTTAGATTCTGTTTATTCTGTTTGTTCAGTATACTCTTTAACTCTTTGCCTGCTTAAATCATGACAATAGTCATTTCCAATCCTTTTTGTTAGCTGATCAATCACCGTTATTGGGAATAAAATGGCTGCTGAAACATCAAGATTTCTCAATGTTTGGTCCCAAATTAAATCAATATAGGTAATTTTCACCCACTTGAACTTGTGAATCATGGTTGAAAACCAGCCAAGAACAATTTGACAGTTAATCGTTTCAGCGCGGGGACCGTCTCTAGACATCAGAATCTGGTGTTCAGTGTAAACGTCAGTGTCTGACATCTACAGACGGTCCCTGCACCGAAAGAGTAAAATATTTATGATGGCCGTAGATCCATAACATAGGTATTCAAATGAAAAGAAAACGGCTAACTTATTTATGTTATTTTAAATTGAAAAAAACCCTTTGGTCTCCATGGTTTTTACAAAAATATTTCAGCGTTGTGTTAGGATTAGAAAAGGTATAAAATATTAATTAATAACTAGCAAAAGTCAACTTACCTGTACACTTTGGTGTAGATTGACCGGTACCACTTTCTTCATACAGGCCTTTATCATCTCTGATGTGAAAAAATTCTGCTCTCCCTTCCGCTCTACTGTAATTTTGCGATAATCTTCCTGTGAATATCAAATGATTACCTTCATTTTATTGACAAAGTAAAAGCACTTCTTGAATATATCATGCACTCCAAATATATAATTTTGTCACATATAAGTGAATTATTTGAATACTGTAAACATGATACACTGATAAAAAATTTGGCGCTCATTCTATATATATTGGTAAGTACCATATTTTCCAATGTATATCCCGCTCCAGTGTATAGCCCACAGAGGGGTAAATTCAACAACAGTTACATAGGTTTGACCATACCCAGCAAATACAAGACATTTAGCCAATGCTGATTTAATGCTGGTCTACCATCTGTGATGCTGGACCAACATTTAATCAGCATTGGTTAAACGTCTTGTGTTTACTGGGTAGATACCCCGCACCGGTGTATACCCTGCATGTACCGGCTCCCGCTGTGTATTGGCATCTGATCTCCGTGGTCCACCTGGAACACTACAGTTGTGATATAACATATTGCGTCCTACGGCTGATTTTGGCAATAGAATAAAATCTGATATGTTTTAATAGGACTTATTAATAATTAAAAACAATAATTAAAAACATGTTGGGGTCTTAGTCTATTAGCGACTGATTATAAGCCACGATGAATTGCGAGATAAAGACCCGACACACGTTAGTGTATAGAGCATGTAAGTATGGTTGTCAACACCGCAACCCTTGTGGTGCTACCCTGTGTATTGTAGTAGCTTATCCTACCCCCATCATGACCATTGTATACAATGCGATCGCCCACAAACATATACCCACGCGAGAAGATATACTACCAATTACTAAATGGCGTGCCAACGCCAGCAAGATTAGTGTGGTCGCAATACGGAGTGTCTCTTTTAAGAAGACATTTTGAGGCATGCGCATGTGAAATTTTTTCGGGGAAAGAAATGTGTGTTTAAACATCAAGATTTGCAATTATTTGCTTTTAAAAGGAACAGAATATGAGTAATTTTCACCCACTTGCAGTTGTGGGACGTGGTAGCGTGACACGACTTCAAATGGGTAAAAATTTAAACTATTTATTTCAGCGGTTTAAGAGTTATGCTAGCAACTGTATAATTATGCTAGAAATGCTAAAGAACAACTAACATGACTAATGACAATATATGTTATCATACTTGATACATTGGATAAAGTGAAATATTACCAGCAGTATAGGGCAAATTGCTTTTGTTGGTATTGTCATATATATAGGCCCATCATATCCAACCATTTCTGACATGTAGGGTAATGCTCCACAGTGATCCAAATGGAAATGACTGAAAACAACAATCCAGATATTTTGAATTACAATTAGCGCAGGTACATGTCTTGTAACCAACATTCTGTCAAAATCAAAACATACATGTATACAAGGTTTTCTCCAGAAAAAAAAGAAGCTTAGTGGAAATACATGTATATAGGTGAGAGGGTCTAGGGGCATGCCCCCAAGGATTTTTTTTATCTGAAGTGCTCTTAAAATCATCTGATGGCATCTAACCTTGCTTATAATAAGTGACTATTACTGCTGAAAATGAACTGCATATATAAGGAGATTCTGGTCGCACTCCCATTATTATCGGGAAATACACACAAATTGTATCCACGTGAAATTAAATGTAAATGGTAAATTTTACCTGATAATGACACAATCTAAATATTCAGTCAAAGTTCCATTCTGTGTAACATAAGTGAAGTCTGGAAAGCGCCTCTGAAAATATCGGATAACAGATGTTCACAAAAATACAATCAGTATCACCCTGTTATTAAGTTATGATTCACTTAGAGTAAGACTTGGAGACCAAGCTTCTTTCCAAATTTTCATGCAAACCAAGAAAAATATGTTATGCAAAGGCTCGGAACCACAGAGAATTTACTGTGCATCTTCACAGTTGTATCACACATTTTTAATAAAAACAAATAATCTATTAATTAAAAATGAGGGACAATGACCTATCTCAACATTTCACAACATGATTGCCACCAACCCAAAATAGAAATCAAAATTAACAATTTTAACCTTACATTGAATGCGGATTAGTATACATTTATATTTTCCATTGTAGTTCCAGTAATCAAATCACTTGAAAGATGTTGGAAAAATTATACTACTGGTAATTTCTGAGAAAATTCATAATAATCTGTTAATTGCAGATTCCTTTCTGACTATTTTTTTTTATTCTCTATTTTCATGAATTTTCGCAAATTTTATTTCTTTTGAAATATAGTTTTCACAATAATCATTCTAAAAAATTCTCAGACTGAGCCTAGCATATCAGGTACTGTAATATTAATTTTACAAACTAAGGTTAATCCTGCAAACACATTCATGGTCTTTGATCAATAAAGACATGGGAAATTTAAAAGATAAGCAAACTACAACAGAACAGTCAAATATACAGATATAGTATAGGCTTTCTATATAGTGAATCTTTGCCTAATGACCAGTATTCATAGGTTGACAAATTTGACCTTGACCCCTCTCCACCCATAATACCAGGTAGTATAGACATGAGGAAGGTCAAATCTATTATTTTTCTGTTGATCTAACAATACCTGTACTTGTTTCAAGATGTGGTTTATGAATGCAGCAAATCAAAGATAATTCTTTTTAAAAAAAGATGAATTGTTTCTCTTTCTAAATTTGATGAAACAAGACTACAGAAGTCCAGGAGCTCCCGCTCCGAATTAGAATTTGATTTAAGCAATTTTGTATAGGGTTATTAATGTAGTCCTAGTCTAGGTCAAAAATCAAGACGCAAGACAACTAGGTCTAAGAAGCCCAGTCTAAGAGTAAGATAAGAACTAGACAGTCTGTCAGAGATTGCAAACCTCCATTGAAATTAATGATCCTAATCAGTATCCCAGTAATGGTCTACCTATCTGGCATGGTTTACCTGATATCAGGCCAATCGAGTTAACTAATAGCTGATTTACGGTCATTTTGAATTCGATATAAATTAGTTAAAAACTTAGGGTGCATCCTCCCCCGAAACCTCAAATTTTGTTTTATAGTAATGGACTAACATCTAACACAGTTTGCAAAATATTGGGCATGTGAAAGTAAATAATGGCCGATAGAGGGCCATTTTGAATTTGATCAAGTCAAAATTTTCCAAGATGCATTCTCAGCTGAAATCTCACATTTCATTCTATAGTAATGGTCTAGCCATCTAGTACGGTTACTAAAAACCGGCTATGTGAAAGTAAATAATGGCCGATAGGCGGCCATTTTGAATTTGATCGAGTCAATTTTTTTCAAGATGCATCCTCTCTTGTAATCTCACATTTTGTTTTATAGTAAAGGTCCAGCTATCTAACACGGTTTACCAAATATCAGCAATGTGAAAGTAAATAGTGGCCGATAGGCGGCCATTTTGAATTCGATTGAGTCGAAAGTTTTTTAAAGGCATCCTCCCTCTAAAAGTCACATTTTGTTTTATAGTAATGGTCTAGCTATCTAGCATGGTTTACCTGATATCAGGCCTATCGAGGTAAATAATGCTGATTGTCGGCCATTTTGAATTCGTAAATTAAAAATTTTCAGGGTGCATCCTCCCCCGAAAACTCACACTTTGTTTCATAGTAATCAGGTAATGGTCTAGCCATCTAGCACGGTTTACCAAATATCAGCCATGTGAAAATGAATAATGGCCGAAAAGGCGGCCATTTTAAATTTGATCAAGTCAATTTTTTTCAAGATGCATCCTCATCTGAAATCTCACATTTCGTTTTACAGTAATGGTCTAGCCATCTAGCACGGTTGACCAAATAACGGCCATGTGAAAGTGAATAATGGCCGATAAGCGGCCATTTTGAATTTTATCGAGTCTAATTTTTTCAAGATGCATCCTCTCCTGAAATCACACATTTTGTTTTATAGTAATGGTCTAGCCATCTAGCACGGTTTACCAAATAACGGCCATGTGAAAGTGGATAATGGCCGATAAGCGGCCATTTTGAATTTTATCGAGTCGAATTTTTTCAAGATGCATCCTCTCCTGAAATCACACATTTTGTTTTATAGTAATGGTCTAGCCATCTAGCACGGTTTACCAAATAACGGCCATGTGAAAGTGAATAATGGCCGATAAGCGGCCATTTTGAATTTTATCAAGTCGAATTTTTTCAAGATGCATCCTCTCCTGAAATCACACATTTTGTTTTATAGTAATGGTCTAGCCATCTAGCACGGTTTACCAAATAACGGCCATGTGAAAGTGAATAATGGCCGATTGGCGGCCATTTTGAACTTTGACAAAATGAATTTTTTCAAAATACATCCTCTCCTGAAGCCTTACAATTTGTTTTATAGTAATGGTGTAGATATCTTGAGCGGTTTTCATGATATTCCACAATATCAGGCCTGTCGAGGTGAATAATGGCTGATAGGCGGCCATTTTGAATTTTATCAACTTCAAATTTTTCAGGATGCATCCTCTCCTGAAAGCTTACAATTTATTTGATATTAATGGTGTAGCTATCTTGAGCGGTTTTCATGATATTCCGCAATATCAGGCCTGTCAAGGTGAATAATGGCCGAAAGGCGGCCATTTTTAATTTTATCGACTTGAAATTTTTCAAGATGCATTCTCTCCTGAAACCTCACAATTTGTTTTATAGTAATGGTGTAGCTATCTTGAGCGGTTTTTATGATATTCCGCAAAATCTTTCAGTCGGATTTACCGATGTTATAAATTAGGTCAAAGTGCTGGGTCAACTTCAAGGTCAAGGTCCAAAAACCTGAGAGGGCACAACTAGGGACCTTAGAGAACATGTATGTGCAATATGACTGTCATCGGCCCAGTACTTTTCGAGATCTGCTCCGGAAACGAAGTGCGCGTCAAAACGTCTAAATAGGTCATAGTTCTGAACCAGAAGTAGGTCAAAGTTCAAATACCCCAAAAGGCACAACTAGACCCCCTAGGGGTGTTGTGTGTAAAATTTGAAGACAATCGGACAAGTACTTTCAGAGATATGCTCCGGAAATGAATTGTTTACGGACGGCCCAACGGCCCAACGGCCCAACGCCGTCACATCATCATTTTCTCCTCTGCAACCTTGCGTATTGAATTCAGATTAAAAATATTTTAACCCGTCCATTAGCCACCTGGAAGTAACCCACATACCAAAAATTGTTATCCTAGCTTATATTTTCTCACAAAGTTATAGGCAAAAGAAGAGGCCAAAAAAAAACGGAGGTAGAATCCATAGCTCCCTTCGCTCACCTACGGTGACGGCGGGAGCTAAAAAGGTTTAGGCTGACACTTTTGACTTCATTTATCAGACACAAATTAACATATATAAAAAATTTAATTAATATGCAATATATGAGACCCCTATAAAGACACATGGCAGTATGTGCAGCTCTCATAGGGGTCACAGACCCAAATGAATGAAAATGCACAAAAAAATAATTTATCATGAGATGAAAATAAGTACCATTTCCGAAAATAAATTAACAAAATAAATCATATTTTTTATTTCGCTTCTTTTTGATCTGGAATCTGAGAACTTCAGAAACTAAAAAATCAAAATGTAAACACTCCCCCCCCCCCCCCATCACACGGCAAAAAAACACACAGAAGCTGGGCTTATTCCACTTTTAAAAGAAAAATCAATATCAAACATCTGACACAAACCTCATCATTGAAACCCATATGCATTCCACAATCAAACATTATATTTTTTCCTCCTAATGTAAGCAGAATGCAGCTGCGCCCAACATCTGTAGCAAAAAATTAAACTGTTGATGCATATTTGTACAAGTATACTTAACAAAATGAATTTAATTCAAAAGAAGTAGATGTATTACATGTAGCAGCAATGAGTCTGGATACTGGTCTAATATCACATTTTTTACTTAAATTTATTATTTATTTGCTATAAGTACTAGTCGCTCTACAAAAAGATGGATATATACACTTAAAGGGTTAACCCTTGTGTTGTTGGAACCGCATATTTTAGATCAGTAGAAATATCAATAAATTTGATGAAATAGTTTAAATTGGTAAATGCTCAGTTAATATGAATGTTAATCCGATAGTTTAATATTGGAGATGTCGTTTTTTCATGATCACTTAATGAATGAATGAAAAATAGTCTAAGCAAACAATTCAGCAGCACAAGGGTTAATTGTCAAAGGTCACCATGTGACTAGTTCTCAATCGCTTCATCACTTGCTAGTGAAAAGGAAGATATTTTTAGAACAATAAATTACAGACCAGGTATAGATTTGTAAATGTATTAAGATTTGTGTGATCCCTTCATTGCCATATACACTGTAAATGTGCACAGTAGCCTTCTTAGCCCTTCATAAGTTTAAATAGTATTCTAATAGAAGCTACGCTATACACACTGTAATATTGTTACATGAGCTTTTCAAGGTAAAAACAAAATATACTTGCCCTGGCCAGCACCTGCAACAATAGAAAATACATGTAGAACATATGAAAACTTTGGCAACTTTCAAAGACATTAAACTCGATCGCTAATACATTTTTGAAAAATTGATCAGGGTAGGTTAAAATAAATACCACTCTGAATTTCAGACAAAATACAATAAAACTCTAAGTTACTGGTACTTCACTATTTATTATGTTACAGAATAAGCATTGATTGTGAGCTTGGAATCCTAATTTAGCCAATATAGCCTCGATGTGGGCTAATACTGGAGATGCATCTAGATCAGTTTTGCTAAATCTGTTTACTGAAAACCATTCAGCATGCTCAGCATTATTGTAAAATAAAAATTTGCCAAAACTATCAATTTCATTCATGCATCTAGAATTTTTACAGTTTTACTTTAATAATTTCGCTAGATTATTGTGCTGTTTGAAGAAAAATCTATTTTCCAGCCTATCGCAAGTGTGTGTTGGTATTATTCTAGCATTGGCAAGTAGGGGGCATTTGGGCACACATGCTTTCAAGGGAGACATTTCATATAGACGAAGGACACAAATTTAGGCAGTAAATAAATGTGGCCCCTGGGGGTGAGGTTCAAGGAACACACCAAACTGGACAGACCCACAGGTGTGGGCGAACAATGCCTCAACACCGGCCATAGTGTGTCAATAACCAACACCAAAGTCCTGGAAAGAGAACTGGATTGGCATAAACGCAAAGTCAAGGAGGCCGTCCACATACGCCAGCGACGCCCTACTATGAACAGGGACCAAGGCTACCAGCTACCACGATCTACGACAAGATCATTCCGCCGATGTCTGAGCAATTTCACCGCCAGGACACCAGTATGTGATCAAGGCTTGCCGAAGCGGAACGAAGTTTCAAACACTTGTTCCAAAGTTAGTACAATTTACTACTATCTTATTGATTCTTGGAACCATGAATAAAATATTTTCAACACTCTATGTATGTTTCTGGCTTTAGACTATACCATATGTTCATACAGTGAGATTCACATGGCAATCTCCTGTTTCCAGCCCACCTTTTGATGGCATCTCATGAATATGTTAATCGCTAGGTAGACACTTAGTGAGCAAATCTGACACTTGATCTGGTTTTTTATGGGGCTAGTAATGTTTTAAATCCATTTTCATGGCATTTTAATACCAAACTAGGTTTAAAACAGGACTAATACAAGGAAATTAATAGATAACTAAATCTTACATTGCACAGCAAATATGAAAGTCCCCAATATCCACAATTATAACGATAAGTTTATTACCAATGCAGTAACGATGCCAGGGCTATATAACGGAAGACTATCTGATATATGCAAATTAATTAGCTGATTTTCGAACTGAACCAGGATAATCCATCAGAGGGTGTTCAGAAAAAAATCGCAAAGATCAAATAAATATTGTTGACTGGAGAGCATTTTTAAGTCAATCTTAGATAAGCAAATTGGCGAATGACGGCCATATTCAATATGCAAATAAGTTGATTTTCTAACTCGACCAGAAAAATCCATCGGAGCGTGTATAGGAAAAATTTCGCGAAAATCTGATGAATATTGGCAGTTTGAGACTGATTACGTCTAACGTGGATATGCAAATTAGCCCACGTGGGCCATGTTGAATATGCAGGCTAGCCGATTTTCAAATTCAACCAGAATAATTGATCTAAGGGTGTTCAGAAAAAAATCATCAATTTACTATTTCAAATGGACGACAGACCACATATTGGCAAGTTGACATGAAAAATGTTGTGTAACCATGGTAACAGAGAAAGACAAAAAAGCTAAATTTGTCTTTTCGCATGTTCAGGATAAACTTTTTAACTTGGGATCACTTTACAAAACCTAAGCCAATTTATAACTCAAAATTTTGTGATTGCATGTGCCAAATTATTTAAATGGACGATAAATAAATAATAAAATAGTGGTCACTTAACAAAATTTAACTTAAAACTTAGAAGTCGAAAAAATTAACTGTTTAAAGATTAAAATTTAAAAAAATGGGGGTGACAAAAATCAGCAGAACTGCTATATGATGAATGTATCTGGGCTTTGATCCTGATGGCTATCATATAACACCCTCAATTTTACGCTAGCAGTAAAATGACGACAACTCAAAAACTATTTAACCAATCAAGACAAAATAAAAAGCATTGCACAGGACACATCTTTTGAGCTTATTTGTGACTTGAGACTTGATCAGACAACTTTGAAAATTTTGTTGGTCACCCTAGCAGTTAATGATTTTCTCTAATTTTTCAGTCAATTAGAATTGGTACACTGTGTTAGCCAGCGACCCGTGCACCCGTCTTTTGGACGGGTATAAAGTCAAAATGACGGGCAAAAATTGTCCAAATTAAAATGCACGGGCAGTTATGCAAAAATTGGGAAAAACACACGGGCAGCTGTCTAATCCTAGGGCCTAAAAAAAATATTGTTTGTTTCCGATTTCCGACCGACCCTATCAAAACATGTGCGACCCAAATTTATTTTATGGATTTCAAAAAATAAAATAAAATTCTCAAGAAATCTATAAGTTAAGGGATGAGTTACTGGCTGTAGTCAAAGTAACTAAAAAAACGTTACGAAAAGGAGAGGGGGTCAAAAAGCACCCAAAAAACCCAAAACTCGTTACGTAATGTACAGATAAGACATGCATGAAAGTGAATTTGGTGGCCAAATAAAATAAAAAATAATTCTCACCTACCGATTGGTTGAAAAGACAAAAAATAAAATAAAAAATAAAATAAATTTCCTACCTACCCACTGGTTAAAATGACAACAAATCGGAAACAAACATATATTTTTTTTGGCCTAGCTAAGACAGTGATTGGTAGGTACACAAAAAGTCATTTTGATGTTTTATATGATTTTTCAGGATGTATGTGAATTTTAAAGACACCGCAATTTAAAAACACATTTTTCTTAGGTTGCAGTTATGAAAAATAGTGCCAGCTCTCCCCTTTAATTTCATAATTGTTGGAATTTTTGTAAAAAAAATGCAAAAAATGAAAATAGACTATTTCTAGACACTGCCAAATGAGGAAGCTCTGGAGTCATTAAGGCTGTTTGGACAGAACAATGTCTACTTAGTTTTCTTCGGCTGCTTCAAAAATGAAGTTTTGTAATCAGCTCATCAGTTCATTATCAATGTTTATTTGCTGCACAGCACAGTTAAATTTTAATTTTTGCTTTGTCCACCCTACTGATCTACCGAGTATTCTGTATTCAGTATTGTGGCACATTTACTTTTCGAAGTGGCTACTAAACCGGAATCTGGTCGGCTAGCCTCTGAGGCTAGCCGACCGGAGTTTCAGAAAAGTCCGGTTTTCCAGTCTGAGCGGCTCTATAAGCTGCTAAGCCGGAATATCAAAAACCAGAATGTCTTTCAGTAGTACGACTTTCCCTGTTGTTTCAGCTAAGTGATGTTGCACCATTTTCTTGTTTGCCTTCACAGACAGCATTTCACGTACTTTCACTTTGTCATCATCATGTAGTTTTCTACTAATTTCTGTCCATCAATGGAAGCTCTGATATTAATTTTGAAAGGACACTTTTGTCTAAAAGTGGAGGTTTGAGGAAGTTCTCCTTTGCTCGAACTTTTGAAATCACGTCCGCTTTGGACACAACAATACACTAATTCTTGGTATTTAATTCCTGGTTTGAATTCACGTTTCGGATCACGTTTTTTAGCAGCAGCAATAGTTCTGCTATCTCTCCTCCAAATTTTGACAAAAGTTTTCTCCTCAAATAATATCACTTTTTTTTCAAATTTATCAAAGCTTGAAAAAGTATCCCCTACCTTAAAGTTATACACGCTATCCATTGTGACAGTGTGTAGCATGGGTGATAGAGATGAGAATGATTACCACTGTCCAATCCATCTACTTTTATAAGGCTTTAAGATCATCAGCTGTGAATGTTCACATGTTTGGTGTAATATACTTTACACGTCGGGATTAAAGGTAAGTGACACGTGTCAAGTGTGAGGAAACACAACACCAATAGGGATGTAAGGGAAGTGCCACTTTTACAGGTGTTAAGCAACGGCGCCGTTATGGATTGCATTTACAATGTTTACATGGTCGGTGTAAGGTTCATTACACGTCTAGATTAAAAGCAAGTGTGAAGTGTGAAAAAACACAACACCAGTTTGGATGAAAGGGAAGTGCGACTTTTACAGGCGTTAACCAGCGGCGCCGTTGTGGATTAAAGGCAAGTGTAGGGGAGAACACCCTTAAGCGCACCCTCTAACTAAAAAGGGGGGAATATCTTTATAACATGATTGAAACAACATGACCACATTGGCAGTTGGTCCGGATTCTGATAAAATATAATTCCTATTTTTTTATGTATGATAAAGCCATTTTTACTCATTTTATTTGAAAAAAACACTTTTTCAGCAGAGGGGGCACTTTGGGTGCACTGTGCACAAAGCGCACCCCCAGTGTTCTTAAAGGGCACCCCCTAATGTTCAGTGGTTGTTATATGTCCTAAAGCGCACCTCCTGTACCGATACATGTAGGGACAATATAAAATAATATTTTAGTTAGATTATGAATAAACATAACCAAAATAATATTTTTGTCAATTTTTTACCCTAAATTTCCATGAAATATAATATAGTATATATAGGCCCAGTTTATTCATTTTGACGGAAAGTAGCCAGACACAACTGGCTGGCTGTGACTAATCATTGACATGGACAGGGCGGTGCCCTTTAGGACAAGCTCATATCCTAAAGGAGACAGATGCTCCCAAAGCGCACCAGGGGGGTGCGCTTTGGCAGCAAGTTGGGGGTGCGTTTTGAGCACACTGGACATTATTTATTAAAATGATTTTTGGATCACAGGGTTGACTCACGTTGACTGATTGTTAGCTCTAGCTAATCAAGAAAAGGCCAATCTACATTGTGTTTTTTCAATTTTTTCGTTATCTATAATACTCTCTAAGTAATCACACAATATCTACACTCACAAAATTATAAGAAAAACAGTGATTTTAACTGTTATTCTCTTGCGTTCTTTTCGCGTGTGTAGCGTCCTTGCTATTAAATGCCCAAGTTCAAGGACACACTACTTTATTATCTTCTCCAATTATAAAGTCAATATGACGTCACTTTCACAGAAATATTAAGAAAAAAACCAAAAGGTGCGCTTAGGGAGCAGGGTGCGCTTTAGGGTGTTCTCCCCTAAAGTGTATTTTGTGAAGAAACACAACACCAGTGTGGATGAAACGTAAGTGCGACTTTTACAGGCGTCATGTACATTACACGTCTGATCAAAGGTGAGTGACATGTGTCAGCTGAATGGATAAATGGGAAGTGTGACTGATAGTGTTTTTCAGCGGCGCCGTATGGATTGCATTTACATGGTTATATATATTAAAAATAAAATTCATATTTTTTTCGTTCAATATTTGTTTATTCTATTGTAAGAAAACGGCTGAGGAATGTATGCTGATGTATGCTAAGTACTGAACACTGTTATTTGTTGTTACTTAGACACACCGCATTGGGCCTATTATCCGATGCTTGAATCACAGTTTAGACACACAATTGACAAGCAGTTGCCGACATCCAACTTGTCCAGCTCGATATTCACCTCAAATAAAGATTACTTTTATATCTCATCTCAACAATAAACAGTCAATTTATAAATATAAACATTTTCATAATTATATCTGCAGTGATGATATTCCGGTTTTTGATATTCCGGCTTAGCAGCTTATAAAGTCGCCTGGACTGAAAAACCGGACTTTTCCGAAACTCCGGTCGGCTAGCCTCAGACCAGACTCCGGTTTAGTAGCCACTTCGTTTTTTTTTGTTTACTTGAGCGATAATAAGTGGTTTTATATTAAACTCACCAAGAGGAGTCACTCTAATTTCTGCCATACTTATTTAAGTTCAGGCGTGACACAAATGACTAGTATAACATCTAAAAATATAAATTTAGGTTTATACGAAGATGTGAAAATACTATTTACGATAATTTTTAAGAATCATGGAATTTTCAGTAAGACGGAGGCTGCCATCTTGAAACTTTAAAAGCTCCCACAACCATAAACAAAGTAGACTAGGCCTAGGGCCTAGTGGTTACATTTTAACATAACGTAGATTTACAGTCTAGACCTAGAATACGGTTATTAATTTTTTTATTATAATTTATATTAATGATTTTCTGTAATTATATTGAATAAAAAAGTTGTAGATCTAGTCTATATTAAAGAAATTATAAGATTCAAAGTAGACAAAATAATGCCTGAAAAATTGTACACTAGGACCTTTTCCGCTGCATTCTCAATTTCACGTTTTCTACGAAAATTAAGATTAAGTGAGGGTCGTTATTGGCTGATTATGTCTTTCTGCTATGGGAGTGTAGGGGTCTCCAGTATGGGAGTGTAAGGGTGAACGGCAGAAACCACCTAACACTCTCCATCATATTGTAAACTTCATCTTCCCCGTCAGGTTGACGGTTCTGATTAACTCACAAAACTCCTCTTCTGCTTATCATATTTATTGGTCTAGACATTGAATAATAGCAACGTACAACCCCGCGCACGACACGTCTTAGTTAAACTCCAAGCGGGCGACTCGCGGCACGTCCACAGTCGCTGAGAGTTCTATCGTAAGTGCGGGAAAAGTACCACGGCTGCATGGGATTCGGCCCCATGCACACGGCACCGAAGTACCAAAACGAGGCAGTCATCCACAGACTGCCACAGTAAACAAGCGAAGTAGGGATCCTACACTGCCTCTGCTAGATAGATTTATACAGTAGACCCATTGACATGGAAACAAAACATGATAAATTCTGTGAAACAATAGCAAATGACGACAACAGTGGGTAGAAAACCAGCTGTTTGTGATCAACATATAGAGGCCTAGTCACAGCGACGAGACCAATTAACTTATCGAACTATTGGTTTGGTCAGTTGCCACTCCGGCAGACAGCCCTCACCAATCTCCGATCCACTATCATTTTGTTTACCGTTTTGGCGACGGTAAATAAATAACTCCTTTGACTCCTTCTTTCTTTTATTAATTCTCTCTTTATCGATATCTTGACATAACGTTCTTTGTGCACAAATCTGCAGATAGACGCGACAGCCCCGGCCTCATGGTTGACTCAGAGGGGAGCATGGGGTATGGCAAGTCCGCCTGCCCCTCTGGGTGGATCGCAAGTGTGCAAATAAGCGGGAAAGATGGCGTGGGTTAGCGCCTGCGGTGTCCGTCAGAGGGCGGCCTCTCGTCAGATGACGAATGCGGCCAAACCTCGCCGAAACCGGTAGCTGGTCCCCACAGGCCTACGTATTTAATAAAATGTCACACCAATAAAATTTTACTAATGCGCATAGATATTTCTGGTTAACTTATTATCTAATAGATAGGTATACCGCGTTGCCCACGTACACAGTTGAGTAACACTATTGGCTGTATAGAACGATCACATTAAAACTTTTACGTTTATTCTGGCTTAATCTGTTACCTGGTTACAATAAAGGATATATTTTATTGTTCATATTCTTGAATTTTTCCGGGTCAACTCGGACCCTAACCAACCTGGACCCTGCTACAAACGGTGTCCGTGTTGGTTCACTGCAGTGTCCGACTTAGTAATGGTGGAATAGTGTCCGAGTTGGCATAGGGTCCGACCCGACCAAAACCCGCTCGGACCCTAATTCATAGCTTTTATTAACATTATTAAGCCTACTGAATATATCAGGCCGCTATGGTTTTTTTTGTTTTATCTGTTATCATTAGCATTCAGGCCGCGCAATATATAAAAATATGATTAGACTCAAGAGATTCAAGAGACGTTCAACCCAGCATAAGACGGTTCACCATATGGACTACAGTGGGAATAGTACAATAGCGTATAAAATTGAACCCAAACTTAAAAATTCTACAAAAAAATTACCATATGAAACGCAATTAACACCAACAGTGGAGTAATAACTCAACAGAGTGATGACATGTCCTGCCGACTGGTGAGGTCAGATATACTGGAAAGTTCAACCCTCCTCATGCTAGTGACGACAATAATATTCTCATTTAATATTCGTTATCCAAATAAAATATACTATAGTCTATATTTGGTATTTATTTATCTGATAAAAAATAACAGCAAATATATCGGCCTGCAGATACAATGATAATCACAAAACAAAAAAATATCACATTTTATTGATATAAAGATTAATGAATAATAAGATATTACATTTCTGATTATACATGTTGTCTCTGTTGTCACTTCTTTACTTGTAGCGAGCCACCCATCTCTAATTTTTCGTTGCAAATTTAATAATTTTTTGTGGCCTGCATCACTTCTAATTCCAACCATCTCTAATAATCAACATGTTATTCATGTTGTGACAAACCGTCCTGTGATTGTGTCACGAGCGTTGTGGGTGGTTGCACATTGCCAAAAAAGTGTATTTCTATAGATAATAGAGACTATTGCTCCAGCTGTGTTTTTTAATCGCTGAACTCACATTTGACGTTACACTCGTCTACGATTAACGCTCCTGCTATCGATATCCACAGCTAGAGGGTCACACTAGGCTTATTCCTCTTTTGACTGGTAAATGCGCAACAAAAAAACAAGCCTAACAATGTAAAAGAATAAATTTATTATGAAATATAGGCCTACTGATGAAATGATCTATTATGTGTTTGACTTTATATTTTGAGTTGTTGTCTGCCTATACATCATGTACATAGGGCCTATCAGCTGGGTCCAAGTAGTATAGAGTTGGTTATATAATCATGCGATCCCACTAATATGCTTATACATAGTTTATGATAGGGCTTATCAGAAGGGTCCAAGTAGTGTCTGAGTTGGTTATATATAAATATAATCATATGATCCGACCGTGTTCAACTTAATTATAGGCCTATCAGCAGTTTTTGGGTAGTGTCCGAGTTGGTTATATAATCATGGGGTCCGAGTTGGTATAGGGACCGATTTGGTTTATCATAGTGTCCAAGTTGGTAGTGTTCGAGTTGGTCTAGGGTCCGAGTTGGTATAGGGTCCGAGTTGGCATAGGGTCCGAGTCGTCCGGTTACCCTTGAGTTAGCTGGTAAATGTGTGATATATATTGACACTCGAGGTGTTTTGAAAAAAAGTTAATTGGAAATTCGGTCCTTTTGTAGATTAAAGGTATGGTCAACTGTCAAAATTCGCGGGACAAGGGTCCCCCAGAATGCAATAGTGCCTGCCGGTAGGCCCAGGCCCTATTCCATAATAATACTAAATATGCGTTTCATACCCAAAGCCTCATTAAGAGCAATTAAGTTCTCAAATCACAGCAACTTCATATATACTTGAGCGACATCTATGAGTTAATAATTCAAAGCCCTTTGTCCTGGCCCCTACTTGGTCGCTGGGTTGCAAACAAACCGACTGTATTACTGCTGGGATGTCGAAACTGGTTGACCCCAAGATTACATTGACACCCAGTGAACACAAAACATTTGTATGACTTTATACAATGTTGGACCAACGTCGAAGACATTGGGCCGACGTTGTATAAATGTTATACAAATGGGTTGTGTTTGCTGGGCAGGTGGACTTTCTCTCAAACATAGTACATTTGTCCAATGTTGGTTCAATGTTGGACCAGCGTCGCAGACGTTGGTCCAACATTAAAACAGCACTGGGTCAATGTATCGTTAATCAGCTTAGTTGATGATATTTATGCCATCACCCTGTACAGTAGGTTACTGTATGCCTACAGCCCTGTACTCTATATATATGCTACTGTAGGCCTACACGTGACGGTCCCATGCATGCCCGTTTTGCAGACACCCACACACACTAGTAGCAGTGCCAGAATTTCCGCTTGGTGAAATTTTTTTAGAACGAGTTTTGCAAAAATGTAAAAATCTAAGTGCCACGAAAATTACCGTCTTGCAAAATATATAGACAACAATTATTACGAACGCAGCACAACAATGGCAAAAGATCAACATTTTGATATTTTTCTCGCGGCAAATCTCTTTGCAGGGTGTCGTGATGAAGATAATAAAATCGTTATTGATGAATATATTAAGGGCTATAGAGAAATATCGAAGTTTGTAGTGGTCTGGTTATAGACTAGATTTACATAAAATATTTTTATTCTAATTTTATAATTAATTTCTTTCATTATCGCCCATGTGAACTTTTGTGGTATCTCCTCACAAATTGACAAACAAATGACAATTCAGTAATAATATTAACGTTTGGGTCTAAATAATACTAATGATAAACTTTATTTATATAGGGATTCGGGTAGACCATTTAGTACATCGTACTAATTCGCAATGGGTGACTGGGCCCTCTTTATAAACATTCAATAGACTATATATAGTAGGCCTACAATAATCAAAATATGTACAAAACTATGATGATAAAATATCAAATAGTCTACCTATGGCTATGAAGGCTATGTCTATGATGTCCTATCCACTATTCCTAATAGTATAGGCCCAGCACATTTCTTTAATAAATATATATTTAGATTAGACTAGATATTCAAAATACGTTTTTTAGTAGACTAAACTCTAGACCTAGTACAGTAGAATCCTGTTATAGCGCGAATCGTTACACCGCGGTATCGGTTATAACGCGATCCGCGCGTGGACCTCGTTTTTTTTTAGGGTAAAATTTGACTAATAGTGCATATTTTTTAATCTTGATCACGCCAGTCCGGTTAAAACAGCGCCCATTCACGTGACGGTGTGCTGTCCAGGTAGCCCCAGCAGTGGCTCGGGTCAGGGCTGAAATCTTAGCTACTGTCCAGGCACGCATGCATGCAGTAATCTTGCATCCCTCCCCACCCCTCGCGGCCACACTGTTGACAGGTGCGACCACGGACAACGCGTCAGATTAACCTTCTGACTGCTACTGTTTAAAATAAAATTAAAAGTAACAATTCTATAACCGCGGTATATGGTGATTCAGTTACCGCGGTATAAAATTAAAAGAGGTGAATAAATGATTCTGAGTTCTGATGATACTGTTAGGCTATACCGCGGTATATGATGATCCAGTTAACGTGGTATGAATTGAAAAGAGGTGAATAAATGATTCTGATTTTTGATAATACTGTTATGGACCATCGTGAAATAGTAATTATCATCTGGTATATGCTCATTTAAACAAAGGGGACTATTTAGCGCTAATGGCCTAATTTGGGAATGACATGTAAACATGATGATTTTTCCTGTCCAACAACTCACCTGTGCGATGTTATGCTTGTGCAAGATCACAGCAAGGAGGACAATAACGATTTGTTGTGTGTATGTAACAAGTTACGTTTCTCTCATTGAGAAATGTATACTGGCCTCCCTACTACACCAGGTTCTGAAACAACATTATATTTAAAAAAAATAACAAACCCACCAGTGGCAGTGTCGCTTTTTAACAAAATAGTTAAAACAATATTTAAAAAAAAATACTAAACCCACCAGTGTCGCTTTTTTTATCAAAATAGCTAGATGTCTATACTATAGTATAGGGTTATACGAAGCCCCAGATGCGACATTTGCACTATATTTTTTTTAACTCAATTTAGGCTCACAACTAGTCTAGATAAAGATTGAGTGCATATAGCTCGATGATTATATTGAGTTTATAACTCAATATATTGAGTTAGGAACTCGATATATTGAGTTTAAAACTCGATACATTGAACTGAAAGTTTGCAAGTCGATATATTGACTTTAAAAGTTGATATATGGATATAATGAGGTAACAACTCGACATAGGCTTATTGAGTTCATAACTCGATATATCGAGCTCACAAACTAAATATATCGAGATGTGAACTCAATATATCGAGTTGTAGACTCAATATACCGAGTTGACAACTCAATATAGCGACTTAATATATTGAGTTGTAAACTTAATATATCGAGTTATGAATTCAATATATCGAGTTATGAACTAAAAATAATATCGAGTTTTCAACTCAATATATGGAATTTTCAACTCAATATATCGAGTTGTAAACTGAATATATCGAGTTGTAAACTCAATATATCGAGTTGTAAACTCAATATATCCAGTTGTTAACTCAGTTATGAACTCATTATATCGAGTTGTGAACTCAATATATTAGCTTAAATTTTCTTTTATATTAATGCCAATCTGAATGTCGCTTCTCGGGCTCTCGGTCTACCATCCCCTGTGGCTACACTTGTTTCATATTATGAAACAAGTGTAGCCTAATCCAGCAAACTGTCACGAAAAATTTGAATGCACCCAACAAACGGTCCAGCAGTGGTGATGGGGGTTATATTGCCAAACATTATAATACTTCCTGACAACAGGAATAGCGGGATGCTTAACGAATTATGGTTATATCTGTAGGCCTACCGTACTATATATATATATATATATATATACTCCTATAGTAGGCTAGGCCTTATAATAGCTAATATAAAATGTTTAGACCTACATGTAGGCCTACTACTAATACTATGTAAAGTTATGCCATGGGATATAGGTCTTAAAACGTACCTAATTTATTATGCTTTAAAATTGCTAGACGGTAGACCATGTCCTTCAAATTGAGTAGGCTACTGTAGCAGGTTGGGAGAACTTTAATCAGTTAGACATCTATTTGGCCTTAACTTGCCTCCATAAAATGATAACCCTAGAAAGTTGTGAATTATGCCCACATAGACTAGGTATAACCAAGGATCAAATAGAATCAGATTATATGTTCCTCGGTCTAACAAAGTTACTTTCAGCTTAGGCAGCCTAGGTAATGAAATACGGTAAACATTATTTTACATGTGTCACCCCTGTTTCACATCTAAACTAAATCTACAAAACATACTTCTATTTTTTATCTGTCAGTCTCATTTTAGTAGGCCTATGACTTTCTCTCTTATTTTACTCTTAGGCCATATATTATTTCAAAGTAATCAAATGTGTAGCTGGCCTACATAGATAGTAGAATTAATGATATTTTCTTTTTTTACAGGATGTTTGGACTACTCGGAACAGTTTTTGGTTTTGTGTCATCAGATGTAACAAGCAAACTTGCAATTTTGGAGCATCATCGCCATTCTGAACAAGGAAAACAATACCAGACGATAAGTTCTATGACAACATACGAAGTGAGCAACAACTTGACAAGAGTAAAAAGTAAACCACCGTCTGGATCTCGAACATTACTACGACTGCATAGAGCCTTGAATTTTATAATTAAATTTTTGCAAGGTTTAAAAACAGTAAAGCTTGACGATGGTCTCAGCTCTTTATCTGGAGAAGTATACAATGTTACATTGGCGAACTACCACACATGGATAATTAGGAAAACAGTTGGTCTAGCCTTGTATACCTTACCGACAAGAAAACAGCTGATGGAGAGAATGCATTTCAGTTGTGAGGAAACGGCTGTTGAACAAGTGGATGAACTATTAAAACATTTAGAACCGATCTATAATGATGTACAGATGATTTATAAAGATAACGATATCCTTAATCTACCTTAGACTTTGCTAAGAGCTGAATTAATTTATTTATTCAATAGCGATATTAGGCAATTATAATACTAGTCAGTTATGACCAGTGATTGTAGGCCTATATAAGCAATCACTGGTTTGGACATACAGGATATGTCACCATAAATATATTCTGCAACAAAAACATTTATTTTTATGGTTGATTATACCACATGATTGTGTAGTTTATATTGGTCGTTAGATCATGTAACATGTTGACTGTTAAGTGTGAAACAAACCAACGCGATTGCCCACGCGACGTTTGAATTGTGGGCCAGCGTCGCACGCGCTGGCCCACAATTCAAACAACATTGTCCCAAACATTGCGCGGGCAATCGCGCTGGTGTGAATCACGCTTTTGGATCAAAGTAAAAAAACTTCAAGGTTGTGGTATCAAATATTGAATTGGATGCACCTACATCACTGCATAATTATGCAGCATGATCATGATGCTAGGCATATAAACATCATTTTTTTGCAAGGTAATGCCAGGTAATGCAGAAAACAAACACCAGAACTTGTGAAATAACATGAAGTCCTTCAAGTGTGTCATTGTCAAACATAAGATTTGTGTAATTAAATTGTACTTTTATGAAGCAGATATTTTTTACTGGGCTAGACTAGTAGGCCTAATCATGTTTTTGAATTTTCATACAGAATAATTCGATGGTGTTATTTAATGAAAAATTGTCTGCATTAAATACGCTCACTTGGTGCCACTGTTTTGTATTATTTTCCCATTCAGACCTACTGCTGGCCAGTCTTGGTATTGACAAATCTTGGTACAGACGTTGTATAAAAGTAGATGAATGGGACATCATCACGTTCCACGATTCACTAGCCTTTATCAAAGCTGCATGTAAGCCTATACCAGGTAGGCCTGATCATGGTAATACAAGATGAATTGAAAAGCAGGTTTGAGAACATTCGGTTTATTCAGTATATTTGTGACATCAATACATATTCAGGCAGTATTAATGAATAACATCATGATTAATGTCAGTATTTCCCGGATACCTTTATTCATTTTGCATGTACATGTAGCACATTGGCGCACATCGGTGATGTTCGTCGAAGGTTAAATCAACGTTGTTGATGCCGCCAAGGATAGCAACGGTCAATACAGGGTTTTGCAGTTCACAGAAAAATAACTTCTACATACACAATCTTTCAAACAGATATTTCGATGTAATTGAATTAATCAATCCTCGTGAAGACTTTACCACTTCACCATAATCTCGCACCCACAGACTTGTTAATGTTTTACTATCACCATTATCTACATGTAAACCATTTCACCGCTACAGTAATTGATTAAAATTTTCACCAACTTGAAGTTGTGTCTCGCTACCGCGACCCACAACCTCAAGTGGTTGAAAATTACTGATATTTGCTCAATCTTAAACTAAACGTTTGCAAATCTCGGATGTTTAAACACTCATTTCATTTACCAATAATTGTGATTTAACCTGCTATTAAAGTAGATTTTAAAGATTATAGTCGTCAGGGTTAACGTCATGAAGGTTTGAGTGTGGGGGGGGGGGGGGAGGGGCGTGGCACCCTACCCCAAAAAAACATTTATAGAGTTTTAAATTTTAATGCTTAGAATTGGTTATTTTAACTTAAATGACAAATATGTACTTTTTCATTTTCCAACAGGGGGGGGGGGGGTATCCACCCTTTAGTACAGAGTGAGGGGCCCAGAACCCCCAACTCCCTGGTGGAAACCCTGGCCATGCTTAGGCTTGTTAGTGCTTAAAGGGTTAAACACCAATCACGATTATGATGTTTTCCTTACAACTTCGAATGTCACATTTTGTGTGTGAGATGTCTCCGATCAGCAGAATAAAAACACTTTATAATTGAATAGCGTGAGAGAGACACAAAGCTCTTTAAGCGAGAGGGCAGTTTATTTAGATCACTGAATACTATAAATGCTTAATTACACAGTCATTCAACCCTTTATTTGCTTACCACGACAATAAGCTTTTTTAATGTTTTATTAGGCAATTAAATCAATGTTATTGGGAATGGAATGTAAACATCAAGATTTGCAAAATATGTTGTCTCAAATTAAACAAATATGAGTAGGAGCCTAACATTTACCCACAGTGAGAGGAAATTTAAATAAGATCAGCGGGTAAAAGATAAAAGTGAGTGAAAATTCTAATTATATCACTTGACGATTAAAAGGTTAATTTCATAGTCATTTAAAAAACACGGGTTGGTTAGGTTAGACCGTATCCAATACCTTTACTTGGGAAATCTGACATACCCCGGTACTCCCTAACATTTGCATCCAAACCAAACAGTTTGTACTGGTCACCATTCCACCTTGACCCCTCATAGTATTTAACCCTTTGAGCGCTAAGCTTGACTATAATTGTTTGTAATTCGTTTTAGGGGCCGATCAAGTTACTATGAATTAGATGAGTCTTTAAGCATGAGGATTTGCAAATGTCTGGTCTTGAATTAAACAAATGGGGGGTAGATTTCACCCAACGTGAAGTCGGGGGTCACTGTAGCGAGACACAACTTCATGTGGGTCAAAATTTGAATGATATAACTTGGTGCTTAAGGGTTAGAATGTGATGTTCACATATCAATCCATTTACTTGGTGTTTAGGCACCCATTTACATCACTTTTTTATTCGATAAGAAACATAACACAAAAATAGTAGTATTGTATTAACCAACACCATAGGTAAAAAAACACTCCTATAAAATGTTAAATCAATTGGAAGCTGATAACATTATATATTATGGTTTAAAATATTTGTAAATTTAACCATGTCCCACTACGTCTACTAAAAACAAGGGTCAACCAGCGATCATACTCGTCGCGTGATAGAATTTTTTTCAGGATGCATCCTTCCCCGAACTCGACATTTTGTTTTACATTAATGGTCTACCTTTCTAGCACATTTATTGCCATGTATATTACGAATATTAAAGTCAATGTTAGTCGCAAGTCTTGAATTTTAACAAATTAACATTCTAAATACACCCCCCACGCTGGAAGGGTTAAAAATTATTTATTGCGATGGTCAGCCATTAAGTATGTCAAATTGTATAAACCCCTCCCCCTCCTCCCCAATGGTTTTCCAAGATCTGCTCGAGAAACGAAATGTGGACAGATGGACGGCCAGATAAGACATCCGAGGCGACGCCATAACCCTTGCCCCAACTTCGTCGGCGGGGGATACAAAATATTATATCTTTTTAAGTTATTGTTGGTTAGTTATTTATTCGACATTTCTCAATTGTTTTAAACTGTTAGTAATACATTTTCTGTCCTCGAACAATGTAAATACTGTCAATAAATTCTAGACGTCTTAGAAGTGATTATCTAACACAAAATCTATCACAGCTTATCTTTCACTCTTAATAATGCTGTACTCAACTAAACACATACTTGACGATAGCATTTTTGGGTGAAAGTAGCGTTCGATATAATCACAGATTAAATCATAACTACATTTAGAGACAGATGTCCTGCATCTGAAAAAAATTAAAAAGGTTTTAACTCTTCAATATAATAAAAACAATATAACAGTTGATTTTAAACTGTCGATATTAGTAACAAACAAAATGTAGAGCATACGAAGATTTAACTGATATTGTCACTATTTTTGATAAATGCAGATCTCAGATCTCAAACACCATCGGATGGTGGCATATATATATATAGGTATAATGATATATAACGTAGTATAGTATGTACAATCATTCGTAGATACTGTAAATCTGTTAATTTTCGAGAGGTTTTAATTTTCACGAGAAGGACAAATTCTCAAATTCAAGAATCTCGCGAAAATTATTATTATTATTATAGCTCTACTAAAGAAAAATGAAATTTTGTGAATTTTAAACTTAGTGAAAAGTCCCAAAATCAGAACTTCGCGAAAATATAAACACGCAAAAACTACCAGATCTACAGTATCATAGATAGATTCTTAGATATCGACAACAACATTTATTTTAATTGTGTGTTAAATATGATTATATTTCAAGTATTTTATCGACTGAGTGAAATAAACGAGTCTAATGACATTTTTCTTTTTAATTTTCTCTCTGGATTAATTTAAATTTATATGATATTATTCATGGCTCTCTCATGTGAAATTGCTAAATACATTATAATTGCAAACTAATACCCGTTATTCCATGGTATGTTTGTATTGATCATTATCTAAACTTTATTTCTACACATAAATATATTTGTAAATTACTCGCACTCAACAAGATCAGAATGAAATGATTAACAATACAATTAGCACGCATGTATAAAAAACCCTTTAAAGTGTTCTACTTGTTAGGACTACACTTTATATACAAATTATTTACAAGTTAAGAAAATATATCATTTTGTTAAAGAAATAGTTATCAAATTATTACATATTATTTGATCGTTTATAAATAGTGTCCAATCTAAATAATCTGTAACACATATTAATATAAATTTCTTCCTGTACTCTCAGTAAGCCTAGGCCCACTTCAGACTGTGCAAAAAAATTATATACTACTAAAAATATAACTTAAATACAATTCAAACAATTTGTATGCATAAAATATAAATATCCCCATTCTTTTACTGCAGACAAAAATCAGACAGTGGCAGGACGGAGTGAACAACAATAATATATATAGTGTTGTTTACTGATCTTACTCCAAGATCTACTTTGTGTCACAACTGTGTTATTTACAACTGGCACAACATATTCCTTGAACAAAAAGAAGACAAATTATTAATTTTAAAAGAATGCAAAATGCCTTTATTTATTAGAAACCACCTCTTATGATAAATATTTCAAATCATATAAATTGGTCTACTTCATATCTTACAACATATGGTGTAGAATTGGGAGTAGTGGTAGCAATTAATTGAATACGAAGGAAAACATGAAGAATCAGTGCTTTAATCCTTATTGCTGCAGTTTTATGACAGCATAAACTTTCTTTAATCTAATTTCTATATAGGTTGGTTGACTTACATGGTGGTTACAAGATTGTTCTCCTATAATATAAGATATTTGAAACACACCACCCAACAAACACGTTATAATGTTGAACCACTCACATTATATCGGAATTGGGTGAAAGTGCTGACTTAACCCCTCACGATGCATTAAAGCATCATTTTGCATCTCCGAAAATTGACTGAATTTCCTAAAACGCATGGGTTTTGGAACGAAAATATTCGTGGAACTTTTTAATAATAACACTATCTTTTTTTCATTTGCCACCTATTTCAAGTCATTTTCATCCACTACAAGTCGAGAATTGCGACAGCAATTCGCGGCTTGTAGTGGATGAAAATGACAATGGTAAATTCAGGCTTGAAAGGCTGAATTATATTGTGATGTGATATTAACCCTTACAACGCTGAAATATTTTTGCATAAATCATGGAGACCAAAAAGTTTTTTCAATTTGAAATCAGCATAAATGTGTTAGTTAGCTCGTTCCGGCTCATTTGAATACCTATGTTATGGGCAAGGTATATTATGGGTCTGTGGCCATTATAAATGTTTTACTCTTTTCAGTGAGGAGATCGACTTTGGACGTCAAAATCTTATGTCAACAGACGTCATTTGACGTCTAAAGTCGGCCCCCGCACTGCAAGGGTCTAAGATTACATATTGACAATGTGACTATGTGAAACCATCACCAATAAAGATAAAGTGAATGTGTATATTGCCATTTAGTTGGGTACCCAACAAACATGAGATTTTGATCCAATGTTGGTTTCATGCTGAACCAGCGTCGCAGAAGGTCGGCCAAGAATAAAACATGTACGGGTGAGATCCAACGGCAGCATTTTGTGAAGTTGATACTTTCAGACAAAAATATTGTGCTAATACAGTATAATTCTAAACCATCAGGTAAAATGTACTTGTGCTAACTTTTTTATATAAATTATTAATAAAAAAGATTTGCCAATGCCAGATTTGTAAATTAGTGTGACATTAAATTTTGTGTGAAATTCAATTAACCATGACAATATATCCATGGGCTCATCAAGATTTGCAAATGTTTTATCTCTAACTAAGCAAATATCAGTAATTATCACTCACTTGAAGTTGTGGGCGGCGGTAGCGAGACACAACTTCAAGTGGGTGAAAATTTAATTGGAATAAATATTGGACAATATAATAAGTTTTATAATAAAGAATAAATTTTACAGATCTCAGTATGGTGTGAAAATACTATTAATTAGTCCAAAAGACTAATATTATAATGCTGACCCAATGCTGAGTTAATGTTGGTCCAACATCGCAGATGGTGGACCAACATTAATCCAGCACTGGGTTAATGTATCGTGCCTGCTGTGAGTAGGTCAGCAGATAAACAAACTACCATTCACTTGCTACATGTAAATGCTCATGTATATATTAGTAACGAGTATTAAATATATATATTTTTAACCAAACCTGTGATAACATGCATTACAAAGGTGGATATAACAATCATATTATGGGTATAATTAAATGATAATTAATAACAGCAAAATGTGTTTGTGTACATACATTAAATCGTGAATTTACAGAACAAAATAACATTTCTCTGACTCTATCAACCATCGTTTTGATACTACCAAGTACCTGATGATTCACATTTTCAGGTTTCCATTTTGTATCTCAGGTTATATGACATAATCCAAACCGGGCAAACACAATGTTTTAGGCCAATTTGAATTTGATATTGGGCCACACTCAGAGATGATGGGCCAATATTGGGGCGATGCTTGTGTTTGCTGGGCAGAAACACTTGTTCAACATGTCACGATGTGTAAAATGATGTAAAACAATATTCGTGATGTAACAAACTTTTTTGATAATAATATTTGTAAAACAAATGTATTTAGTGAAATTATAATGGAATTCATAAACACTATTTTAATCAGGTGATGACACAAGCTGAACAATCACTCGCTAGGCTGCAATGAAGGACATACGTTTATGTGAGCCTATAAATGGGCCACAATCACTTATTCGTGGCTCAGGTGTGCTTTGCTGTCAGGTGG
Source organism: Flabesymbios commensalis (assembly GCA_964017125.1). NCBI lineage: Eukaryota > Metazoa > Annelida > Polychaeta > Terebellida > Flabelligeridae > Flabesymbios > Flabesymbios commensalis. The sequence goes on along the minus strand of OZ024917.1, from coordinate 29,865,839 downwards.
CAGACACGTCCAGCAAACACGGGACGTTCAACCAATGTTGTTTTGGTGTTGGACCAGCGTAGTAGACAATGGGCCAACATCAAAAAAACATTGGTTGTTTGCTGGGACAGCACAGAATAGAAAAAGCACAGAACTCTAGGGCTTAGCAGTCCCCACAAAAATGCAGTATCTGCTTACTTTAGAAGTAAGCAGAAGTATCTGCTTACTTTACAAGTAAGCAGATATGGCCTTTTGCGCTTTGCAGAGCGGTTTCTGTATCTCCCCTATACAGATGTCTACAAACTATACAGTTCTGTTTTCATGACAATATACAAACCTTGAAAAAGTAATAACAGCTATTACCTTTTTTCGTGTTTTTAAAACTGTTTTAAACTCCAGAAACAGAGATTCGCAAATTACCCTTCAGCAGCGTGAAGAGCAAATTTATTATTATATAAGTATTCATTGCAATAAGAATTGTTAAACTCTTAATTCCAAGGTGATGAATGTTCATCCATTTGTATTTCTGTCTCACTACCCAGGTCCATATATTCAACAAGTGAAAATCTAAATTATTACATACAATTTAACAGTGCTCAGTGCGAGTGACATAGATTATTAAAAAAAAAATAGCCTTCACACCGGACAAACAAATAAATAAATGCATTGTAATGTTTAAATAAGCTAAAGTGATAAACCATTGGATTATTACACATAATTTCAGGTGGGTTTCTAAAGGATGTCTCTAGAGAGTATTAGTTAGCAAAACTACAGATCAAACATTACTTTGAACCTTAGGCTGCCGAATTGTTTCGGACTATTTTTTTTTCATTCATTTGAAGCTGGAATTGCTAACGCAATTTCCAGCTCCAAATGACAAAAAATAATTATATCTATGAAGAAATAAACGTCTTTCAAATTTTATTTTCAGACTAACTAAGCATCTACCAGAAAATATTTCAGCAATTTGAGTTCAATTTATTCGGTCCGATATTTGCTTGAAAACGCGTATATACAGTCCCGGCAGGATAAGGGTTAAAAAACAAAATGTGTGATATTATTCCCTTGCTTCTAAAGTGATCTACTTCTTCTTTTGAGCATTACAAATGTCTGGGTCTCACCATATGTATCAAACAATAGATCAGATCACACCAGAACTTAAAAAAATTCTGATTTCAACATACATAATTATATATAAAATAATAATATATATCATAAACAATCTTGAAAAGAGATCACATCGTCATTCTAAAACTATAGTTTCAGATCTATTTTAGCAGCAGATTTGGTTATTACGTTTGAGGTGGGTCGTACAAAGTGTTCAACAAACACAATATATTTCCCAGCAGACACAAGACGTTGAATCAACGTTGGTTTAACGTTGGTCCCCCATCGTAGCAGGGTTTTTACAAACTATTCTAGAAAACATGGCAAGACTTTATCTTCAACAAAAATCATTTTCCATTCCGCCCCTCAAATACAATAGCACAGTATACATGTGTATGTTTTAAGTCTGCTATTTTTGTATGGTTCTATAATAGTGTCTGTAAAAAATACATTTCTTCACCTCTAGGGATGCCTAAACAAATGTACAACGTCTGTTATCACTAGTCGATAACTACAGTTTTAAAATTACATTTAAAAATAGTGGCATTAATTTTACATTACAAAGTATGTACACCTATGTGGAAATTATTTAAACCTTTAGCAGCTAAGTCCGACTACAGTCGTTTTTAATCTGTTTTATCCGCCGAATGAATCACTATTATTCATGTTATTGGGAACGAAATGTGTGTTCAAACATTAAAACTTGAAAATGGTTGGTCACAAATTAAAGGAATATAAGTAATTGCTACCCACGCAACTTTAAGTGGGTGAAAATTTAAAAATAGATAACTTGGCGGGTAAAGGGTCAATAGCTTAGTCACCGAGGACAGACACTATTCAACAGCATACAGCTCCCCGTAATGTGGGGATCAAAGCTTCAATTGTTCATAACTGTTTTCCATTCGTTTGTGTATTAATAAAACAACCAGTTTGGAAGTCACTTATCAGTGCTTACTGCTTACCCAGCAAACACAAAACATTTGTATAACATTTGTACAACTTTTACAAATGTTTTGTGTTTACTGGGTATACCATAACTATTCAACTAATAATTCAACAATGCATGTTAGTAGTTTTCATTATATTTATGTTATGCATTGCGGTAAAGAGATTTGAAACTAGAAATTTTTCAGACGACCAAAAAGCTCTATTTGAAAAAAATGATATCTCTCAATATTGATTTATTTCACAAAGCGCGTATTTCATGCATTTTAGTCACATTTATCTGGTTTGAAACCTGCTTTGATGACATTAACCCTTGAAACGCTGAAATATGTTTTGTTTAAATCATGCAGACCAAATCGGTTTTTTTTCAATATGAAATCATCATAAATGTCTTAGTTAGCTCTTTCTGATTCATATGAATACCTATGTTATGGGTCTACGGCCATCATAAATATTTTTACTCCGTACAGTGCGGGAATCGACTTTAGACATCAGAATCTGACGTCTACAGACATCAGATTCTGACGTCTAAAGTCGATCCCTGCGCGGTAAGGTTTAAGGAGGGACATTCACCCGATGTTGGTTAAACTGGGCTTACTACTGGCCCACTGTCTGCGATGCTGGCCCAGCAGTAAACCAACATTTATCAGCAACTATGTAGAGTAATGTAGCTAAGAGGGGATACAGTGTATTTATTGGTCCAAATCTTATATATCTATAGCAAGCTAAACAAACTTGACATATAGCAAGCTAAACAAACTTGACATATAGCAAGCTAAACAAACTTGACAATTACATTTTGTCGAGATAACATTAACAAGTGTCGATTAATCGTATTGTTACTTAAATACAACATAATTATACTCATCACTGTGAGTAGGCCTACTATGATATCGGAAACGCATAATAATTGTATATGCATTTCTGGTACTAATCCAGCTTGCAACGAAGTCTTAGAACCATAATCGTCACCTAAGTATTAAATTGCTGTATCTGCCACTTTAACAAGTGGCAGATACAACTCTTTAAAACTTTAAGGTTTCGTTATTACTTTTACAAACACATTTTAAAAACACATGCACCAAACTTGTCTAACTATCTCCATCCAAGGATGGATGGCGGAACAGTACATTTAAATTTTACATTTTATAAGGATGGATTATTCACATTTTTCGCAAGCAGAGGCATGTTAAATTCCTCTGTAACGAAAAAAAGGTATACCCCTACTTTGGCACATATGTTATTTATACTCCCCATTTATTGTATATTTTCGAGTGATAATTGGGCACCTATTCTCATAGTAACTAACAATGCATACCCTTGCATATGAAAGGGTGTATCTGCCACTTCACAAAGTGGCAGATACACCCTTTCATATCTAAGGGGACGAATTGTTACCAAATGAAAATGTGTTTATTGATGTGCATATTGCAATTTTATATAGTGCCTCACAACTTAAGAAGAGTGAACAAAGAAATACATCGTTGAAATAAATATTTGATATATAAAAAAACATTGCCAGCTCCAAAAAAACAAAATGTTTGAAAACTACACTCGTCAAAGCAAGAACCGTGGTAACTTCAGGTCATTTGCATGATTGTTAACCTCTTAACCCTTTGCCTGCTAATCACGACAATAGTCGTTTTAAATCCATTTTATTAGCTGATTCATTTACTGTTATTGGGAATGAAATGATTGTTTGAACATCAATATTTGTAAAAGTTTGGTAAACAAATATGAGTAATTTTCAACCACTTGCGACTGTGGATCGCGGTTACAATTAGAAAAATGTATTTAATTAAAACTAGTTAAAATTTTTTATTCTCAGAGGCGACAACCGAGAAATAAGTAATATAAAATTCAGTCTATAAATTATTAGTGATAAAAGTTTGGAAAAAAATGTGTTTTATAGGCACCACGAGAATGCGGCACCTTCAGCCAGTGAAGTTCTTCATGTATGGGTGTTATGTGTGTCCTTCTCATTATAAAAATGTTTAGTCTTACAGGGGATCGACTTTAGTAATCAAAATTTGCCGTCTACAGATGTCAGATTCTGATGACTAAAGTCTATCCCCGCACTGTAAGGGTTAAAGACCAAACAGATAAACTTGACACATGGGCTAATGTTTTAATAGCATTAGCTAAATGCACAATCAGCAATTTTCCATCAATATCAGAAATTCTCAGGTCACATAAATTAGGCCTATTGAAAATACAAAAAAATGTTGACATGATTCTGGTGATAACACCTTCGCCGTGAAAGGTCACAGTAATTCTCAAAGCAGGTGACAACCCAGCAGACACAAAACATTTGTATAATGTTGGACCAACCGATGCTGTACAAAGGTTATACAACTGTTTTGTCTTTGCTGGAAAAGTAGGTGTCAATTCTAATCAATTTCCCACTGTTGTACATATTACCCAGCAAACATGATAAACTGGCCCAATTTAAACAAGATTGGGTCGGTGTATCTTTCTGATTGGGTAGCCACAAATGTAACATAATGGTTTTGTTTTATCATAAAAAGCAGAATAACACCAGCTTTAACTTAGCTTGAAATTATATAAAAATACTTCCTCTGGAAATTTTGTGAGTTGGCTTCTTGTCATTGTTGTTTGCAGCTACCACCACGCTTTGAACCTTTCTTGGTCCCTTTCAATGTTGATCTTTTCATGCCTTGCACAGGACCCACATCATCCAAGTCACAATAACTGTCTTCACCTCCAACAGAAGCTGTGGCTGGAAAACAAATAAATAAAATGTAGAAAGTGGTACAATTTCACTCACTTTGGAAAAAAAGTCAGTAAAATTTAACCCTTTCTGATTGAATCTTGGAAACATGAATAACATACCAAAAAAAATGTAGTTTTTTTGCTGAATAACTAAACTCACAGAAATGAATACGATTGGGCCATGAACTTGCTGTCAAAAAACAAAAATCCTAATTTGACTGTTAAAAATGTGATTCTCAAATAACTCATCAGGGTATTTATCAAAATGTTCAGAGCATCAATCATAAGCAACAAGTCGTAAGTCAGACAGAGACTGGTGTGATTTGTGAAACCTGTACCTAGAAGGGGACATTTACCTGGGTTATGCCAACATACGTTGTATGCTTTGTATGATATAATGACCCTTCAAAAGCTTTGTCTACTCCTATGCCTGTGAATTTTATATATAATCATTTATGTTCGATTTTGTATTGATGGCCACATCTTAGTTTATTGTATAGATATATATGCATGAAGATCTTGCCAAATTATACTGCAATATAACATTTTACATCGGTGACTTTTGCGTTCGGCGACCGGATGGTTTTGTGAAAGTAGCCTGATTTTAGATATTCTTCACATTGCATATTAATTACATTGTATTAATGACCACAAAAAAATTCTTCTTATTCTTCTCTTTTTATATTCACCAAGTGAGGATGAAAAAGTGAGAAAATTGAGGATTTTGAAATAGTGAGGAAAGTGAGGATTTAAAAAAAAATGAGGAAAGTGAGGATTTGCTTCTAAAACGTGAGGATATGACCCACCCATAAAGGGCCCCTACATGTACTTAATGAGTGCGTTGCTTTCTTCACCCTTACAACGCTGAAATATTTTTGTATAAACCATGGAGACCACTGTTTTTTTTAATTTGAAATCATCATAAAAGTCTTGTTAGCTATTCCCGCTTCATTTAAATACCTAGCTGTAGACGGGATTAGCACATTAAGGGTTGACACAATCACATTCATTCACCTCAAGTTTTGAATTAAAGTTTACTGTAATATAACCCTAAACCTTTTACCCGCCGATCCCGATTATACTCGTTTTCCACATTTTTATTAGCACATCTCATATCAGCTTTTGAACATGTATTTTCAGCAAAATTTCTGAAATCTTTGAATTCTATTTTGTCCAATCTGAATAATTTTCACTCACTTGAAGTTGTGGAATGCGTCAGCAAGACACAACTTCAAGTGGGTGGAAATTCCAATTGAATAATTTGACTTTTAAAGTGATAATCAGGTCTATAGCTGTTTTTAGAATTACTGTTCGTCCTTCAAAAAAAAAATTGTACGAAAAATCTGCATAAAATTTGCAAAATTAGCATTAATTTTAATTCAAATTGTACAAATATAACAAAATTTATAATGTAGCATAGAAGGGTTACTTTAAAAAAATAGAAGTACATGTTCTTGAATAGGATGCCCATGATTCACTGTGAGTACATGTAGCAATACAAACAAACTCCCATTTCTATACTATATAAGATGTTATCTAGATTAATTTTCCATGTCTAAGCACTATTTTAAAAAATATATGTGAGGTCACCATATCAAAAAGGTTGATTTAACAATCAAAAAGATAACGATATTGTAATAATTTGGATACCTATGACGTCCAGAAAAAATATAATTCTAATAACTACAGAGTAGAAGGTGAAAAGCAAAATGTCATTTTCTACACAGTACCTTGCGTGATTGGAGGTGGTGGTGTGATGTCTTCTGAGAATGAAATAACAAGCATAGTCACAGTACAAAAAGAAGCAAGAAGGATTGGTTTGTTAATGTCTTACTGGATGCCAGTTTTTTTATATGGATTTAATACTGCCCTATGTAGGCAACATAGGATTTAAAATGTGTGCTGAATAAATGAGCCGATCACATTTTAAGAGGCTTGTCACTGCAATTCACTCTGTATACATCAGCGATTGCAAAATAATTCTGTCAATCGGTAAGACGTCAACAGACACAAATTATGACAAATACAGATAAATTTAGGAAAAGATAGAAATAAAAGTGCACACATAAAGCAACTGAAAAAACAAACAAATAACATACTGCAGTCTTTTAAGTCAAACAGATTAAATCAGCTTTAGTTAACATGGTTAATGTGGTAAGTACATGTAATTGTATGAGGAAAGCTCAATTTTTTTCTGAATAAAACGAATTTGATCAAATTTTCAAGCATAAGTTATACTATGTTATAACATAGCCGCTAAGCGCAACTGAAGTCATTTTTAATCTGTTTTATTTGCCAACCAAATCACTGATACTGGGAACAAAGTCAGGATTTGCAAATGTTTGCTCTCAAATTAAACAAAGATGAGTAATTTTCACCCACTTGAAGTTGTGGGTAGCGGTAGCGAGACACAAATTCAAGTGAGTGAAAATTCAAATAAATTAACGGGATAAGGGTCAAGAGTTGGAATCATCTGAAGAGTATGGAATTATATCATATATTATATTTCATTATTAGACATGAAATTTTATTGGTCAAAACTATAATATATTTGCATATCCACTTCTAGGATACACAGCACGAAACAAACATACTGAAGTACAATGTACCAGTAAATAAAATGATTACAAAATAGCATGCACACATAGAATTATCAAAATGAATGATATTTTTACAATTAGAAAAAAATAAACAAACTTTCCAGTGGGGAGATCAACAACTAGAGCTCTGACCCACAGTATTCAATTGGAATTTTCCATCACTTGAGGTTGTGTCTCGCTACCGCGATCCACAACTTCAAGTGATTGAAAATTACTTAGATTTTTAAAATTGAGTCCGAATTAGTATCAGTTCCACAGACTTGAAAACATTTTTCAGTGGTTACAAATGGTTGCACAAGTTGGAACATATATAGTAAGTCTAATGGTGTCAGTGCTCTGGAGGTTAAATTGAAACTCAGGCAATTATATACATAAAAAGCAAGACTAATAAATTGTTACATGAAAAGTTACTATCTATATCTCAATCATATTAGGAAAAGCATTAAAGTTGTGATTGACAACCTTAGTGGCAAGTTTAAAGATGATGCGTGCAAGTATGTGTACATTTGGCCATTGCAACAAATATACTCAACAACCTAATGTACAGTAGTTTGTAAGTAAGCGTAAGTGCACAGAACTATTCCATCAAGGATTGTCATTTAACAAACAAATAATAATTTACGTTACAGTGAAATAAAGAGTTGAGAATCACACACCTGTGGGTGGAATGCGATGTGAAGGAGTCGTTACTGGTGGCGCCTCAAGGACAGGTCGAGGATCAGTTATATCTCTGTCGCGGTAATACGTGGGGTCGATGGCGGCGAACATGTTACCTGCAGGAGAGTCCTCAGCTTGTGCTGGAGCTGAATGTTTGTGCCTGCAATGGAGAAGATAGCTTGTATCTATCCGTTCCAGGAAAACACGACACACTGACCCAATGTTGGACCAATGTTAGCCCACCGTCTATGACGTCGGCCCAACATTGGTCCATCATTGAGTCAATTTGTCGTGTTTGCTGGGTGACTATGTTTACTGACCATTTCTAACATGATGCGGCACTACACGAGCCGTCATGTTGCCCTTCCACAGTCATGAAGGTGCCATGTCATTGAAATATCACTGCGTCGTGTAGATGTCATCACTTTGGCCTTTATGACAGATTTTATGACCTTATGACAGATTAACCCTTCAAGTGCTAAGCACGTCACTACAGTCAGTTAAATCACTGTCATTGGGAATAAAATGTGTGTTTAAACAACAAGATTTGCAAATGTTTGGTCTCAAATTAAACAAATATGATTGATTGTGCTCCACTGAAGTTGTGGTTCGTCAAGTCAGCAAGTTTTTTTATGTATAAAGCACTTTAAGGTTTAAACCTATGAAAAGCTCAATGATAAAACGTATTCATGACAAAAACAGCTTTAAATGACAAAAAATATTACTACATGTACCTTAGGAAAAACAGAAATCTCTCAAATTGAATTATTTTACCAAAATATTTTATCAATTCGAGTGGCGTTATATTTGGTTTCCTCCGCTACAAGCCGGACAAAAATATATATTGTAACATTTAGTGTTTCACTTTCAAGCCAATAATAATTTCAAATATACCTGCGGTAACTTGGTGGATCTGTATAGCCAGGAGGTGCTGGTGATGCCGGCTCATCATCGCCAGTGACATTCACCCGAGTAACATATGCATGGTCAGGATATTGTAAGTGCGGTGAAGGTGCACCTTCAGGAGTATCTGGTAAGGGGCGGCCCTGGTACACAGAATTGGGTGGCGGTGTGTGAGAGGTGCCTGGAAGGTCATGTGACGGGGACTGGCTCTGGTGACCGTCATAATGCCCTCGACTCAGCGACCTCTCCTCATCCACAGCCTCCAATTGGTAGCTGGCTCTCCCGTTAGTCATCACTCTCTCATTCGCCATATTGTCTTCGTGGTGAGTGTTATGATCTGCACTAATTGAACGATGCGGATGACCTGTAAGCTGTAAAAATTGCTATTAATCACCTAGCTGCATAATTGAAACTGTTACTAAACGATGATTAAACCACTTAATGCCACAATGTTTTTATTCTGTTTTTAGATAGGAATAAATCGAAAATCTAAGGCAATAAAAAACATTAAAGAAAAAAACTATTTTTGAAAAAGTTAATGCGAGCGACAAAAAACAAAACCTTGCACTAATTTTTTAAAAAGGTAAAGAGGGCGACAAAATAAAACACATTGGACCAATTTTTGAAAAAAGTCAATGCATGAGATGAGACAAACTAGCGGAATAAAAATATAGCTTGAGTAATGTGTTTTTATCTCCTAAAATTGACGTTTTTTTCGAAAATTGGCAAACATCTAATGCGCGTGCTTCAGCACGGGGACAGTCTTCAGACGTCAGAATTTGATGTCTGTCTTTAGATGTCAGAATCTGACGTCTTTAGACGTGTCTTCAGACACAAAAAATTATAATAGGTGTAGACCCATAACATAGATTTAGCGAAAAGAGCTAACCGAGACATTTATGATGATTTCAAATTAAAAAAAAACTTTGGTCACCATGGTTTATACATTTGTACACAAATATTTGAGCATTTAAGGATTAATCGTTGTGGTTAGAATCCCCCAGTCAATATGGGGCAGGGGATAAAAACTAAAACATGACTCATCTGAACTCTGTCTAAAGATTTCCCAGCAAAAACGGGGCATTCATCCAATGCTGTTTCAATATTGGTCCACCGTCTTCGATGCTGGCCCAACATTGAAACACCATTTAGTGAAGGCCCGTATTTGCTGGGTTAGGCCATATTTTGGAAACCATTTCTTTGATTAGAGCAGATACCTTTGGTGTGGGTCTCTCAGGGACGCTCATTTGACGTTGCTGTCGGAGCTGTCGTCTCTTAGCCACCTTCAGCTTCTCCTGCTCCTGCATTACCAGTGCAAGCCGTGCATCATTTTCTTCTATCTCTTTCAGCTTCTCCCCATTTGCTCTAGCACCTCGCTAATGATTTTCAAAAATACACTTACACTAAACGATGCAAGCATTGAATGTTATCTCTTATAAAACCCACCCCCTACAATATCATATATGTGAGCAATATAATGAGTGATATGACATTTTAATAAAAATAGAAAATGATAAAATTGTATATTTATCCTGTTGATGAGAAATAAATTAATATAACGAAGAACAGTTCATGACAATAATACAACAATTAAAGTATTCACGAAAAAAAACATTTAAAGTGTGATTGCTTTAAAGAAAATAAAGGATTGCGTTAACGAGCGACACACAACTTCAAGTGGGTGAAAATTCCAATTAAATAATTTGGCGGCTAAAGGGTTAATTCACCTGGGCTGCCAACCATATGCATCAATATTTTAACTCTGGAGGGAAGATTGTCACATAGAAAAACATCTCTAAACACTCTTCATGAATCTGCTATGGAACCCCTCCCCTGCTCCACATTGAAACTGGAGCCATAGCCGTATCACCAAAATGTAGCATTTTTATTACTTGGAGATGTTGATGCCCCCCCCCCCAAACTAATTTCAAAACTAACACGGAACATGACCTATTTAATAGCAGCCACTCCTAGTAAACACAAAACATTTGTATAACAATTATACATTGTCGGCCCAACGTTTCCCTTGTTGGTCCACCAATGTATAAATGATTTACAAATGTTTTGTGTTTACTGGGGTGTCACTGGTTTGTACCCAGCTAACACATTAGCTAACACATTAAACCGACATTGGCTCGATGTCTCACATTAGCTGGGTACTCTCAGCACAGGGAGGGGTGTACAGCAGTTTATTTGATTTAGTTTATTTTATTACTGTAAATGACATTGTCTCTCGCCCAGGGGGGTGGGCCTAAAAATCTGACTGGGTGCCATACCCATATCAGAAATGTTCGTGAACAATGACCGCTAAAGGCTTGGCAGTATACATGTGTCATCTGATAGTGGATTGGACAAAAAGTGATAAAATTGGCCTATGTAATTTTGTCAGTACAGTTTGTTGTGATTCAATTGAATTATCATTTGTGGTGGTAGGCCTACTTCAGCCCTATCATCAGATGAAGACCATAACCACCTTACTCTAACTGATTAAAAAAAAATGTGGAAATTATTAAGTAGCAACCATCCCCCCCCCCCCCTCCAATAAAAAATCAAGACCTTACCTTATGTTCTTGATCTTGAAGAAGTCTTGCCAATTCCTAAAAAAGAATGGTGAACCTCCTTTAATAACACAAATAGTAATTCAGGGTATATATTACATAGCCACATTTCAAACAATATCATACATGATATTGCATATTACAGTCAAGGTAAAGCAGCAAATTAGATACTTAAGATTTTTTTTAACAACTTGTAGTTGAATCTCACTACTTAATTGGATTTTTGAAATGGGAAATTAGTGGGAAAATCAATTCTCGAAAATGTTTTTCAAATGGCTTAAATATTAAGTAGAAATGCTTATATATTCAAATAATTATTTTTGAAAGTTGTCGATTTTCACAAAAAAATAATGTTTTGTCATTTGAAGCTGGAATTTGCATTACAATTCCAACTTCAAATGTATGAAAAATACTAAATTGTAAGCCAGGAAGTCAAGGGATATAAATAAAAAAATATTGCTGGTTTATAATATCTAATATAGCAGCAGACAATATTTGACATGATTTTTCAAGGTCGCTGGTAGGCCACCATTTAATTTTGTTTATATGATCCATCACACCCTAGCTCGAGTTACTGCAGTAACCTGGGTTATGTCGTCATGCCTCCATCTTGAGTGACACAGGATATGCTGTTACAGCAGATCAAAGGTATAACCCGACTTAATTCCAGTATATTGTGTAAAGCTTGCTATTTGTGTGGGGCGCAATTTTTGGGATAGATAACGTTTTTCTACCACACAAAACCCTAGTCACAGTACCTCAAAAATAATTATTAACTAGAAAGAGCTGTTCGGAAACAAACACGAAAGCAGCCATCCGTTATCGCCAGTCAGCCATTTCAAATTTAATATAGATCAGCAAATTTTCTTCAGGTTTATTTTATATTACCGCTTCAGCTATTATGCAACATTTCCGAGATAATGAGAGAAAAACAATTAAAAATGACCGTCAGTCGGCCATTTTGGATCTTATTTCTGCAAAATTTATCATGGGTTATCCTTGTGTGATACCTTACATTTTGTTCTATATGCATGGTCCAGCTATTTTGCTTTGATTTACTCAACTTTAAAATGGCCACTGACAGCCATTTTAAAATTGTTTGCTCCCAAAAGTTAATGAGGTCATTGACTGACATTGCTGTCCATATTTGTTAAATAAAAAGAAAATCTGCTGGAATTTTTTTCCTGAAATGTGCAACAAGTATTTCCTTGTTAGTGGTCATAGTAATTAGGGGGTTGATAAAATAGGAGTCAAAATGTCACCAAAAATCCCCTGGTGTTATCTGATGGCTATGTGAAGTATGAGGAAGCAGAAGTTCATAGATCAGCTATCATGCAAGATTTCAGAGATAATGAGGAAAAAAAAAATTTTAAATGGCTGACTGGCGGACATTTTGGATTTTATAAACTGCGAAATTTGTCATGGGTTATCCTTGTGTGAGACATAACATTTTGTTTTATATTCATGGTCCAGCTATTTTGCATTTTTTTAAATATCACAAAATTATAAAAATTTAAAATGGCCACTAAACGGCCATTTTGAAATTGTTTGCTCCCAAAAGTTAATCAGGTGATCGCTGACATAGCTGAACAAATTTGCCAAATTAAAAAGGGATCTGATGGAAATTTTTCCTGAAATGCGCTAACGAGCTTTTCTTCGTTAGTGACCATAGTAATTAAAGGGTTGATGATATGGGGATCAAAATGTCACCAAAACAATTCCTCAGTGGTATGTCATGGTTATGAGAAGTATGAGGAAGCAGAAGTTGATAGATTAGTAGCTATTTTGAAAACAAATAACTGCGGCGGCGGCAGTGGACCGTGTGGAATACACTAAGCAGCCTACCTCAGCGAGGGCTGCTTAATTAATTCTAAAAATACCGTGTAAGCACTCAAATACCCCACGGCTGATGCAGTGACTCTATATATGCCAGATTTCCAGGCAATTAATTGAAAATAAGAACGATTTATTAAAATTGATAAAACCAAAATGGCGTCTGCAGCCTCGTTTTCAGTGTCACATGAAAATGGACAATACGAATAGACTCGCAGACCCCGAAAACCCAGGAAAGTACCCAGGAAAGTACCACTGCAACCAGGGTCAGGGCGTGATGGCCAATGACTTATTTGATAAAAGTCTGACATAGAACAAAGACACACCTCATCTTGCAGTCGTTGTAATTCTTGCAGTTCCGTGTCAGCCATTGGTTGATTTGGAGTTGTATAAAAATCAGAGAAATCACCCGTGTCCTCCACCCTGCCGTCTACAATAGGACTGAAACAAACACATTCAAATATTTACAGGTATCAGGAAAAAATAGAGCTGAAAAATTAAGTATACTGATAACATTTTCTAGGTTAAGGTTGATATAAAACATGTGTCTAATCAACCCTTGTGCTGCTGGAGCCATAATTGTATATATAAAGATCGTGTTAATCCTTTCACAGCTAAGTTATTTTATCAGCTGTACAAATCATGGTTATTGAACGAAATAAGAGTTTAAACATCATGATTTGCAATCTTTGCTCTCAAATTGAACAAATATGAGTAATTCTCAACAACTTGGAAGTTGTGGGTAGCGTGGGTGAAAATTTAAATTATTTAACTTAAAAGATTAAGCTTCACTACCCCGAATCCTTTGAATTATTGTTGTTGTTTTTTTATACATGTAAAGACGGGAGTTGCTAACACAATTGATTGCCAGTTTGCCCTAAATATAAAGCGTTTAACCAGCATAAGATGAATATTTTATAAGGCTACACCAAATTGATTTTACGTTTGATGGATACACTGTACGCAGTCTTTGTGCTCAAAAAAATTCAAATCTGCCTATCTTTTGTCATTCTATTTAAAAAAATCAAGAAAAAAGTGAATATAATTGTTTTAAATGTTTCTACTGTGCACAAGTTTACAAAATCACAAAAATTTGGTAAAATATTTTTTTTCAAGCAGGTATAGAGATTTTGACCACATTAAGACAAATTTCTTTCAATTTACCCCGCACATCAATACTCACGTTTCTTCCAGCCCCATGTGCTGTACTCCTTGCTGCAGTTCACCTGTAGGGATGATAAAATAAAACTAACAAATACACAACCAAAATAAAAATTATTTTGATAAAAAATTTAAAATCAACAACATTAAATGAAAATTTTATAAAATATAACTAAAAACATGCCCAGTCGGTTTAACCCTTGGAACGGTGATGTCGACTATATTAATTTTTTCTTATGTTTTAATGGCCTTATATAACGAGCTTTTATATATTTAAAAACGTAAAATTTCTAATTGTAGCCACAGTTAAAATCGGAATTTAATTTTCCAGTGCCCAATGCCACTTGCAGCTTCTATTGGAGGTATTGTATGAAAAATAAAATCACTGCGCGGCTATCAATCTTAACCACCTGTAGGAGTCATCCAACCTTTCATTTCCAATGCTCATATAAAGATATATGCCCTATGAATCTATTTGAAGATTTGAACATTTTTTACATTGCAATGTATTAAATCATTCAGAAAATGTAATAAAAAGATTCGCCATGCCTAATTATATAAATAATAATATCTATGGCACACATGAATGTCAGCATGTGGTATTCAGTATGTTGCTTCCATAGACATCGTGGCGCCTTGTAAACACTGTCATAATTATGTTACAACACAGCCCTGACAGTCAGCAAAGACACCCCTCTCCAGCGTTTGTTTTGATAAACATCTGGTCATTGCCCTTTAAGATACGGATAATCTTAAATAGGTCTGAGCCGAAAATAGTTTTGATCCTTGACAAATCTCAAAAGTAGCTATGCGGCCTTCAATTGCAGGCTTCAAATTAGAAAACTTTTTCGAAAAAGATAGATTTTAAATTTATTAACTCTGAGAACATTAACTCTTTCAGCACGGGGACCAACATTAGACTTCAAATTTGACATCTACAGACGTCAGATTCTGACATCTGAGAAAAATTTGAAATGGTTGTAGACTCATAACACAGGTAATTAAATGAGCAGAAAGAGCTAATCAACCCATTTATGATTATTTCAAATTGAAAAAAAAACCTTCGGTCTCCATGGTTTATACAAAAATATTTCAGCCTTGTAAGGGTCATACATACCATCCTGACTTTGAGAGCGAGGATTTCTGTAGCCTGCTCTCCTCACTTGAGCTTCCTGTAAAGCTAATTCCTGGTCATGTTGCAGCCTCTTACACTCACGTGCTAACTCACGCTCCCGCTGACGTCGCTCATATTTTTTTCGCTCTTTATTTTGCAATTCACGAGCAATTTTCTGTGAAATGGTAAATGATACAAATGCATGTTTACAAAACAGAGGATATTATACAATCACACTAGACCCTGTCTAATGAAAAATTCATACGAGCAGTACACTAGAGCCTTGTTTTGAAAGTGGACCACCTGCAGAATTTTTCAAAGTGGTCCCATTAGCTTGTCCCCAAAATGAAATTACCGTAACCATTAATTGAGCCCTATCAAAAAATTACATTGACTATATTCACATGTTTTAAATTAGACATTCTTATCTAAAAGAGAACTAGCCAGATATAATCACATAAACATTTCATGCAAATACATGTACAGTGGAATGCAGAAAATAACCTGTTGTATAAAGCGCAGAGGGGTAAAAAATCCCTTTCAGAGGGTAAGCACTAATCACAACTATAAATCACTGATAAGATATACCGGTATATGTAATTTTTAAATTTTCTTCTTTATCTTAGCAAAAGATGCATTTGTCTTTACTTCTTCCCAGAACACGATCGAGGCACATTGGCATCAAAAACAAATCTCAGCCACCAATTGTTTATCATAATCTTGCACTAGATAATCATATCCCACAAGCATTTCAACCCAAATTGGTGACATTTGAAACATGTGAAACATGTGTAAAATCTTGGAATGTTCGAGATAAATCCTCAGCTTAACCCCTCATACACCTGAAGTTAATTTATTTAACATTTGACTAACTTGAAGTTGTGTCTCGCTACCGCAACACACAATTTCAAGTGGGTGAAAATTATGCATAATTGTTTTATTTGAGATCAAACATTTGTAAATTCTGATGTTTAAACACACATTTCGTTCCCAATATCAGTGATTTTGATCTACTAATAAAATAGGTTAAAAACAACAATAGTTGTGATCAGCAGGATAAGGGTTAAGTAATAAACTTGCTTTCTGCAATGTCAAAAATATTGAAATATTTCCCTAACCCTTACAGCGCAGGGATAGACTTAAGTCGTTAGAATCTGATGGCTGTAGACGTCAGATTCTGATGAAGTCTATCCACGCACAGTAAGAGTAAAACTATTTATAACTGCCATAGACCCAGAACATAGGTATTCAAATGAATCGGGATGACCTGAATAAGACATTTGTGATGATTTCAAATTTAAAAAAACCTTTGGTCTCCATAAAAACATTCAGCGCTTTGAGGGTTAATAGTGGCGAACACTAGAAGGACAGCCGGACAGTCAGACCTGCAACCTTACCGACAATATGTTCTTGACAATAAAAGGGTACCTCATCTTCCAGCTCTTGCGCATTTTCATGCATCTCTTCTTTCTGGTACTGATGTGCCAAGATTGAATCCTCATCCTCTCTGTTAAATGCACACATATTTATATATTGTCGTGGATTTACTCTTTTGTCATGTGTGAAGCCTTGTGCTGCTAGGCCAGTACGTACTCATTTTAACCAGGGTTCTAACCAAGCCCTTTTAGCGTGTCGGGCCGACACGCTGAGTTTCGCTGCCGCTACGCTACTAGTATCGCCGACACGCTGCCGATATGCTGAATAAAGAGCGACACGCTGCCGATATTTTAAAAAATACGGGGCTGCCTTATCCCAGAAAACACGAGGCGCTGATGCAATGCTTGCCTGATGATGCCCCGGCTTCGCAGAGAGCCGGCCAGCATTAACACATCATTTGTGCAGCGACTCGTGTTTGTTGGTTAAGCAGTAGCTGTGACGTCCTCATTGAGGCCGTGGATTACTGTACTTGTTTCACCCGAAAAAATCAACTTTTTTTCAACATGGCGGTGACTGAGAGCGATCTCGACCCCAAGCCCCGAAAAATGCCCATAACGTTTTATTACCTGTGCGAAAAATAAGTCCAGCATGCGATCTCGTTGCTGAAATTCTACTGATTCTAAAAAAACATTATTTTCGACCTGATTATTCAAGGCTAAATCTTAGATATGACTGACCAAAGAAATGTCCCCCGATTTTGTACGGAGTCAATCTGTGGCTGAAACCTTCAGCCACACTGGGGCTGTTTAGCAGCGCTGAATACCGCGACCGCCATTGGCTGATTGCCAAATTTCAGATGCAACATAGGCTTATATGTGGGTTGAAGCGAGCTGGCATAATATCATCTACGATGCTTTGCCTATTGGGGTTTATATATTGCGTGAACTATTTGCACCATAATCATGATAATAAAATTTATCTACCACATCCTCTATATGATACAACCTAGACAGTGTATCTCTAATACTGATATGGAGATGTGTAAAAATATACATGTAGGCATAGGCCCCTATTACTAGCTTTATATGCTATAGAATGTATAAGTAGAAAAACGAAAGGTGCATGCACACACAAGCTATTGCCGTGTATCTGGCGATTATGGATTTCTAATTAATAGCAGCTGTGCCGTGGTTTGTCTGCAAAGTAAGTCTATAAAAAAACATTGCATTTATAGCCTAGATGAGACAGATGTCAAGATTTTTCAAGTGGGTTTTTTTCCTTTATTTAATCACTGTTGCCACCGAGTGACGTTTGTCGCGATCAACAGCAAAACATCACAGGTTGAGGTAAAATCCCAGATTTGTCATGGATTTTTTATATTTTACCAAAAAATGAAGGAATTTTCAAGTCCCATACTTCATTTTTTCCTATTCACGGACTTTCCCCGTTTTCAAGGACCCGTGAGAACCATGTATCAAAGTGTATAGAAATGCTTTAGGATACATCTCAGAGCAGCTAGTATCTACAAATTTTCCGGGGGCCTAGGTGGCCCCCTGACCCCTCACCGATTTTTCAGGTCTTGGCTGGCGCCTCGCCCGATACGCTGACATTTCAGGCTGGTTAGAACCCTGTTTAACCCCTTTAATGTTGTGAAATTTAGGTCCCAACATATATCATTTCTTTAATATTTCAGACATGTTATTTTTAACAACTGGTTTATACAGGTGTCAATAAAACCACAGAATGTCTACTGTGGTCGACATCAGTGCTCATAAGGTTAAAGAATGATTCAAACAATTACAAAAAAACGAAAATTAAATTGTCTATTTTCCTAAACCCCTTAAGCCCTCACGATGCATAAAGCATCATTTTACATCCCTGAAAACACAATTCATTTCCCTACGACTAAGGGTTTTAAAAGGAACATTTCCATGAAACTGGTTTACCAATACATGGTAATTTTCTTTAATTTGCCACCCACATCAAATCATCTTCATCCACCACAAGTCGAGCATTGCGGCAGCAATTCGCGGCTTGTAGTGGATGAAGATGACAATGGTAAATTCAGGCTTGAAAGGGTTAAATAGAAATATTTTTTGTCATTTGAAGATGGAAATTGTGCTAAATAAATGAAAAAAAGAAACATACAATTCAGCAGCACAAGGGTTTATATACTAATATGACAGAGAACTAATTAAACTAAAAAATGTCAGCACTTTTTTCCTGTGAAATGAGTGCCAGTACATGTATTAACATATTTGATTTGGTTCATTTGATTATAAATCTACATGTATGTCAATATTTTATGAGGATAATGTATAGAGAAAAGTGTCATTATAAGTGATTATGATAATGGGTACCGGTACTTGTATTTGGTATGGAATACAGCCACATATACGAGAATAAGAGAGGGTGTAACCCTGTTATAGACATTTTGTTTTCAAAATGTTTTATACACAGATTCACATTAGAGTGGTGAATGCATTTTGTTGATTTATTAGCTCATTCTCAATCACTATAAATGCAATTTTACAAGCATTATTTTCTAGTGATGTGGCAACTAACCTGTAAATTTCATTGAAAAATATTGCATACAGGGTAGTTGAGAAGTTAGTCTCTTTAACATGTAATAAATGTCGCACTCTATGCTGAACCTATTAACTTTGTCTCAGAATTTCATTACATGTCAAATGGTAATGCCTAGTAAAACTTCGCTAAATTAAGAATTGAGAATTGATATGAAAAAAGTAAAATGCACACACCCTGATTAATTTGAATCTTACACTTTCCCATCCAGAAAATCAACCACAATGGGATAAAATGTAGCAATCAAGCATTCCGACCATTAAAACTTCATTTAAAAAGAATGGATAATATGTTTGTGGAGAGTAGTTCAGGACAGGGACTTTACTTAGCCTTTAACCCTTAGAGCACTGAGCAAAGAAATTTAAATTTTCAGCTACTTGAAGTTGTGTATCGCTACCGTGATCCACAACTTCAAGTGACTTCAATTTGTGTTCTTTGTGAAATTTAAGTCCCAACATACATCAGTGTTTCAAGATTGAAAGCATATTTTACTTTTAACAACTGGTTTTACAGGTGCTAGCAAAAACACAGGATGTCTTGTGTAGTCGACATTAGTGCTCTAAGGGTTAAGCTCGACAAATATTACCCTTCAACCGCCATATCATTCGATTTTAATTTTCACTCACTTGAAGTTGTGTCTCGCTGACGATCCACAACTCCAAGTGAGTGAAAATTATTCAGATTTATAAAAAAGGAAGTCAAATCTTGCTGATTTAATGTCACATTTTATATTTAACATGTTTAAAATGTGGTACTTAATGTGGTAATATAAAAATGAAAAACAGAATATATTCGGGACCGGAGGTCAAAGGGTTAAGATTTAGCATACTTATATCGGACAGATGATAACATGTACCTCTGAAAATGACCAATACGCTCCTGGTTCATCTTTGTCACTTGTTCTTGATGGAACTGCTTGGCCATTTCTGCATCTTGGTCAGCTCTGCAAAAAAGTACACATTAACCTTACCACTAAACAGTGAGCTGACCCTTACAACGCTGAAATATTTTTGTCTAAACCATTGAGACCAAAAGGTTTTTTCAATTTAAAACCATTTGTTATGGGGATATGGCTATTTCAATATTTTACTTTTTCAGTGCGGTGATCGTCAGAAAGATGGTCCCCGTGCTGAAAGGATTAACTGACTGGATTTAGTCAAACTCTGATAAGCAGCATTTCAGATTGGAATTAGCAGCAATTAGTTTATTCCAATGTTCACCCACTTAGACTAGTGCTCAATAGAAGTTTAAAACAACAGATAATTTTGAATTACAGAAATAAATTCATATATGTACTAGTCAGTGTTCTGACCCTCGTTCCCATGTTCAATATGCTGCCCTTGCATTATTCATTATCACCATATTGCATCCAACCCCACCACAGGACATTGAGTTTGATTAGGTCTGTGTAAAAATCCTTGACAGTGCAAAATAACTGGTGTTGTGCTTTCACACCTATGGAGTAAGACTTTTTATTACCGGTATATAGATAGTCATTGCACCACTGTAGCAAAAATAAATTTTAGATAGTTTGATACGGGTATTTATAGTACCAGTCTACGAAACTGGACCAATGTTAAGTCAACATTGATTCAACGTCTTGTGCCTGCCGGCTAATTGAACTGAAACGTCTCGGTTTTTTGGGGTTTTTTCGTGGGTGCACAATGAGTACACGATACATTTCTTCATCCATTTGAAGCTGAAAGTGCCAACACAATTCAGTCCTACAGAAAAAACTTTTAGTGATAACTGAGTGGTGATCTGATTTTTTAACCTAATTGAGTATCAGCAAAATAACTAAGTACAAGTAAATTGGTTGTGCAGTACCGTAAACAGGGGCTATTTTGCCACCCCCGGGGCTATTTTGCCACCCCAATCGGAAAATTGAAATAATCCACTGTTTTTCAATAAATACCATACGTTCATAAAAATAATTATCATCATAGGTCAGATAATATTGTAGGGAACATTTTTATGTCTATTCACAATATTTTAATAATATTTCAGCGCCAGAAAAAAATATTTCACCGAAGTGTTTCAATTTAGAACCAGCATCAGAGGACGAGGTCAGGAAGATCATTATGAAGTCTGCATCAAAATCATGTGACCTTGATCCGATTCCAACGAACATCCTTAAGGCCTTGTTGGATATTTTAATCAAACCCATAACAACTATAATTAATTTATCTCTACAATCTGGAACATTCCCTATATCATTCAAAGAGGCTCATGTCACACCTTTACTAAAGAAATCAAACCTTCCTGTTAATAACCTCAAAAATTATAGACCAGTCTCCAATCTAAGTTTCATTTCTGAAATTATTGAAAAAGTTGCTTCCAACCGTTTACAAGCTCACATAAACTCCAACAAATTGAACAATCCAATGCAGTCTGCGTACCGAAAATCCCATTCCACTGAGACAGCCCTGTTAAGAGTTCACAATGACATCTCAGTTTCTCTTGACAAGGGCCATGTCACAGCTTTGACTTTACTTGATTTGTCTGCGGCGTTCGATACTATCGACTACAACACTCTAACAAATAGACTAGCTGAGTGGTATGGTGTCTCTGGAATGGCTTTGGCTTGGTTTAAATCCTACCTTTGTGGCAGGCATCAAAGAATTAAAATTGACAAATCTTTTTCTGACTCTAGTTTGCTTGAGCATGGAGTGCCGCAGGGGTCTGTACTTGGCCCTCTGCTTTTCAGTTTGTACACCGCTCCTCTAAGCACCATTATTTCAAGTTATGGATTGAGTCATCACTTATACGCCGATGATAAACAAATTTACATCTCCTTAACAGGTGACACAGCTACTGAGTCATTAAAAATGCTTCAGAGCTGTATTACCGGGGTATCTGTTTGGATGGCTCAATCCAAACTAAAACTCAATCCTAGCAAGACTGAGTTTCTACTCATTGGCTCGAAATCGCAGAGGGAGAAGTTTATCAACCTTTTCCCCCTTGCGGTGTTGGACAATGAGATGAATCCAGCAGATTCCGCAAGGAATTTGGGCGTCTTTTTTGACAGTGGTTTGAATTTTCGTCAGCACATTTCACAGGTGTCCAGTTCCTGTTTTTATCACATTAGAGATCTTAAACGCATCAGAAAAAGTCTACCTCTAGCTTTAGCAAAACAAATTGCAGTGGCACTGGTGACAAGCAAACTGGACTACTGTAACTCCTTATTACACCAAATTCCAGCTAAAGATCTACAGAAATTACAGCGTGTTCAGAACTGTTTAGCAAGGGTTGTGACAAAGGCTCCTCGTTTCAGTCGCTCTATTCCTCTACTAAAATCATTACATTGGCTTCCAATCAAGTTTAGAATACAATTCAAAATATGCACTTTTGTATTTCGTTGTCTCGATGATGGTCAGCCATCTTATTTATCTAGCCTTCTTTTTTCTGCAGACTCCGTGAAACATCTGCGATCGAACAACACAAATAAGCTCAAAGTACCACGTATCAGAACTAAGTTCAGTGCTCATGCCTTTTTTGTTTCTGGTCCTACTCTTTGGAATTTACTGCCTGCACACCTTCGTGTAGCTAAAAACATTTCCTCTTTCAGAAAACTGCTTAAAACGCATTTCTTCGATCTGGCTTTTCCACCCTAGCTCCTCTGCGTCCCGGCTCCCTGATGACGACCATGCTTATTTCCTTGACTCTTCTTTGGAATTTGATAAGGATGGATTGCGCCTCTGAGCTCGGCCCTCTGAGGAGTTAGGCGCTATAGAAGTTTTCATTTCATTCATTCAGTGTTATTTTTTTGTTTTTTTTCGAAATTTGACAAATTTGACCTCTTGAATGGTATTTATCCATTTAATTACCGTACATTTTCTTCCTTTATATTTTAAGGGTCTTTATCACACAAAAAAAATAATTGATGAAATTTAAATATTGAGCCTATTTGAGCACTTAAAAAGTAACCGGGACTATTTTGCCACTGACCCCTTAAAACTATATGAAGATTTACACGTGAGGTTTGAGGCACTCGTGTTAATAAATAAAGGAATGCATCTAAAATTATGACTTTTTCACTGAATATTTCATGTTTATGTCTGTATGGTACATTTACCTTATTTATGTTATGTTTTAAATGGATTGATAAGAATGTTTACGGACTGTTCAGTTGATTTGATTTCCATTCCATTAGCTGCTCACTTCTATTTTTTTTAACTAACAAATATTTATATGGTGAACTATTTTTATTTTGATTCCGACAAATGGTTTTAATTCTCAAAATATGATCAAGAATAGCTACAGTGGCAAAATAGCCCAATTAATAAAGCCCAAATACAAACTATGCTAAGTATGCAAATACCTTATCCTTACATAATCACCCTCATTTATGACACTTTATATTCCCACTTCAAAAAACAGCTTCAATACAGCGATAACAAATATGTAAATAGGGTTGCAAAATAGCCCCGGTTTATGGTACTTAATATACTTGTATATTTAAATTTAAGGCTATTTGTACAAATTATAATTATCATAGAAGTACCGTACTATTTGCCATGTAAATGGCCTTCATTGCTAGACTTAACCCTTTCACTACTGGCAGTAGTGGGGACAGAATATGAAGCAATATTTAAGAAATAATTGTTATTACAACACCATGAATTTTCAGGTAGGTAATAATCGTAGGAAATATGGAAAATGGTGTTCTGCAAATTTATAATGACAGAGACTTGACTGTAGTCGGGGCATATGCCCAGCAAACACAAGGCATTCACCCAATGTTGTTTTGATGGTGGGCTGACGTTGAAGACTGTGAGCCAACATTAAAACAGCATTGCGTCAGCATTAACTATGATGCTTGCTGGGTGAGTGGTCTGGGAATTTTATTGTGAAAAAGTTTTATTGGATGGGAGTTTGAAAATAAACAGACACAAAAACGGACTTAAATTATATTTTCTCTTCTGTAATGAATTTCTATCGATGTGACAACAAAACAGAAACAATTAAATTTAGTCAGTACAATATGTGCTATTGAAAGCAATATACACCATTGAATCAGGCAGGAAAAGTTACACACTTATTTGTGGATGCATACTCAAGTTAAATACAAATAATAAAAGATAATTCCTTATCCATGTCATCAGGTCACGCAGCTTTTATCATAAACAATCTAGCCATAGAAAAAGTTCAGTTTAATAAAAGAGATATTTACAACAACTAAATTAAAGTCAATACAAACAATAAGAAATACCAGAAAAAGTGGAATCGACAACAATAATAAAATGTGTCAAATTTTATCATTTTTATATTAATAGAATGATAACAATAAATAGATATGTGAATCAATTTGTACATATCTACATCGCTCTTCTCATCATCCTTGCTTATTAATATTATAGTGCATAATTAAATCATTTCTAATATATCTTGCCTTCTCATTAACATTTTCAATATTGACTTTTACATGTTAAATGAGTCTTTAATCAGCCAGATCTAGAAAAGGATTGACCTCTGTTTGGCCAAATATGATTAATTTTCACACACTTGAAATTGCGGGTTGCGGCAGAGACTTGGCTTCTAAAGAGTTAAAAAGTATTATGCAGTCTACATGGATATAGTTTCTTCCTCTAAAAGACAAGAGCCTTCCAGGTGTAAACAATGTAAAAAGAAACAACAATTTAAATGATTGCTTCCCCTCAATGGTACATATTAAGCAGAGAATGCTGAGGATTTTGTGTCTCTGAGCTTGGTCTGCTGAGGATTTAGGGCTATAGAATTTTTGATTGATTGATAATAATACATGTATTCTCTAAAAGTAATATACAGCATGTATACATCAGATCAAGAAAGGAATTGACTAGAAAAGGAAAAAAAAGAAACCACAGGATGAAGAGGTCGTATTGCTAACTTTTTTCAAGCAGCAATTATGACCCTTCCATTAAGAGGTGAATAAATATTTAAAAAGCAGATAATGAAATCTCGGCTAATACGAGACAAAAACACAGTCTTGGTATTATGTTCGGCCAGTGGCTACGATGCTGGCCCAACATCATACCATGACTGGGTGAATGTCTCGTGTCTGCTGAAATTCTGCTGAAAATTCAAAATGTGGCTGGTACCTTCTCCGACGATGGTGATATCTGACTTTCCTTTCACGCCTTATTTTGTGATGTCAGGAAGAAAACAAGTTATCATGACAGAAAATGATCAAAACAGAATGTTAATAACTAAATACAGGTGCAAAAAAAGTGAAAAAAAGTCAAAATAAGTACATGTCGCCCCCTTGGAGTTAGAAGGTGCTAAACTGTCACTTTACAAAGTGGCAGTTTACAGTAGCACCTTCTAACTCCAAAGGGACGATGAATGTTATATATCATAGACAGGTGAAGTAAAACTGATGAAGTTAACCCTTACCCCGCTAAGCAAGACTAAAGTCGAAATTAAATTTGTTTTAAAAGCCATGATCACTGTTATTGGGAACCAAATGAGTGTTTAAATGTCAAGATCTGCAAATGCATTTATCTCAAATTAAACAAATGTGAGTAATTTTCACTTGCTGGAAATTTTGGGTCGCAGTTGATGAAAATTTAAATTGATTAATTTGGCACTTTAAATAAAGCTCATTTTCTTACAGAGGTTACGATTAAAAATATATAAAAAAGCACTAAAATTTGATGATTTGTAAACAAGCTACCCATCAAAAGAAATCAACAGTAACTGTAATCAGTTGTGATTAGGACAAACTATCAAATTGAAATGTCAAAAAATGAACGGTACCAAACTATTTAAAATTGTTGCTATTCTAACTTTTTGTGTGATGATATACATCATGTACATGTACCGGTATTCCATGCTACTCATATACATTTCATAGAGCAATGATGACTTTATCATGTGAATTCTGGACTACGTGCATCTATGAAATATCATTTTATCTAAAATCTGTAAAGAATGAGTCTAATCTTACATTTTAATTTATACTCAGCGTGCAGAATGTCACTCACTTCAAATATACGACTTACTTTTTTGCATGAGATATATGCTCCGGAAACGAAAATACGGAGAGACGGACATTCGGGGTGTTTAAAACTTCAAGACTGATGGCTTAGCTAGAATAATTCAGTCAAAATGAGTCAAACATGAATTGATTGTAATAAAGTATTTTTTTCATTAAATATAACAGCCTAACAGGTCAATAATACCAAGTGGCTGTCACTATAAAAAGAAATCTCTTTCCTTATTTCTGAATGAGCTCTTATCAATTAAGAAATTTTAAAAGAGTAAGCAAACAAAATCAGGTTAGTGCAAAATTGTATAGACAGAATGATAAAATTTGAGTGAAATTAATGTCCCCCACCCCATCCCCCCCCCCCCCCCTCAGGAAAAAATACTCTTAATACATTTTCACAATATGGAACAGATCTACTACAATTGAAACCTGTGCAAAAAAATTTATTGTTTTTTTAAAAGTGCTAAATGGCATTGATTTGAGACAAAACTAGAAGACAAGATTTTTAAACTAAATTCCATCCATCCACTCAATACGAGTTATATTATTGAATCATAACATGCTTTCCTAAATGTGACAAAGAAAATTAGCATGCATCCATATAACACTTGTGTATACATATCACAAAACCTGTCTCGCATGTGATTTAGATTTAAATAGTTCTGCACATATTTATGCATCAGATGGCCTAGAAAATAACGTGTTTTAGATTATAGTTGCTGACTGTGTCATAAGGATTAATTTAGTTGAAAATTTTAACTTTGAGGCATAAACCATTGTTGAAATAGACGACATAGCTGTACACATGTCGACTGGTTTTGTGGTGCGTTTTTAATTTTAAAATTAGTATCTAAAGAAAACTAATTCTACCTACTAATTCTACAGAAAGCAAAAAACATGCTAAGTATTGTACTAACATTTCTCGCTGTCGCTGCAAATGCATCATTCTCTCTTTCTGAAGTTTTTCTTCAGACGTTTGCACAAGCTTTGCCACTGGGACATCTCCGCGTGCCGTTCTGCGATTATAGCGATTTAGCCCATACCTGTACTGAACTGGAAGAGGTACATCAAAATATTAGCCCTCCTAAAACCCTATATAACTATTTATAAGAATAATCAATTTTAATCGTTATTCACTATGTATTATCATTTAAAAAGCTTTAAATAGCTTCTATAATGTGTCTTCAGAATACTTGGCCTTTCATTTGAATAATTAATCTGAATAATTTGCACTAAATTCAAGTTGGATCAGGTTGGATGAGACACAACTTCAAGCTGGTCAAAAAGTTAGTTAGATAACTCAGGTCTTAAAGGGTTAAAATTCAGCTATTTTTTTTTAACCCTTAAAGCGCTGAATATTTTTTATATAAACCATGGAGACCAAAGGGTTTTATTCCATGCGAAATCATCATAAATGACTTCATTAGCTAATTTTTCTGATTAATTTGAATACTTATGTTATGGGTCTACGGCCATTAGAATTTTTTTTACTCTTACAGTGCGGGGATCGACTTTAGTCGTCAGAATCTGACGTCTAGAGACATCAGATTCTGATGACCAAAGTCGATCCCCGCACTGTAAGGGTTAATATAAATAACCGAGCAGCATAATACAGCGGTCCAAGTATCCTTCTAGTCTATGTATTGAGTATTCACCTCCTCATTTTGGAATCGATGCTGAAACCCATTTTATTGCGAATACACAGATATACATGTATTCCTGAAGATTTTACTTTTTTAAATATTCATATCTATGCTGACAGTTCCCATCTTATCATTTATATTTAAATGTTTGAGAACTCTTTATAATGTTAAAATATGAGCATAATGTCAATCAAATCATACGAGAACAGCGAGTGACAAAACAGACATACATGTGGACAATAAACCAGGCATATGAAGTCACGCAAAAAAGTCATGCAACAAAATAATCATATGAATAAAAACTTCAAACAGGCCTAAGAAAAAATTCTGAGATGACATTTAAGATCAGGGGCCGTATTCTCGTACAATAAAAGCTAAGATAAGATCTTATCTTAAATCAAGTTAAGATTGTTGTAGCTAAGTAAGATCCTAATTTGCTATTCTCCAACGAGTTACACTTAACTTTAGCCAAGATCTTAACTCCATGTGTTTTACTAAAAATCAGCTAAATTTCGGTGTGACGGAAACGTGTACTAGTATTCATGTGCCTTGTCATATCGCATTCATGATGTCGTCCAATAGTCTAAAATGATAAAGTTTTTTTTGTATTTGATATAGTCTAGTCTAATTACCCTAGTCTACAACAAATAAAAAAGTGAGAAAAAAAATGAAGAAAAAAGAGTTTGAGCCCTGACGGGATTCGAACCTTCTACCTCTGACTATCAGTCAACAACTCTACCATTAGGCCACGGCGTCATATAATTAGAAGTAGACTAGTCCTACTAATGAGTGTGTGGACTACCAGACAAAAAATGCCACATCACAGGCATTATGGATAGGGGGGGGGATCAATATGAAAGCGTGGTGTTTTTGGGAGGCCCCCATGACGCACATTTTCATAATAATAAATCATTTATAGACTACCCAGTATGGAAAACATTCCGTGAATCAACTTGGCATAAAGTATGACGTCACAAGCAGAAATGCCGAAGTAGGGTAGGCTAGCTGGTTATACTTCGTCGTAGAAGTTACGACAGGTCGGGAGTCGTCGTAGCTTCAAGAGAAAAGCTACGCTGATTCGCATCCTAAATATTTTGAGAATAGCACTTACACTTAATCTTAAACTTAAGATCTTAATATTTGAGATAATCGTAAATATTACGATTATCTCAAATATTAGGATCTTAACTCTTTCGAAAATAGGGTCCCTGGGTCCCAGTTAGGCTGTAGCACCAGCATTTCTAAAACAGAACTTTGCAGATGAGCCTGTAACATAGGTAAAAAATACCACACCTATGCCACTCACTACAGAGAAGACATGCATAGAAGTGAATTTGGCACCAAATAAAATAAATTTTCCACCTACCAATTGGTTAAAGTGACACAAAATAAAAAATAAAATAAATTTCCTACCTACCCAGTGGTTAACATGGTCAAAATGACAAAAAATCAGAAAAACTCTTTTTATTGGCCTAAGCTCTGAGAGTCATGATTGCACTACCATTCTGATACTGTTTTTAAGAATCTGTAAAAACATGGGAACAGAACTAAGGGCTGGTGAAAAGTTGTAAGGGCTGGTAACTTTTACAGGTTACCAGGCCTGCGGGCTGGTGCTCAATCTCTGTTAGTTTCTACCACTTCTTGTACCGGTACATTATAATAAAGCCTGCTGGTATACATCAGAAAAGTTGACAAATCCTTGGAGTACATGTACCAGAGTACCATTAGCTACTTACATTCATCTTCTTGGATATTTTGAGCCACATTTCCGTCCTCATAAACAAGCCACTTTTTCTTCACTGGAAGTACAAACAGGTTAATAAATCATGTGCACAAATAAATTCTAGGATATGTTCATGACTGTACATCAAGGTTTTTTTCACAAAACATAACTATTATAAAACAAGAAGACAGAGAGGCCAGCCGTCAACCACAATCCACCACCACGCCCGGATGATAGTCATTTTACAGGGTGCACACTCCACTGAATTCTCATATTCTTTTTTACAGTAGGGGCCTAATGGTGTCTAGGCCTACCTATCTAGCATAGTACCATAAAAGATTGAAGTCAATATAAATGCATGGTCACAAGTCAGCAATTCTTTTATTTGATAAAGTTGATATTTTCGTACCTGTACATACATGCATGTATATCCCTCACTGAAACCACACATTTCATTTTATAGTAAACATCTAGCTATCCTGCAAAGTTTTCTTGGTATTACCAATATTAAACATGTTAGAGTACAAAAAATGTAGGGTACATATGTGGCCAACGAGATTTTCAAAGTTGTCTGATAAAGTCAAAGAAAAACTCCATGCGTATTGTGCCCCTGAAGGCAATGTTTTTTTTATTTTGTCTTGATTGGGTAAATATTTGTCAAGTTAATACGTACTGTCAATTTTATAGCGTAAAATGGGGGATGCTTTATGATAGTAGTCAGGATCAAAGCCCCATACATCCATCATATAGCAGCCCTGCTGATTTTTGTCAGCCCAATTTTTTTGAATTTCTCACTTAGGGCTGTTCCAACAAAAATCCGGGCTCCCCCCATGGACGGCAATCGTTTTTTTTCCGGAGGGGGTGGTGGGTTTCAATTGACACTTTTCCGGTGGGTGTGGTATTTTGTCAATAACTATTTCCCAGGTGGGAGAAATCCGCGGTGGTGGGCGCCTTTTCTGGCATGTATTGTAGGCCTAATGTAGACCTAGGCCTACAAAATAAAGTGTAAATGACAATCGCATTGTTTCTGTATAAGAAATGACATGAAAGCTGTAGACCTGTGGATTAATATTAGTTTCATATTTCCCCCTTTTCACAAAAATTCGTGGGGGTGGTAAATAAAAACTATGTTGAGCCATGAGAAAATTCAGGGGACTGTGGTGCCATAAAACTCTGGAAATCCGCGGGCTCTGTGGTGGCCCAAGGACAAAAATTCCCGGGAGGGGTGGGGGTAGTTTTTCAATTGCCGTCCATGGGGGGAGCCCGGATTTTTACTGAAACAGCCCTTATCTCATCCATTAAGAAATTTGGCACATGCATTATCACAAGATTTGGAGGTATTTGCCCAAATTTGGAACGTGATTCAAGTTTAAAATAAAAAGTTAGTCTTTCCTAAAAGGCTAATTTGGCGTTTCTGCCTTTTTCTGTTTTTTTTACGACTTTTTTCATGACCATTTCACAGTCAACTTGCAAATATGTGGTCTATTGTCCCATTTGAAATACCAAAATGATGGCAATTGTGGTCTCTTTTAAAATAGATTAGAACTTCATTTTAAAATAACAATAATTGGAGGTGAATGAGCACTAGGCGTAAAGGCGTAAATTAAGACGCTTAAAGGTGTAGTCAACTGTCAAAATTCGCGGGACAAGGTTCCCCCAGAAGGCAATAGTGCCCGTGGGTAGGCCAAGGCCCTATTCCATAATAATACTAAATATGTGTTTCATACCCAAAGCCTCATTAAGAGCAAGTTCTCAAATAACAGCAAGTTCATATATACTTGAGCGAGATCTTTGAGTAACAATTCCATCGAATCTCAAAGCCCTTTGTCCTGGATCTTAGCTGGGCCTTGCTTTGCAAACAAACTGACTGTATTACTGTGGGTATTTCGAAACAGGTTGACCCCATGCGTGTACCGACACCCTGTGAACACAACACATTTGTATGACTTTGTACAATGTTGGACTAACGTAGAAGACGTTGGGCTGACGTTGTATAAATGTTATACAAATGTTTTGTGTTTGCTGGGAAGGAGGACTTTCTCTCAAACATTGTACATTTGTGCAATGTTGGTTCAATGTTGGGCCAGCGTTGCAGACGTTGGCCTAACATTAAAACAACGTTGGGCGAGTGTCTCGTTGGAGTAGTATCCAGTCATGATATAATCAGGTTACTTCATCAACCACACTGTACTGTATGCTGAAGGCTTACACGCCTGCGAGTTTAGAACCTGACTCTATATCTTTAATAATAGCACCTCGAAAAACACCAAAGCAGGGATCGAAATCGGACTAATTAAATTTCACTTGTTCAGTCGGACAACTGGCTAAACAAGACTACATAAGTCCAGAAGCTCCCGCTCCGAATTAGAATTTGATTTAAGCAATTTTGTATAGGGTTATTAATGTAGTCCTAGTCTAGGTCAAAAATCAAGACGCAAGACAACTAGGTCTAAGAAGCCCAGTCTAAGAGTAAGATAAGAACTAGACAGTCTGTCAGAGATTGCAAACCTCCATTGAAATTAATGATCCTAATCAGTATCCCAGTAATGGTCTACCTATCTGGCATGGTTTACCCGATATCAGGCCAATCGAGTTAACTAATAGCTGATTTACGGTCATTTTGAATTCGATATAAATTAGTTAAAAACTTAGGGTGCATCCTCCCCCGAAACCTCAAATTTTGTTTTATAGTAATGGACTAACATCTAACACAGTTTGCAAAATATTGGGCATGTGAAAGTAAATAATGGCCGATAGAGGGCCATTTTGAATTTGATCAAGTCAAAATTTTCCAAGATGCATCCTCAGCTGAAATGTCACATTTCATTCTATAGTAATGGTCTAGCCATCTAGCACGGTTTACCAAATATCGCCCATGTGAAAGTGAATAAAGGCCGATAGGAGGCCATTTTGAATTTGATCAATTCAAAATTTTTCAAGATGCATCCTCTCCTGAAATCTCACATTTTGTTTTATAGTAATGGTCTAGCCATCTAGTACGGTTACTAAAAACCGGCTATGTGAAAGTAAATAATGGCCGATAGGCGGCCATTTTGAATTTGATCGAGTAAATTTTTTTCAAGATGCATCCTCTCTTGTAATCTCACATTTTGTTTTATAGTAATGGTCCAGCTATCTAACACGGTTTACCACATATCAGCAATGTGAAAGTAAATAGTGGCCGATAGGCGGCCATTTTGAATTCTATTGAGTCGAAAGTGTTTTAAAGGCATCCTCTCTCTAAACGTCACATTTTGTTTTATAGTAATGGTCTAGCTATCTAGCACGGTTTACTTGATATCAGGCCTATCGAGGTAAATAATGCTGATTGTCGGCCATTTTGAATTCGTAAGTTATAAATTTTCAGGTTGCATCCTCCCCCGAAAACTCACACTTTGTTTTATAGTAATCAGGTAATGGTCCAGCCATCTAGCACGGTTTACGAAATATCAGCCATGTGAAAATGAATAATGGCCGAAAAGGCGGCCATTTTAAATTTGATCAAGTCAATTTTTTTCAAGATGCATCCTCATCTGAAATCTCACATTTCGTTTTACAGTAATGGTCTAGCCATCTAGCACGGTTGACCAAATAACGGCCATGTGAACGTGAATAATGGCCGATAAGCGGCCATTTTGAATTTTATCGAGTCTAATTTTTTCAAGATGCATCTCTCCTGAAATCACACATTTTGTTTTATAGTAATGGTCTAGCCATCTAGCACGGTTTACCAAATAACGGCCATGTGAAAGTGAATAATGGCCAATAAGCGGCCATTTTGAATTTTATCAAGTCGAATTTTTTCAAGATGCATCCTCTCCTGAAATCACACATTTTGTTTTATAGTAATGGTCTAGCCATCTAGCACGGTTTATCAAATAACGGCCATGTGAAAGTGAATAATGGCCGATAAGCGGCCATTTTGAATTTTATCGAGTCGAATTTTTTCAAGATGCATCCTCTCCTGAAATCACACATTTTGTTTTATAGTAATGGTCTAGCCATCTAGCACGGTTTACCAAATAACGGCCATGTGAAAGTGAATAATGGCCGATTGGCGGCCATTTTGAACTTTGACAAAAATAATTTTTTCAAAATACATCCTCTCCTGAAGCCTTACAATTTGTTTTATAGTAATGGTGTAGATATCTTGAGCGGTTTTCATGATATTCCACAATATCAGGCCTGTCGAGGTGAATAATGGCTGATAGGCGGCCATTTTGAATTTTATCAACTTCAAATTTTTCAGGATGCATCCTCTCCTGAAACCTTACAATTTATTTGATATTAATGGTGTAGCTATCTTGAGCGGTTTTCATGATATTCCGCAATATCAGGCCTGTCAAGGTGAATAATGGCCGATAGGCGGCCATTTTTAATTTTATCGACTTGAAATTTTTCAAGATGCATCCTCTCCTGAAACCTCACAATTTGTTTCATAGTAATGGTGTAGCTATCTTGAGCGGTTTTCATGATATTCCGCAAAATCTTTCAGTCGGATTTACCGATGTTATAAATTAGGTCAAAGTGCTGGGTCAACTTCAAGGTCAAGGTCCAAAAACCTGAAAAGGCACAACTAGGGACCTTAGAGAACATGTATGTGCAATATGACTGTCATCGGCCCAGTACTTTTCGAGATCTGCTCCGGAAACGAAGTGCGCGTCAAAACGTCTAAATAGGTCATAGTTCTGAACCAGAAGTAGGTCAAAGATCAAATACCCCAAAAGGCACAACTAGACCCCCTAGGGGTGTTGTGTGTAAAATTTGAAGACAATCGGACAAGTACTTTCAGAGATATGCTCCGGAAACGAATTGTTTACGGACGGCCCAACGGCCCAACGGCCCAACGCCGTCACATCATCATTTTCTCCTCTGCAACCTTGCGTATTGAATTCAGATTAAAAATATTTTAACCCGTCCATTAGCCACCTAGAAGTAACCCACATACCAAAAATTTTTATCCTAGCTTATTTTCTCACAAAGTTATAGGCAAAAGAAGAGGCCAAAAAAAAACGGAGGTAGAATCCATAGCTCCCTTCGCTCACCTACGGTGACGGCGGGAGCTAAAAATTGACTAGTCGGACTGATATTTTTGGGAAGGACTAGTAGTCCTTACCAAAAATATCAGTTGTCCTTCCTAATAATTGTCAAGCAGGGACACTCATCTGGAAGGACAAACTCAGTGAAACTGAACTTGTCCTTCACAGATTGTTGGTCGTCTCTGACGATCAGACAGGGCCAATTTCCAGCCCTGAAAAGTTGAAACATGACTTTTTCAAAAGCTCATAACTTTGGCAATATTTTGACAATATATATATATTATCAATATATCCTAAATTTTAGATTTAGATCATTAACCCTTTTAGTGCCGAGCTCCTAGCACCACTTCTAACCCCAACCGCCAAATTCCTGGGAGGGGGGGTTGAAAAAAAATGCTGGGTATTTTGTACTTCCCGATGTATCTAAACACACAAGCAGGATCCCAGACTAGGAGCAAATAATGACATGTGATGGTGTTGTAGTTGAACGAGATCAACGCCAAGTTCACACCAAGGTCAGATTAAGGTCATTTCAGGATAAATTGACATAAAAACCTAATATGTCTTACTTTTAAAGAAATCGTTATTTTAGACTCATGTGTGGTGCAGAAAAGGATTAAACATAATTCTTGTTCACACATTCTTTCTCGGGTACCATATGACAGGCACCTCAACATGCTCAATGGGTTTTCGGGCACCTTCAGCCTGGTGGGGGTAATTAACCCTTGGTATTCCTCTTATCACACCCCTTTCCCAATGCTGCGAGAATCAGGTAAGAAAGTTGCCATGGGCTGGTGTTGTGCTTTACTGGAGTACCACTCCAAGGTCACGTTAAGGTCATCTCAAGGTCATGTGAGGTCAAACTGGCAAAAAAACATTATTTTTTGGAGTTTTTTTATTGCAAACTTATTTGAGGTGCTGATGAGTATTACAAATGACTGCTGTAATTGACACATTATTGGTCGGGTACCTTTTCACCACGCATAGCAAGGGGTTTAAATGCAATTTCAGCCTTTGGGATGAATAACCCCTTGGTATTCCCCTTATCACACCACTTTCTTAAAGCTGGGATGAATCAACAAAATTAGTAGGATGCAGCAGTGTGGAACCAAAGCTTGAGCCCTCATGACAACATAATTATGGATACCGAATTGGGTATGAAAGATGGAATGGGCTGGTGTTGTGCTTTACTTGGGGTATCACCCCAAGGTCACCTCAAGGTCATCTTAAGGTCACTGCAAGGTCGAACTAAAAAAAATATGATTTTTCGGTTTATTATCTAATCCGAACCCATTTGGGGTGAAGGTGAGTATTACAAATGACTGATGTTGACGTGTACGTTAACTGGTCGGGTACCATTTAACCACGCATCGCAAGTACCGGTATATATGCAATTTCACCCTTGGAGGTGATTTCACCCTTGGAGGTGATTACCCCCTTGGTAAATCCCTTTATCACACTTTTTTCCCAAAGCTGGAGTGAATCAACACAATTACTAAAATGTAGCAGTGTGGCGGAAATTGACCTTGCAGATGATCTGGAATCACCAAACTATTAAATACTATATTATATTTTTCAGTTAAAATTCCACGAAAAAGAGAAAGGATTACACACGTTTCTAGCTTTTTTTGCTAAAAATTATATTTTCTTATACCTGACCTTGAAATTAAGCAGTTGACCTTGAAGATGACCATGAACAATCAAAATAATTTCTGATATGCATTTATCAGTCAAAATTATATAAAAAGGAGGTATCACACATGTTCCTAGCTTTATTTGTTAAAGAAATGTATTTTTGCTTGTAATCTTGACCTTGAAATGGATTTTTTGACATTGAAGATGACCTTCAGTCATGAAAATAATACAAGAAATGGATTGCCCAGTCAAAATCACATTAAAATAAGGTATTACACATGTTCCTAGCTGTATTTGTTAAAAATTGTATTTTTGCTCACTTGACCTTCTGACCTTGAAGATAGCCGGTAAACGGACCCCATGGGACAATCTTTTGCAGTGGGAACATCAAAATACCAGGGACCCTAAGGATTACAACTAGAGCCTGACGGCACTGAAGTAGAGCTTGTTTCGGGCTTCAGGGTCCTTGTTTTAAGGAAAGCTAAGATGCAGCTGTTTCACAATTAAGCAACAAATATATTGGTCTAAATGGGGTGTTGAATCCGACAGTAACTATCCTGTATCTTGTGTCTGACTTTCGTCAGCTCAATGTTGTTTTCAATGTTTAGTCTGGGAGGGTGGGTGGGTGGGTGGTGGTCAGCGTTGCACATGTAATGTTGTGAATTCCCGGCGAAACGAGCCATAGCTAAGATGCAGCTGTTTCACAATTAAGCAACAAATATATTGGTCTAAATGAGGTGTTGAATCCGACAGTAACTATCCTGTATCTTGTGTCTGACTTTCGTCAGCTCAATGTTGTTTTCAATGTTTAGTCTGGGAGGGTGGGTGGGTGGGTGGTGGTCAGCGTTGCACATTAAATGTTGTGAATTCCCGGCGAAACGAGCCATAGAGTGCACAGGGTCAGCCTTGATCTGTCACATCTATTTTTTACACCTCAAGTCGACACCTGTATTGATAGACTGCACATTGATTTTAGTGCACATAAAAAACTCCTGATAAATACGCTTCCCAACTGCGTCTCTGTGTTTATCAGTAGGCCTATATCCGGTCTATTAGGGATAATCGGGTGGGCCTAGCCTAATGGAAATAGGTCAAATCTGTGAAACTCAATGACCTCGACCTCCTTTGTTTTCACCAAGCTGGCTAATACGATGAAGTATGAGGGATGGTTCTTATATAACCTTGTTTTCACTGAGTGACAGCACTGTTGTTTTACAGAATAAAGTATGGGGGGAGGGGTGTTATATAACCTTGTTTTTACCGAGTGACGTCACTGCGTTTCACAGCTAGCTACTCCCTGTGTGACCCTGGGCTGGGACCAGGGTCTGGGACTGTGGTGCAGTTTATTATTCAAAGCCAATCTATTAAACATAAACTGTTTATATTAACCTGACAGTTTGGGTGGTATAGGCATATATGTTACTCTAGGCATACCCCAGTCAATGACAGGTAGGGGAAAGTACAAAAAAACGTGTCTAGCAAATAATTTAGTAGCCTAGGCAAATTGCTAGTAGGGCTAAGGCCTACTGCTATTTGCTCAGATGTGATGGCAGTGTGTAGTGTTCAGTTGAAATAACTGAGTCAATGTTGATTTAATGCTATAGACCAGCGTAATAACAGTGTGAGACTGCAAGACAACATTAATTAGATTCACTATAATAGAACTCACTATAATAGAACTCACAACTCGACAAGCCTATAGATATATTGAGATTGAAAAGTTATCGATATAATTAGTGAGTTAATAACTTGATGTTGAGTTGAAAACAATAATAGCCTGATTTAAATGTCACTTCTGGGGCTTCGCATATGGCTATGAGATTCATTAAGCATAGCAGGATTAGGCTATGCATTGCCTGAGGGGTGTTTTTAAAGTTTTCAGAATGTATTAAGACTGTAGGCACCAGTAGGCCCTAGGCCTAAGTTTTTACTACCAATGAATTGTTTTTTTTTTTTGGTGGTTTGATGCTAGATCATCGTCTAGGAAGCTCGCCCAACATTAATGCCACATCAAGTGAATGTTTGTTTTGTTGGGCAGTGAGTGGCCGATAGGCATATTATATAGGCCCCATACATGTGTATTGGCAGGCCAGCAAAGACAAGACGTCGTAGATGGTGGACAAACGTTGAACCAACATTGATTCAATGTCTCCTTGTGTCAGCTGAGTGTTGTTGTGTATTCCATACAGGCAAACAAGCATATCGCTGGACAATCACATGCAGCCAGTGTTGTTTCAATGCTGGCACACCGCCTACGACGCTGGCACAACAGTTGGTCAGCGTTG
Source organism: Flabesymbios commensalis (assembly GCA_964017125.1). Classification (NCBI taxonomy): domain Eukaryota; kingdom Metazoa; phylum Annelida; class Polychaeta; order Terebellida; family Flabelligeridae; genus Flabesymbios; species Flabesymbios commensalis. The sequence goes on along the minus strand of OZ024917.1, from coordinate 29,826,991 downwards.
CCGTATTAGGCCTACTATTTATGACAGGTGCACTTCCCAGCAAACACGAGACGCTGACCCAATGACGCTGACCCAATGACGCTGACCCAACTTTGCATCATAGTAGGTCACGTGTCGTATACAGTACTGGCAGGCTGGTATTGCTGTGCTAGCGAGGCAGGTCAAAGCACTGAGGGTCAAAGTGTATTTCTAAGGTCACGTGTCACGCGTGACGTCACCTAACAGACATGGCTGACATTGATACATTACAGATAGGAATTGATGCGTCATTTATATCAGTGTTCATCTGATCAGCTGAGCCAAAATCTAAAAATCTGGCTTCGTGATGCAGCAAAAAAATTTATTCTTAACACACACATGGAGTTAGATATGTTCCCAATTTCACAAATTTAAAGTTATTGCCGTGAAATTAATCATACAGAAAACCACTCAGACCCACATTGACCGAAAAAGTAGAGCAAACGCTCTACTAGAAAATTGAGTTAAAAAAATAATATTTTGGGTGTTCGGGGACCCTCCTTCCTGCACTACTAGTAGGCTATACACTGGTGAATCAATAGGCCGATAGACAGCCTACATGATATGAAAGATTTTACTGAAATTTTGGTTCATAATTACATGCATGACATGGGACACCTCCAACATGAATCAAGCCCTAATTTTTAGTGCTTTCCACAATTACGGAATTGAAGGTGAGAGCTGGCACCATTTTTCGTAATTGGGAGAAATCTAATGATGGTAACCCACGGGAAAGGTGATAAAAGTACCATTCAAAACAATTAATGCTTTTAATTCTAGAATGATGGCTTGATTTCTACCAGTAATATACAGCGCTAAATTTTGTACAGCAGCTGTCCTGCCACGGGAATTAACAGTGTCCAGTTCGAGGTTAAATCTCAATTTGCCGACCTAAATGCAATGTATACATCTTCACTACCATATTTGACGCATATATGTGAAGACTTTTGATTGTTAAAAAGGAAAAGTATGTTTATATTCAAGTTATTTATCCGAAACTGCACTTGAGGCTACCAAGTGTTCTATGTTGGTGTGGGGTGGAAACGTGAGATTTTGTGAGATGACGTCATCGCACATGGTACCTGCCGTTTTTCCTGTGCTTTACGCACATGTTTTTGTGTTTATCACCTTTAAGGCTGTTTGTGCATGTGCCTTCAGCGGACGAATTTAATTTGCCACCGTTTGCGATGATTTGCGACCACTTGCAAAAGTTTGTTAGACCAATGTTGGCCCACTGTCTATGACATTGGCCCAACATTGGTTGACCATTGGGTAAATGTGTTGTGTTTGCTGGGATATTTTTAGATGTTTACATCAGGACACCCATAGAGTGCCCCGCAATACAGTAACAGTAGCAAATATACCACATATGCACATAACAATCAGAAATTTGGGCATAGCCACCAGCCTTCTTTTTTTTTTTTTTTTTTTTTTAAGTCCATGAGGGGGTCTTGGAAGAAGAACATTTTTGATGGATTCTTATTCTTATAGCTATGAAACTTCCAAATTTTTACTCTCGGTGCACCCCATGAGGAAGTGCAGGATAGGTTTACAAACAAAACTACACCCAGGTTTTACCCTGGGCAAACCAGTGCAGCCTTCTCCAGGTATCTCAATTCTTCGAGATACCCACATTGTTCTGTCCAAACGGTCTTAATGATGTCCTCCAGAACTTCCTCATAGGTAGGTAGATTTAATAAATTTTAAAATTGTCCAATAAAATTAGGCTGAGTTTTTTTTCATAACTGCTGACATGCTAAAAGAAATATTTGACTACTTTCCACAGTCTTCACTGAGCAAGAAAAATGCTGTGCTAGATCAAAATCTGAGCTAAATTATAAAAACATCCAAAAGATGGCACCTCAATATGGCAAATTGTTATAGGGGTAAAAGAATCCAAAACATCACCTAGACACTTGAACTTTTTGAAGCAGCTGAAGAAAACTACCGAGATGATGCCCCTGTTGAGAGTTTTGTTTTCAGATACACCAGGGCTCCCAACGAGTTCCCCGCAATACAGTAACGGTAGCGAATATACCATATATGCACATAACAATCAGAAATTTGGGCATAGCCTCCGGCGACGAAGGGGGTCATGGAAGAAGAACAATTTTGATGGGTCCTCATTCTTAAAGCCATGAAACTACCATTTTTACCCTCGGTGCACCCCATGAGGAAGTGCAGGGTAGGCAAACAAAACTTCACCCAGGTTTTACCATGGGCAAACTAGCACAGCCTTCCCCAGGTATGTCATTTCTTTGAGATTCCCACATTGTTCTGTGCAAACGGTTCTAATTTTAGAGCTATCATGAAATTAAAGGCGAGAGCTGGTATAATTTTTAGTAATTGCGAGAAATCTAATGATGGGAACCCACAGAACAGGTGATAAAAATGTCATTCAAAACAAATAACTCTTTTAATTCTACAACGATGGCTTCATTTCTACCAGTACTAGTGAGCAAAAAGAACAAACAAACAAACAAAGGAAAATATGTCGTTTATCATGTTTATTGCGGTGTATCACAAATTCACGTAAATCCTGAAAAACCACAAAAAAAACACTTTTGGACGTACCTATCATAGGGCAGTGGACTAGTCTATCTTCACTTCTTGCATTTTTTTACAAAAATGACTAACTTCCTTAATACTTATAAATCAAAAGCTTCACAAAACTCTCAACATGCTCAAGGTAGTCACGATATGAATGGAAATTGGTTGAGAATTGACTGAGAAATCGGCAAAAATCATTCACCATGGTTAATGTGCATCCGACTATAGAAAAAAATAGGGCAAAATCCTCCTTCAGCCCCACCTGGGGTTAACATGGTTAATGCTTCAGCCCCATTGTGAACATGTTTAATATCAGAAATGGAGTATATTTCTTCCAGTATATCACTAAATGACGGTTGGCTAGAAGTATGGCGTCATTTAGTTTGTATTTAAATAAAAGGGTCTATAAACAAGTCTTGCCTAACATGAAGCTATTTCACTAATTTATTGAAAAGGCTTATTATTATTTGAGAGACAATTAGAACAAATTACAGGAACGAAGGACAATACAATTATTTTCAGTAAATAACTGAATGACGGCATAAGCATACATCAATTACGGCGTCTTTTAGTTAGATTTCACCTATACCTATAGCATGTATAGACATGATAGATATTTTAGCAAGTTAGATTAAGCCGTGTTATTTTAAAGATAGCTGCAGAAAATTATATACAGTAGTTATTCGTTATAACACGATCAGTGGGGTCCATAAGTACGAATCGTGTTATAAGCCGATCGTGTTATACGAAATAGCCCGATTTTATCTAGTACTACTAGATACGATATGACTGGTGATACACGGGATGCGGTAATATAAATAACTGACACGGGACAATATACTAGCTTGTAGCATAACGTTGTTTCCAGGCCTTATATACTGTACAAATATCAGAGTTTTAGAAGTTATATTAATTATTATTTGTAAATAATAAAAATGTGAATTGGTTAGATGTGTCTAATATAATTGAATCAGGAATACAGGACTCGTGCGTGAACAGAGTGACGCTGTGTATACAAGTCCGTCTCATGTACAGTGTTTAATGACGTCATCGTTTTGAGAGTAGATGTGTCAAAATCTCGTGAAATATCACTCTCAACGTGAGATCATACGAGACTGTCAATCATCCTGACACGGCACGGTGCGATGGGAGGCGGGTGTTGACCAATCAGCGTTTGAACACAACAAACACGATGTCTTTGCATTTTTTGTATCGTGCAATCAATTACTACAACACGAATATTATGTTTTTTCCACATCGTGTAATAAAACAGCATATCACTGATGTTATATTATTCATAGGATAACTACCAAGCCTGTAGGCTTGAAATGGTTTGATACGCTCACGTTTACTTGCGGCGTCGATCATCGCGAAACTGACCGCAAATGAACCAGTGCTGATTTAATGCTGGGCCAGCGTCGTGGTCAGGGGAGATGGGAGGGAGATATTGACCAATCAGCGTTAGAACACGCTTGTCAATCAAACTTGTCGGTGAGCTGTCCATACTGACAGTGATTTATGACTGATCATATCGGCATAAAAATATATTTTTGCAACACCATTAAATCTAATATATTAACTTAATTTATAAATTATTTAACAAAATGACTTGTTTATCGCGAACATAACACCTTGCAATACAAAGGAGAACGCTGCTCGACATTGCACAATGTGAGTTGTGAAGAAGTGGCATTCATCAAACGATCGGGTGTCATCACCTCTGGCTACCTATTTTATTACGTGATCTATTCATATTCGTGTTATAATATTTTATAACACGATATAAAAAGCACCATATTTGTGTTATAATATTTTATCACACGATATAAAACACATGATATAAAACACATCATATTCGTGTTATAATATTTCATTACACGCGATTTTAAAAACTTGCAGAACTACCATATTCGTGTTATAATATTTTATTACAGATTAAAAAAAACATGTAAAAACATTATTATTCGTGTTATAATATTTTTATTACACGATTTAAATAAACATGTTCTTTTGCTAAACACGCCACATTAAGTTAATTTGAGTAAGTAAATACATTTTCTGAGATCAAATCGTGTCATATTCGTTTTATATTATCTATTACTAGATTCGTGTTTGAATTGAAGTTAAGCTCAAATACGAGATACTCTTGTTCTAAAAGGGTGCCGTTATGTGCTGTGCAATACCACTTACCGGCAACCTTGCGTGAGCGTCATGCGTGAAGTGTAGTTGTAGTGTAGGCCTACATGTATAACTAAATGACTGCTATGTATATATCAATTACCGCGTCATTTAGTTGATAAATATTAATTATCTAATATATATGTAAGACAAATAAATTAATCTGACTACACCCCAAAAAATAACAAACACATGTTTGTAAGTATTATTTTAAATAGTTAACTAAATGACGGCTATAACACATTATAAATCTTAGGTAACTGAATGACGAACATGAATGAGGTCGTCATTTAGTTTAATGTTCTCATTCAAATTAGTTAAATGACGGATATAGCTCATTGCAGTCATTTAGTTGCAAGCAGCCTAAAGTCATTCACCTTAGGTAACTGAATGACGAACATGAATGATGGCGTCACTTAGTGAGGTCGTCATTTAGTTTATTGTTCGCATTCAAATTAGTTAAATGACGGATATAACTCATATAACTCATTGCGGTCATTTAGTTGCACAGTAAGTAACCTAAAGTCATTCACCTTAGGTTAACTACTAAATGACGAACATGAATGATGGCGTCACTTAGTTTTAGCACCATGATTGTAACCGACATTTGACCTGTGAGGACTACACCATTATTACATTCTTGCCATCACTTATTTGAACTTTATCTTTTAGTTTGTATGCCGTTATTCAGTTAAATTTTGCCCCATTTTGAGTTAATAATAGGCCTATATTAACAAGACTACATAAGTCCAGGAGCTCCCGCTCCGAATTAGAATTTGATTTAAGCAATTTTGTATAGGGTTATTAATGTAGTCCTAGTCTAGGTCAAAAATCAAGACGCAAGACAACTAGGTCTAAGAAGCCCAGTCTAAGAGTAAGATAAGAACTAGACAGTCTGTCAGAGATTGCAAACCTCCATTGAAATTAATGATCCTAATCAGTATCCCAGTAATGGTCTACCTATCTGGCATGGTTTACCCGATATCAGGCCAATCGAGTTAACTAATAGCTGATTTACGGTCATTTTGAATTCGATATAAATTAGTTAAAAACTTAGGGTGCATCCTCCCCCGAAACCTCAAATTTTGTTTTATAGTAATGGACTAACATCTAACACAGTTTGCAAAATATTGGGCATGTGAAAGTAAATAATGGCCGATAAAGGGCCATTTTGAATTTGATCAAGTCAAAATTTTCCAAGATGCATCCTCAGCTGAAATCTCACATTTCATTCTATAGTAATGGACTAGCCATCTAGCACGGTTTACCAAATATCGCCCATGTGAAAGTGAATAATGGCCGATAGGAGGCCATTTTGAATTTGATCAAGTCAAAATTTATCAAGATGCATCCCTCCTGAAATCTCACATTTTGTTTTATAGTAATGGTCTAGCCATCTAGTACGGTTACTAAAAAACCGGCTATGTGAAAGTAAATAATGGCCGATAGGCGGCCATTTTGAATTTGATCGAGTCAATTTTTTTCAAGATGCATCCTCTCTTGTAATCTTACATTTTGTTTTATAGTAATGGTCCAGCTATCTAACACGGTTTACCAAATATCAGCAATGTGAAAGTAAATAGTGGCCGATAGGCGGCCATTTTGAATTCGATTGAGTCGAAAGTTTTTTAAAGGCATCCTCTCTCTAAACGTCACATTTTGTTTTATAGTAATGGTCTAGCTATCTAGACCGGTTTACCTGATATCAGGCCTATCGAGGTAAATAATGCTGATTGTCGGCCATTTTGAATTCGTAAGTTAAAAATTTTCAGGGTGCATCCTCCCCCGAAAACTCACACTTTGTTTTATAGTAATCAGGTAATGATCTAGCCATCTAGCACGGTTTACCAAATATCAGCCATGTGAAAATGAATAGTGGCCGAAAAGGCGGCCATTTTAAATTTGATCAAGTCAATTTTTTTCAAGATGCATCCTCATCTGAAATCTGACATTTCGTTTTACAGTAATGGTCTAGCCATCTAGCACGGTTGACCAAATAACGGCCATGTGAAAGTGAATAATGGCCGATAAGCGGCCATTTTGAATTTTATCGAGTCGAATTTTTTCAAGATGCATCCTATCCTGAAATCACACATTTTGTTTTATAGTAATGGTCTAGCCATCTAGCACGGTTTACCAAATAACGGCCATGTGAAAGTGAATAATGGCCGATAAGCGGCCATTTTGAATTTTATCGAGTCGAATTTTTTCAAGATGCATCCTCTCCTGAAAGCACACATTTTGTTTTATAGTAATGGTCTAGCCATCTAGCACGGTTTACCAAATAACGGCCATGTGAAAATGAATAATGGCCGATAAGCGGCCATTTTTAATTTTATCGAGTCGAATTTTTTCAAGATGCATCCTCTCCTGAAATCACACATTTTGTTTTATAGTAATGGTCTAGCCATCTAGCACGGTTTACCAAATAACGGCCATGTGAAAGTGAATAATGGCCGATTGGCGGCCATTTTGAACTTTGACAAAATGATTTTTTTCAAAATACATCCTCTCCTGAAGCCTTACAATTTGTTTTATAGTAATGGTGTAGATATCTTGAGCGGTTTTCATGATATTCCACAATATCAGGCCTGTCGAGGTGAATAATGGCTGATAGGCGGCCATTTTGAATTTTATCAACTTCAAATTTTTCAGGATGCATCCTCTCCTGAAACCTTACAATTTATTTGATATTAATGGTGTAGCTATCTTGAGCGGTTTTCATGATATTCCGCAATATCAGGCCTGTCGAGGTGAATAATGGCCGATAGGCGGCCATTTTTAATTTTATCGACTTGAAATTTTTCAAGATGCATCCTCTCCTGAAACCTCACAATTTGTTTTATAGTAATGGTGTAGCTATCTTGAGCGGTTTTCATGATATTCCGCAAAATCTTTCAGTCGGATATACTGATGTTATAAATTAGGTCAAAGTGCTGGGTCAACTTCAAGGTCAAGGTCCAAAAACCTGAAAAGGCACAACTAGGGACCTTAGAGAACATGTATGTGCAATATGACTGTCATCGGCCCAGTACTTTTCGAGATCTGCTCCGGAAACGAAGTGCGCGTCAAAACGTCTAAATAGGTCATAGTTCTGAACCAGAAGTAGGTCAAAGTTCAAATACCCCAAAAGGCACAACTAGACCCCCTAGGGGTGTTGTGTGTAAAATTTGAAGACAATCGGACAAGTACTTTCAGAGATATGCTCCGGAAACGAATTGTTTACGGACGGCCCAACGGCCCAACGGCCCAACGGCCCAACGGCCCAACGCCGTCACATCATCATTTTCTCCTCTGCAACCTTGCGAATTGAATTCAGAATAAAAATATTTTAACCCGTCCATTAGCCACCTGGAAGCAACCCACATACCAAAAATTGTTATCCTAGCTTATTTTCTCACAAAGTTATAGGCAAAAGAAGAGGCCAAAAAAAAACGGAGGTAGAATCCATAGCTCCCTTCGCTCACCTACGGTGACGGCGGGAGCTAAAAATGGGGCCAAAACTATAGCCACAAAATCCCATACATTATTAATGGGAGGTGGGGCTAAAGCTTCAGCCCAATCTCCGATGTCTTATGCACGATAAATGGGGCTTAAAATATCTACCATTTAAATGTTTAAAATTGTCATTTACCCCCAAAAATATCCAAGCCCCTATTTGCTGATTATTTCCGGGCCCCAAATGAAAACCCTTTACCCCAGGAGGTCTTTTCTTCCAAAGCAAATCAGTAATTAATTATTTTGAAAATCGTAAAAGAAAATAATTAAAATTAAATATCATATAATGTTAGTTCCTATATACTACTACCGGATTAACCCCATTTACAGTCACTAATATACAGATATACGGGAAATGGGGCTAAAACTATAGCCCCGCCTGCCATATATTAATGATGGGAAATGGGGCTAATCCAGTAGTAGTATATAGAAACTAATATACTACTACCGGATTAGCCCCATTTACAGTCACTAAGCTATGGGAAATGGAGCTAAAATTATAGCCCCACCTCCCATATAAAATGGGAAATGGGGCTTAAAGTTTAGAGCATTTAATTTAAAAAAATGCTTCAATTGGTCATTTAGGCCACACAAATTTATTTAATTGTTTTACCGATTTTTTTCAGCATTGTGGCTGTCGGGTGGCGGCAAAAAAAAAAATCAGATAAAGAGGTGTTTATTTTTTTTAGATTAGTCCACAATACATAAGGCGACGAGTTTCCTAGGTTTGGGCCAATTACGAACGCTGACATACTGTATTATCCCTAATAAACGCACCCCCCCCCCCTAATAAACGCCCCCCCCCGTTTTTCTGGTAGGCTACCCTATGAACTGGCTTGAAAAAACAATAAAATTTACTCTCCTGTCCCTAATATCAGCAAACCATTTCGTTTGCTAAAACAGCGGCCGATTTTGCATACAGGTTCGTTCGTTGTGGTCAGGTTCGTTTAACAGAAAATTAGTCTTATTAAAGTCAAGAAAATAACATGTTTTTCTATTTGACTACTTCTTAATAATAGGCCTATATTAAAAATGGGGCCAAAACTATAGCCCCAAACTCCCATACATTATTAATGGGAGGTGGGGCTAAAGCTTCAGCCCAATCTCCGATGTCTTATGCACGATAAATGGGGCTTAAAATATCTACCATTTAAATGTTTTAACTGAGAGAGATAAGACTTGAATGAATAGCCGCCGCAGCCAGCTGGATAACTGCACAACAAGACGCTGTGTGTCAGATCTGGATGTGAGACGGGATTTGCACACGCCACCACTAGACGCCAAACCGATGCCGGTCCAATGTAGTTCACCATTGACGACGGTGGCACAGCATTAGAACAACACTCCGACGTCTCGCGTCGACAACATTCACGTGCATACAGATAGCGTTTGTGTGCGTGCGTTGTCTTCAACTTCAATGCTGGGTTAACAACTAAGATACCGGCCCAGAGTTGACACTGCCTGCTTGCCATTGAATATATCAATGAGAATCATGTCATCCATTACATTTGTTTTTTAATTCTTATTTTGCAATGTATTATCCTTCAATCCGGGTGTTTCGGGTTGAGTTGGAGTTTAATGTGTGTGACACATTAACAGAACCATAGCGTGCACAGTGTCAGCCTTGATCTATCAGCTATTTTCACACCTGATGTCGGCACCTGGCTGCATGTTGAGTTGTGTCAGACTGACCGCAGCGCACGTTAGTTTATTGCATTGGCACAGTAAGAAAGTAACAGTTTTCATTTTTTTTAACTTTGAAATGAATAAATCCACGCCGGCGGAAAAAATAAAAATAAAATTTACGAAATTTCAATTTATTTTTTTTGCCAATTTCGGAAATTTTCGGCGGCGATTCGGTAAAACAATTAAATAAATTTGTGTGCCAGTACACTGCGTAGCCTACTGGAGGGGACAGAACGTATGTAACACTGAAAGTGAAATTACTCAGGGATAGAGCTTGTGGTATTTGTCATGCTTGTCAAGCGGTCTGTACCGATACACGATCTACTAGACTACTTGAATTAAAAAAGAAATGTGTTTGTAGCAGCTGGGTCCTTTTGCTTCACCAAACCATAATAGTTTCGCTTCGGCGGCCCCACTCCTGTGGACCTTGACGATGCTGCACATGCGGATGGGTGGATAATGTTTGCTCAGCGAACCATGATGACCCGCCTACTTTAAAATGGATTTATTAGTTTAAATGTATGATTGTCATATACATTTTCTATTGCAAAAAATGAGTTTAAATGTCTTGTTGACTTTCAAAATATGACCAGAAATGAGAACTACATACTATCTAATGCCCCTGTTCATGATCCACCCAGGAGGTGGTTTCACTACAGGTTATATGCTAGGATATAAAATTATGTCATTTCTTATAACATGGCCCAGCCCCCAGATATATAATAGTTGATAGCGCACATGTTACTGGTACATAATGTAGGATCTTACAATGCTCAAGTTGGCGCAGCGTTGTATGGCCTTAATTTACTATGCCTGATAGTGATATCTGGCAAACCATGCCAAATAGCCAGACAATTAATTGATATAATATAAAATGTGAGGTTTTAAGGAGGGCATCTTCTCCACAACAAGGCAAATCGTTTAATATAGCTAGACTATAACTATAAAATATCCTGAGGTTTGAGAAAGTGTTACCAGCATACCAGTTATATTCATAAAATATACATGTATGCCTCAAAAAACTTCCAAATTTATCAGGTTCAAAATGGCCAACTGGTGTCCATTATTTAACTCAACATGCTTTATATCCAGTGCCAGATAACTAGAAAATTAATATAAAAGAAAATGTGAGGTTTCGGGGAGGGATAGACCTTATTTCAACTCAGATCACATTCAAAATTGCCAACTATCTGCCATTTATTATCTACTTTAAAAAATGTATATTATGTCTGATATATCTAGCAAATATTGCCAGACAGCTAGACCATAGAATTAGAAAACAAAATGTGAGGTTTTAAGGATCGAGGGAAATGCCTGAAAAAATTTCAACTCCCATCAATTTCAAAATTACCCTGATAACATCACAGTATTGGCCCAATAAAATGGTTTAATTGGGCCTGATTATCATTATGTCTTGCACATTGGTGCTGTTTTCAGCCAATACAGTTTATGATCTATATTCTGCATTGGACTAGTAATGGGCCAATAAAGGCAAAAAATGTAGTCGCATAATAATGAAATTTATATTTATTATAAATACGTATTTATGAGAAATACTCACCTCGGCAACATATATTATGGTAGACCCTACCCGACCATCCCCGCGGGTGTCTTGCTCCATCGGTAGACTTAGGCAGAAGTGGCGATATAGCCTCACTATGGCCACCTGTCGGGGTATCAATGGTGTGGGATACCCCACCTGGTGGGGGGTCAAAAAGACACGATTTTGCAGTGAAAATCTCCTTGCGTTTACCGAGATAACTAGGTAGTTACCCATAATTTAATATATGTTGCCGAGGTGGAGTATTGGGATATAAATACAACGGCTGAATACTGGATTTTAACCGCTGTTACTGCCGATAGCATCCGGTATAAAATAGGAATTGGCCTAATGACGTCATGTTTAGGCCTACTTTAATATATGTGATATCTGCCAAAATGTGCCAGATAGTTCAAAGGTCATTATGCTAAAACAAAATGTGAGGTTTCAGGGATATATTTTGGCAAATATTAACTCATCAAATTAAAAATAGCCGATTATCTGGATATATGAAAAAAAATCAACTTTAATAGGTCCTGTTATGAATACAAATATATCCCAGATTTGTAGATATAGGCATAGGCTGGAGTGAGAGATCGGTATTGTTATATAAACATGATAAATTATTATTTGTACCATACTAAAATAGTTAACCAGTAATTGCTTTACCGTAGTAAAAACGTAGCCTGGTGTAAAATAATGGTAGGTCTTTTGCTGCATGCATGTAAATTTGTATTCAGTTTGAGGTATGTATTATTTTTTTTTAAATTATATGTACCGGTACATACAAAACTTTGTATCCAAAAAATGCTAGATTTCAGGGAGTGACAGCTGGGACCTAACAAATTTGAACTTGATCACAATAAAAATAGCAGACTTGCGGCAATTATTTAATTATTGAATATGCCTGATATCGGGCAAACTACGGTATGTTAGCTAGCTAAACCCTACAACAAGCTTATGCTCCTAACAGCTATGATGAAGTGAAGATAAGGGAGGAATATGCCTTGAAAATGGTTGTTTTCATATATATACCTCGACAAATTTCAACTCTATCAAATGCAAGATGGCTGATTGCCCATTATTTACTATATGCTTGATATCAGGCAAAGCATCCCAGATACCTAGCCCAGTTCTATAATTTATCCAACTCCCCTCATGAAAGTCCGGAAAGTATTTTGTTGGCATATATATCCCTCCCTCAAACCTCACATTTTATTTTATACCATAAACCTCACATTTTGTTTTATAGTATAAAACAAAATGTCAGGTTCGAGGGAAGGATGTGCCAACAAAATGCTTTCTAGACTTTCGTGAGAGGGTTGGAATGAATACACTAACTGTCTCTGTGGTTATAATGGAATAATAGTAATGTAGATGTAGATGTATGTAAACTATGACTGATGATGCTATTTTATCCCTTTTTAGTTTTTTACTAGTTATTAGGTTGAATTATTGAGTGATCATTCATGCTTACAAGTTTGTTATTGTTGTTAAAAAAAATATGTCCTCTCCAGTACATTTAATGATATTAGCTTGAGCACTGTGACATTGTCCATGTTATGTCACAAAAAATAATTATTAAGTCTCCACCCACTATGTGGTGGTGGAGACTTATTGTTTTTGCTGAGTCCGCCCACCGCGGCCGCCGCCGCCACTTGTTTCTGCTCTCACTCGAAAACCCCTCTTCGGATTATTTCCAAATATTTGCAGAGTATGCAAACTGGCCCCGGGGAATTTGCCTGGTGAATTTTTTTGCGTTTTTTGGGTTTCTTTAACAAAATCCAAGATGGCCGCCAAAATCCTATGGGGCACGCTACAGCTTGAATCGCTTCATCGATTTGTTTCATGTTTGGTTTAAAGGAAACCCCCTACCCTGGCCGTGAGCTGAAAAGCTTTTGGTGTGATTCTGATAATAAAAACTTTGATTTTTTTACGTTTTAGTATTTTAGCGGATATTTCTGTTCTGCTCATTTTGGCCATCATCAAAATTTGGTAATATAGCCATACACCTTTACTCGGATTATTTCTAAATATTTGCAGTATGCATATTGGCCCTAGGATATTTGCCCTGTTAATTTTTTTCGGCGTTTTTCAGCTTTTTCAACAAAATCCAAGATGGCCACCAAAATCCTATGTCGCTCTCTTGAGCTTGAACCGCTTTATGGATTTGTTTCATGTTTGGTTTAAAGGAAAGACCCTACTCTGTACATGTGCTGATTAGTTTTTGGTGTGATTCTGATAATAAAAACTATGATTTTTTTACATTATAGAATTTTAGTGGGGATTTCAGTTTTGTTCATTTTCGCTATCATCAAAATTTGGTAATATAGCTATACACCACTGCTCGGATTATTGCTAAATATTTGCAGTAAGCATATTGGCCCTAGGGAATTTGCCCCGTAATTTTTTGGGGGGTTTTTCAGCTTTTTCAACAAAATCCAAGATGGCAGCCCAAATCCTATGTCACTCTCTAGAGCTTGAACTGCTACATGGATTTATTTCATGTTTGGTTCAAAGGAAAGACCCTACTCTGTACATGTGCTGATTAGTTTTTGGTGTGATTCTGATAATAAAAACTATGATTTTTTTACATTATAGAATTTTAGTGGGGATTTCAGTTTTGTTCATTTTCGCTATCATCAAAATTTGGTAATATAGCTATACACCACTGCTCGGATTATTGCTAAATATTTGCAGTAAGCATATTGGCCCTAGGGAATTTGCCCCGTAATTTTTTGGGGGGTTTTTCAGCTTTTTCAACAAAATCCAAGATGGCAGCCCAAATCCTATGTCACTCTCTAGAGCTTGAACTGCTACATGGATTTATTTCATGTTTGGTTCAAAGGAATAACCCTACCCTGGATGTGTGCTGATTAGTTTTTTGTGTGATTATGATAATAAAAACTTATATATTTTTACTTTTTATGATTTGAGCTGATATTTTGACTAATAATGTGGTAATATGGTTATACAGCTCAAATTTTATCTTTTGTGTATGCTCAGTGGCCCTGAGAAAAAAGTCAGGAGAATTGTTTTTTTCATTTTTTCAACAAAATTCAAGATGGCCGACGAATCACATGTAACTCTGAAGAGCTTGAACTGCTTCACCGATTTGTTCCAAGGAAGCAACTTACCCTGGCCATATGTAGATTAGATTTTGGTGTGATTCTGACATCACATTTCCATGTGGTTTACATAAAAATTTGGTGACAGCACTGTATTTCTCTATAATTAATGTACTATGTGGGGCGGGTGGAGACGCAAGCTTTGCCCCTCAGGCAAATCTAGTTTTCCATTGTTTTTCCTTGATGGTGTTTGACACGATGCAGACAAATAGTTGCTGCATGTAACCGTGATAAACCACTTAAACATCATTTTATTATAGCAAAGTTTATACAATTATGCTACTTCAGCTCAATTTGAAAACAAAATGTTGAGTAATAACAATATATATTGGAGCAAAATTAGAATATGAAATGTTGAGCAACATATCATGTTTTATTGATCTAAATTATGCATTTATAGCACTTGTGATGTTGTTATTTCAACCCTCCAGTACAGTTTGTCATACATATAATTGTGCAGAGGATTACCATGAAAAAGCACTGTACACATGTACAAAATATGTCATATATAATATTCAGGCTATATGTATATATTTAGTTGATGTCAGAGCACTAATTTGTTGAGCTGTCGAAGTAAATGCTGTACAATTCATACTTGAGTGTATTGCAAAATTTCATTTGTCTTATTTCAAATGAATATCAAATCTATAGACATGTGAAATACGGGTACAACACATAGTGATCTTCTCTTAATAAACACGACAATGAAAAAAATAAAATAATTTAGGTTAGGTACATCAAATCGCCTACATTATTAGCATTTTAGCAGATACTAATGATTGTTAAAACAAATGTCCCCTCCAGTACACGCAAAAACAGCATACATTTCACAAGTCAATACAGTAATTATCCGTTATAGCACGAATCGTTACTACACGAATCGGATATAACACGATGCAACCATGGATCCCAAAATTTTACACTATCTTTTTTACCATTTTTCTGGAAAAATCGTGTTATAAATATTTGAACATACAATTAAGCATGAAATTGTCCGCCAACGTCACATGTTAATCGTGCCGTAGCGGTAGGCCTAATCCTTCACGCATGACGCTCACGCAAGGTCGCCGGCAAGTGGTATTGCACAGCACATAACGGCACCCTTTTAGAACAAGAGTATCTCATTTCGTATTTGAGCTTAACTTCAATTCAAACACGAATAGTGTAATAGATAATATAACACGAATATGACGTGCACGATTTGATCTCAGAGAATGTATTTATTTAACCAACTTAATCTAATATGGCGTGTTTAACAAAAGAACCTGTTTATTTAAATCGTGTAATAAAAATATTATAACACGAATAATAATGTTTTTACATATTTTTTTAATCTGTTCTAAAATATTATAACACGAATATGGTGATTCTGCAAGTTTTTAAAATCGCGTGTAATAAAATATTATAACACGAATCAATGTGTTTTATATCATGTGTTTTATATCGTGTTATAAAATATTATAACACGAATATGGTGCTTTTTATATCGTGTTATAAAATATTATAACACGAATATGACGTGCACGATTTGATGTCAGTAATCCTAGCTATTAAATAAAATTAACCTAATTTAGCAGGTTCAACCGAAAAAATGGTTATTTTTAAATCACGTAATAAAATAGGTAGCCAGAGGTGATGACACGCCGATCGTTTGATGAATGCCACTTCTTCACAGCTCACATTGTGCAATGTCGAGCAGCGTTCTCGTTTGTATTGCAAGGTGTTATGTTCGCGATAAGCAAGTCATTTTGTTAAATAATTTATAAATTAAGTTAAAAAATTAGATTTAATTGTGTTGCATAAATATATTTTTATGCCGATATGATCAGTCATAAATAACTGTCAGTATGGACAGCTCACCGACAAGTTTGATTGACAAGCGTGTTCTAACGCTGATTGGTCAATATCTCCCTCCCATCTCACCTGACCACGACGCTGGCCCAGCATTAAATCAGCACTGGTTCATTTGGGGGCAGTTACGCGATGATCGACGCCGCAAGTAAACGTGAGCATATCAAACCATTTCAAGCCTACAGGCTTGGTAGTTATCCTATGAATAATATAACATCAGTGATATGCTGTTTTATTACACGATGTGAAAAAAACATAATAGTCGTGTTGTAGTTATTGATTGCACGATACAAATAATGCAAAGACATCGTGTTTGTTGTGTTCAAACGCTGATTGGTCAACACCCGCCTCCCATCGCACCGGGCCGTGTCAGGATGATTGACAGTCTCGTATGATCTCGCGTTGAAAGTGATATTTCACGAGATTTTGACACCTCTACTCTCAAAACGATGACGTCATTAAACACTGTACATGACACCGACTTGTATACACAGCGTCACTCTGTTCACGCACGAGTTCTGTATTCTTGATTCAACTAATTTTACTTCTACTGTTTATATTAGACACATTCAACCAATTCACATTTTTATTATTTACAAATAATAATTAATATAACTTCTAAAACTCGGATATTTGTACAGTAAATAAGGCCTGGAAACAACGTTATGCTACAAGCTGATATATTGTCCCGTGTCAGTTATTTATATTACCGCATCCCGTGTATCTCCAGTCATATCGTATCTAGTAGTACTAGATAAAATCGGGCCATTTCGTATAACACGATCGGCTTATAACACGATTCGTACTTATGGACCCCACCGATCGTGTTATAACGAATAACTACTGTATCTTCATTCATGGGCATAATTAAGCTCTGGAAATTTAACTGATGTTGGGGAATAACATGTCAAAAGCTGTGAAATTATCATACATGGGAGGTTTTTATTTTTGACATGCCATGAGACTTTTTGTGTGCCCTTTACGTGAAATTGCCCATATACTACTGCCGTACCGGATTAGCTCCATTTACAATCACTAATATACGGGAAATGGGGCTAAAACTTCAGCCCCATCACCTCTGGGGCTATTCCGGTAGTAGTATATAGAATCTATATACTACTAACGGATTATCCCCATTCACAGTCACTAAGGTATGGGAAATGAGGCTAAAGTTATACCCCCCCCCCCCTCCCATATTATATTATTAATGGGAAATGGGGCTTAAAATATCGAGCATTTAATTTGAAAAAT
Source organism: Flabesymbios commensalis (assembly GCA_964017125.1). Classification (NCBI taxonomy): domain Eukaryota; kingdom Metazoa; phylum Annelida; class Polychaeta; order Terebellida; family Flabelligeridae; genus Flabesymbios; species Flabesymbios commensalis. The sequence continues at coordinate 29,809,291 of OZ024917.1, read as the reverse complement.
GCTAAATTTGTCATTTACCCCCAAAAAATTCCAAGCCCCTATTTGCTGCTTATTCCCGGGCCCAAAATGAAAACCCTTTACCCCAGGGGGTCTTTTCCCCCAAGGCAAATCAATAATTAATTATTGTAAAGATCGTAAAAAAATATAATTAATTAAAATTAAATATTATATAATGTTAGTTCCTATATACTACTACCGGATTAGCCCCATTCACAGTCACTAAGCTATGGGAAAAGGGGCTAAAACTATAAGTATGTATAGCCCCACTTTCATTTCATAGGCATAGCGTAAGTTCCGTAACTGAGGTGGGGCAATAAGCATAGCCCCACCTTCAGTGAAAAACATATTGGAGGTGGGGCTATTCCTATAGCCCCAGGTGGGGCTAATCCGGTAGTATGCCAAAAATTGGCCTATAGTCTGACATAGTGATAGTGACAGTCAGACTTAGTTAGTTTTAGTAGAATAGTCTATCATCCATGTTACATAAATTATTCGAAGTGACTCGCACGCCGGTATGCCGGCGTGCTAGATAATAGATGGTGCGCCGGCATACCGGCGTGCAAGTGTATAGCGGTCGATATAACACCATCTAAAACGCAATTATTATTAACAACTCAGCAGAGTGATGACATACATGTCTGGCAGGTTGGTGTCGAGGTGTGAAATACTTCAACAGTGGATATAACACCCAGCCTAGGATGTAGGGTAATAACAACTCAGCTGAATGATGAAATGTCTTGAGGTGTGATACTGGAAAGCGCAATTAACTCTTCTCAAGCTGAAGGCTACATTTATATACGGCGGCCTGAACACGGCACTCAACCACTGAGATTTATACTACTAGTGCAAATATTACAACAATTATCAGTCATCTGTTTAGCTCTTAGGTCATAATTGCTACATGCCGATGCAGCTTATCAGTAGCAGGGCTCCAGATAACATGCGTATATGAGTAAAATACGCATGTAAAAACAGCAAATACTCATTGATAGAAAATCTGAGGAGTAATATTACTCATAAAAACTATTAAAATACCCATCAAAGTAAAAAAAAAACCCAGAAAAATGAAACGATTGTTGTATTTTTTACGTGAAGAGAACTATGTGACTATAAGAAAAAAATGATGTAAATAAAGCTTTCATGTTGTTGTATGAAAAGTACTCCTCGTTTATTTTTTTTATCATATTTCACTCCTCATCACCCATTTCAATGAGTGAAATACTCCTCAAACCAAAAAATTATCTGGAGCTCTGCAGTAGGCGTTAAATAAAAAAATGCTCAGGCATACCGGCGTTCTAGATATATACCGCTATAGTAAAAGTCACCTTAAATATGTCACTTTCGCGTTGCATGTTTTTCGCTTATTGCTCAAGCAATTTCCATCCGATTTTCATGAAATTTGACAAGCTTTAGTTTCTAGTCTTACGGCACCTGCCCTGAAAATTTCGGGGAAAAATATAATCTATGGTTTAAAAGTTAGACCATTTGACATGTAGTGTTTGCGAATTATGACGCTCCTCTATAAACCCATTGCACGCTATCAGCTTCTCTCACGAAATTCCACTACTTGTCAAATGGTCTAACTTTTGAAATACTCTTTCAAATTTCACGAAATTTTTAGGGTAGGCGCCGGAATAGTTTAAAAGAGTGCCTGCAAAATTTCATGAAAATTGATTCAGAATTAACTGAGAAATCAGCGAAAAACACCCAACGCTGGTGGAAGTTGACTGCAACTATATACACTTGCACGCCGGTATGCCGGCGCACTAGACTATTATCTAGCACGCCGGTATGCCGCCGTGCGAGTCACTTCGTAAATTATTACAGATTGAGATATATCATATGTGAATTATCGATTTATGATAGGCCTAGCCCTAGGCTCTAGCCTAGGACTAGGAGGCTAGGAGGCTAGGCTAGGTCCAGCGCGTGGCATAGTATGATAGTAGGTGATAGAGTGTGAGTGCGAGATTATCCATGCCTGTTCCCAAGTAGGCCGATCACTGCCAGACCGCCCAGAGTGCGAGAAAGTGAGTGACAGTCTGAGTGAGGCTGTGCCTGTGACAGTGTGAGCAGGTGAGTGTGAGCCACTTCGAAAATTATAACGTTACCTTCATCAACTTTTCCTATGACACCACGTACAGTTTCTCCGCCTTCTGCAGAGTTATGTTCTGTACCCACAAGGCTAGCCATTTTCACAAATAACTCATAGATTTACTAAATCATTCCAACATCAACATTTCCTTCTATATCACTTCAAAGCGAGTAAAAATAGCGAAATAAACACCTGATAATTAACACTTCCCTGCAAAACGGGAAACGTCAATTGTTTTTACTTTGAGGTCAAGCGGAAATGACCTTACAAGATTTTGCAACTGGAGTAGATGTATCTCGGTCGATGGTGATCCCGGCCAGGAGGGCTCCAGGACATTTCGCACCATAGACGATATGCCCCCTAAGACGTTTCGCACCCATCTTCAAGACGTTTCGCCCCCGTCGCCGGGACGGATTGCCCTAGTTTTAACTTTAAGACGTTTCGCCCCCCCCTGTAAGTCGTTTCGCACTCACGGAAGACGTTTCGCCTCCTATGTGAGACGTTTCGCCCCGTATGTGAGACGTTTCGCCTCCATTATTTAAGACGTTTCGTTCCCTAGGCCTATAGTCTGTCCGGCAGTGGAGGATGGTCCAAAATAAAAGTTATCTTTTCTGTATCTAGTCAGTCAATTCTCAAGCGATTTTCATGAAATTTTGAAAACCTTATTTTCTAGTCATTTGGCATCGATACTGAAAATCTCGTAAAAAAATATCGTATAGTTCAAAAGTTAGACCATTTGACATGTAGTAATTAAACGCTCCTCTATAACATGTATAAACCCATTAACTTCCATTCCGGTTTATTCTCAGAATTGCGTTACATGTCAAATGGTCTAACTTTTGAAATACTGAATGGAATTTCGCGAAATTTTCAGGGCTGTTGCCAAATGACTATAGTTAACAATGGTTACAAAATTTCGTGACTGTAATCCCTTAAGAATTGACTGACTGGATACCGAAAAGCTAACTTTCATTTTGGACCATCCTCCACCGTCGGACAGACTATAGGGAATACGACAGGTGAACTGGACAAGCTGGTGAACGAGACACCTGTAGGTCATCACTAGTCAGTGCCCCTCTCCCTCCATTACTAACTGTGAGTCACAAGCCAAACGTTTCTCATCTCCTTGAACGATCTATCCGTAAGTTGAACTGTTCGTTCCATAATAAGAATACAAATATTGCTCTAATTTAATGATAATTTAATATTCTATGTAAATTGTGCCTTTATATATTTTTTCTATCACTTATATTTAAGTTTGCTGATATTGTTTTTACACATTTTCAATTGGTTGTTTTTCGTTGTCATTGATATTCCCAGACCGCTTATATCAGTTTATTAATAGTTTTACACACTTTCAATTAGTATTTTCGCTGTCATTAATATTTTTTAGACCGCTTAGTTTGTTGTGTTGCTTGTGAATTATATACACTGATTTGTGTTCATAATGTATACATTTGACTGTTTTAATGACCCTCTCTCAGTGCATTGTGTCAGGTTATTTGAGCCGCCATGATTGGTATAACTCAGTGGCGGGCGGTAATTGGCTGCTGGTATAATAGGCTGTGTCGCGGCATGTCATTCTCTATTCATTCATGTAATATATCACGTCTGATCTCACTGTTTATATATATCTGCTTGATGTCATCACATGCCCTTTGTATTATTCTACTGTTGTTGTTATGTGGAGATCTTCACACTAACCCTGGTCCTGATGATGTAATAAAAGCACTGCGATTTTGTCATGTTAATGCCAGAAGTATTCTTAAATCTGGAAGACTAGAAGAACTTTATTTAGAATTATGTTCTTTACATGAATTTGATGTGATTGGTATTAGCGAATCCCATTTAGACAGTAAAATTCCGGATGTAGATGTGGAATTTAATAATTATTCGGTTTTTAGATCAGATAGAAACAGACAAGGTGGTGGTGTAGCGTTATATGTCCGTTCATCACTTGCGTGTGTCAGACGTTATGATTTAGAAACAGCAGATACTGAGATGTTATGGGCTGAGATCACATCTAACCATAAGCGTATATTAGTCGGCGTGTGTTATAGAAGTCCTAGTCAATCTTCTAATCAAATTGATAATTTTATTAGTTCCCTTGAGGATTCTCTGTCTGTAGCCACCACTGGTTTAAACTCCTCTGTCATTTTACTTGGAAATTTTAATGATAGATGTACTCACTGGTTGTCCGACCACAAAGATAGTCAACTCGGTTTAAAACTTGTTAATTTAGTGGACACTTTTAATATGCATCAGTTAATAGACACACCCACAAGAAATAACAAATTACTTGATCTGATTTTTACAGACTCGCCTGGCTATTTTTTTGATGTTGGTGTACTCCCACCTATAGACAACCTCGATCATGGCGTTGTGTATGGTTCATTTAATTTTTCATATCCAAAGAGAAATCATATTAAGAGGAAAGTGTGGTTATTTGACGAAGGAAACTATGAACTTTTAAATAATATGTTGTTATCCATTGAATGGAATACCTTTTTTTCTATAACAGACAATATTGACGTTCTTTCAGATAATTTAACAGATATATGTTACACTATTTTACAGAGCTGTGTATACCGTCAAAGATTGTAACGGTTCGACCGGGCGATAAACCTGGTATGACCAGTGAAGTACGTAAATTTTTTCGTCAGGCTAAACGTTTTCATAAACGCGCCAAACGTACTGGTTTGCCTGAACATTATGCACATTTTAGCGATAAGCGGCGTGAAGCTAAAGCTGCATTTCGTAAAGCCAGTAATACATTTTATACCAACATATCAGATAAATTAATAAATCCAAATACTTCGCAGAAATCATATTGGAAATTAACTAAAATGGTTTATGGTAACAAAGTGTCTAATTGAATCCATAATATTATGTGTGGCGATAGACTAATTGACGACAGCACTGAAATGGCTTTTAAAAAGAGTTTTAACACCTATTTTGCAGAGCTGTGTAGCATGTCAGCGCATTCAGTGGCTGATCCGCTACCGGCTTTTAATTTTATAACAGACACAAGACTTGACCTTTTCAGTACCACTCCAGAAGAAGTTTTTTCAGCGCTGTCTATTTTAGATTCAAATAAAGCTGTGGGTGCTGATTTCATCAGTAACAAAGTGTTAAAAGAGTGTGCCCAGTCCCTATGTGAACCATTATCTCGTCTTTTTAATATGTCTTTCACGCAATGTATATTTCCAGCTACTTGGAAAGGTGCAAATGTTGTACCTCTTTTCAAAAAAGAAAATCGTCATTTAGTATCTAACTATAGACCTGTGTCACTGTTATCTAATTTATCCAAGGTTATGGAGAAGGTTGTTTATAAGAAACTATACAAATATTTAGGTGACAATAATTTGTTGACAGACAAAAATTCTGGATTTAAGCACTCCGATTCCACTGTGAATCAGCTTTTATTCATCACCCAGAAAATTGCAAATGCATTAGATGATAAACATGATGCATGTATTGTTTTTCTTGATGTTTCCAAGGCCTTCGATAAAGTATGGCATAAAGGTCTCTTATTTAAACTTAATCAAATGGGCATCACGGGTAATGCTTTAAAGTGGATTGAAAGCTATTTAAGTGACAGATTCCAACGGGTTGTAGTGAATGGTTGTTCCTCGCAATGGTTATACACAAATTCAGGTGTACCCCAAGGGTCAATTCTCGGGCCACTGTTTTTTCTAGTTTATATAAATGATCTTGTTCTTAACCTAGAATGTGATGTACACTTATTTGCAGACGACACATCTTTACTTGATTGTTTTGATGACTCTGCAGAATCAAACGGTAAAATTTGTAGAGATTTGGAAAAAATTGAAAGATGGAGTGTAATATGGAAAGTAACTTTTAATGCCAACAAAACCAGGTACATGATAATCACTAGAAAGAATAATTACCCTAATTATCCACCTATTTATTTGCATAACACGTCTATAGAAAGAACAGATCAATATACTCACCTTGGTCTTGTGTTTACTAGTAATTTTAAATGGAACAAGCATATTGAAAAATGTATTTGTAAAGCTTCAAAGCGAATTGCTCTATTGAATCGTGTAAGATTAAAATTGCCCCGTGTACCCTTTGTTCACTTTATAAAAGTATGGTACTACCCATTATTGAATATTGTGATATTATTTATGACAATTGTACAGTACGAGACTCAATAGCAATTGAACAGGTACAGAGGAAGGCTGCTCTGGTGTGCACTGGAGCATATCGCCACACTAGCTCTGATAGGTTGCTAGCCGAACTTGGCTGGCAATCTCTCAGAACGAGGCGACTAAACCACAAACTTATACAGCTGTTTAAAATGACACACCAGATCAGTCCTCCATATCTACAGTCTCTTCTACCAGCGGCAGTTGAAAATAGGTATAATACCAGAAACTCTACTAACAATAGTTTACCAGTAATATATGCCAATTAACTTTCAAGCACCCGAAATTCATTCGTACCTTCATCTATTAAAGCCTGGAATAATTTGCCTGTTGGTATTCGTGGTGCAACATCATTTTATATTTTTAAAAGTTGCATTGTTAATATGAACAAAAGAAGTTGACATGTTTCACCCTAACTTGTACCGTTTTTATATTTCTCGTGCGTCTGTTCATCACTGTAGGTTGAGATTGGGGCTGAGCGCTCTAAACAGTCAACGCTTTCAATATGGATTTATTAGCAATATGTCATGTGACTCTTGCAACTATGCTAGAGAAGATGTAAGACACTATATTTTTTTCTGCCCAGCATTTGCCGCCCAAAGACAAGCACTGATAGAGGGTCTGATTGCATTACTTCCTACGGCTGTAATGCAAAATAAACAGTCATTGTTGAATATTTTGTTATACGGTTCAGATAATTTTCCTGAAGATACAAATTTTAATATATTTTCTTTTTTACAAGCTTACATAAGTAGCTCAAAACGCTTTTCCACCTAAATTATCATAGTAATAATTTTGTTTTTGCTTTTCATTGCATCTTTAATTAACTCATTCTTACTCATCATATTCTGTATCATACTCTGTATTTTTTTCTGCGGTTTGATATTGTATTTGCTATTATTAATAATATTTTTCTGTATGTATCACGTGTATATATGACCATGTATGTATGTATGTATGTATGCCTGTATGTAGGAAAGCAACTTGTGGCAATATTGCTGTTTGCAATCCTTTGAAAATAAATCATGTTTACAGAAAGGGAATACTTTTATCTCCCCTCTCTAAATTAGGACATCTCGACCCTCTATGTGAGAATTAGTTTCACCCTCATTCCTAAAGGACGTTTCGCACCCTAGACAAGTTGTCTTGCCCCTGTTCTTATAGGACGTTTTGCACCCTAGAGACGTTTCGTCCCCGTTCTCAGTTTTTCATTAAATTCTAATGTGTCTAATTAAAGGGACTGGCCCAGGCTAAAATTATCAAAAAATCGGTGATTTTATTTCAGGTTCTTAATATGACCATATGATGTAAGCATGTACATAGACTAGAACTGCAAATTTTTAAAAAAAATTTTGTGCTGCGCATTCACGAGTTAGGCTAGATATAGAGACGAAATTCCTGATTTGTAATTATTGACAACCATGTCAAAAATAAGAAATGCGGGAATTTCGTCTCTATATCTAGTCTAACTGGTAAGTGCGCAGCACAAAAATTATAAAAATTTGCAGTTCTAGTCTATGTACATGTTTACATCATATGGTCATATTAAGAACCCGAAATAAAATCACCGATTTTTTGATGATTTTAGCCTGAGCCAGTCCCTTTAATTAAATTTTATGTTCTGACGCATAGGATTGCCACACCTCCTCGTACTCCCCAGTCTAGATATTCTCTGTCCTTCCTACCTTATTATATGATAATTAGGGATCCTTATTTTATGTTGTTTCCTGATTTTAGTCTACTGTTATTCATCTTGACAAATTACGGGTAATGGTCAATTGCGATAGTATATGAATAATTCCAGTTTGTTACTGATCTTGAGGCCATATGGCAATTGTAAAATAACTGTAGGCCTAACGTTACTGTGAGTATCTATTGTATGAGAGTGTATGTGTGTGTGTGTATAATACTAGGATTTTAAGTGTGGACCTATTACCACACCTCTCACTTGTGCGAAGCTCACATACAACTTCACAAGGCCCAATTAATGGGGATGCAATATTGACAAATATCATGCTGATTTATGATTAGGGGGCAAAACGTCTTTCCTAATTATGAAAAGGGTGCGAAACGTCTTTCCAAATTATGACTAGGGGGCGAAACGTCTTTCTGATTAGGGGGCGAAACGTCTTAAATATGAAGAGGGGGCCAAACGTCTTTCCTAATTATGAAATAGGTGCGAAACGTCTTTCTAAAATATGGTTTGGGGGCGAAACGTCTTTCTGAATATGATAGGATGAGAAACGTCTTTCTGAAATATGAACACGGTGGCGAGACGTCTTCCCTAAGGATAGGGCGGGGGCGAAACGTATTTCCTAAATATGAGTTGGGGGCGAAACGTCTGATTAAATAATGGTGCGAGCTGACTATGGGGCGAAAAATCTGTGTACCGGCCAGGAGTGGCCGGCCCAGAGTGTGGCTCAGGGAATTGATCAGAGAACAGAAAATGCATTAGACCTACCAGTATTCGACTGGGCTGTTTTGGTGTAGCACTATTTTTGGTGCAGCACTTTTTGTATTCGAGTGGTCTTACACCCAAATTGGCGCAGAAAATTCATGCACCCATTAAAAAGAGGGTGCACAGCGGTGCAGTAAAGTCACGTGGTCAGTTCAACTATAATCTAAAGACGTTAAATATTGGTTGCCGCATTCCATACCTTTATCAAATAGTATTCGGCTGGTAGGCCTACAGCACTTTTTATTCACTGCGCAGGTGCGTGTGGTGCAATTATTTTAAACCCAAAATGCCCAGTCGAATAGGCTGGGATACCAGGCTATTTTTTTTGTGAACCAGAGTTTCCGTATCTACAGGTCGTGGCAGGGACCTGGGCAGGTGCGCCACGTGCGAGGGGGAAAAGTGAGCACATGTGGATTTAGTGGGCGGAGCATGTGTGGGAACCAGCGTCTTGCCCCTCTTCGGTTAGTGAGGCTGTTTGGGTCCACATTTTCCCGCGCACTCGCAGACTTGTAATCCATCCAGTGGAGCGGGCGGACGTGCCGTCATTGCCCCCACAAAGTCAGCCACGTGACCTAAGGCAGTCGCTTTCCGTCCAGGATAGTGCACAGCGATTAAATGTCAAGACAAACTATAATTTAAATAAAGAAAGATCAAGAATACTACGGAGTCGAACAGTTATCATTTACCGTCTCCCAGACAAGGATAAAGAGAGACAGTGGATCGGTTCTCGGGGAGGATGGCCCGCCAACATGGCCACCGCCCTTTCGCACAACTCGATACATGTACCCAGACATCCCTTTAAGATGCCTATAGATGTTGCTTCCTTGGTCTTCTCTGGGAGTTCATTCAAGTCTAGAATTGTCCTTGGGAAAAAGGAATAACGTTACTTGTATTTATTTTTGTTGCACCCGATGTGCTTAAGATTGTTCTTTTCACCATGAGTTCTTGAGCCCGGCTCAATAAGTTCATCTATAGACAAGGCCACCTCATCATTTACAGTTTTGTAGAGTACGTGGGGTTAGCTTCCGTCAGGGGCCGTATTCTCGTACATGTTACGATATATCGTAGGCTTCTGATTGGAAACCTACAATATATCGTAACTTATACTAGAATACGGGACCAGTGATTTAGCGAATCTCTGCTGAGCTCAGGTACCGTAGGGCCTACTGTAGGATATAGGACATATGGGGGCTGATGCTACCCGTGCTCTACAAAACATTAAAGGAAAAACGTCAGGTTATTAGGAAAGAAGTTAGCCGTTTGTTAGAAGAAGATAACATACAACCTAGCTTTAGTATCTCATCTTGGTCAAGCCATTTTGCAATTGTAAATCAAAAGGGCGGGACACCCATAGTTTGCATAGACTATCGTAGCCTTAACAGTGTGACAAAGAAAGATGCCAATCCGCTTTCTGTACTAAGTGACTGTTTGGCAGAGTTAGGTAGAAACAATTAAATTACTTTTGTACGATGGATCTAGCGTCAGGGTTCTATCAGAATAAATGAATGAATCATATGTTGAGAAAACAGCATTTATAGCCTATATATATATACTGTCCCCTGGGGTCAATACGAGTGGGAGACAATGCCTTTTGGGTCATGCAATGTACCAGCTACACTTAGACGTCTGGCGAAACTTGTAATGTCGGGATTGAGTTGTGTTACCTGTCTTAATTGTATACATGGATGACGTTATTGTCTTTGGCTTTACTTTTCAGGAGACTCTGATACGTCTTGGAAAGGTTCTTGATCGATTAATTGATGCCAGTCTGAAATCGAAGCCTGTGTCATATATAGGGCCTTTATAATTATTACACTTGCGAGTTAATCAGTCACATTTCATGTCTAGGATTATGTATTGAGATTATCTATCTATTTATATTGATCTATTTATATTGCGTCTAAGAGAATCCGGTAGCCAACATGCAGAATCTACAGGATGTCTCGATCTATAATTGACAGGCTGTAACGTCATGATCTCTTTTATGGCTTGTGACATTGAGATTGTTCGAGATCCCTTTTGTCACATGTGGTATTCCTTGTAATTTGATTGGAACAGGCATCATATGGGTCTAGCTACTCAGAAACTGAATTAGGCAGGTAAAAGTAAGTTGCACGGATATCGTTCAGCTGGCAACACGTACCAATCTGCTCAATGTAATCGCGCAAGATGGATATAAACTTTATGAGTGTTTATGAGTTCCACCAAACACCTAATAATCTTAATCACTGGACTGAATCAGAGTGACATGACGCAATGGTTAGAGCGTGGCGCTCTGCTGATGTCGCTACTTCACACTCAAATGCTTCACTTGGCTCAGGTGAAAATGAGTACCTGGTAGGACAGAGATGGCAATGTGTACGATAAGTTCAATGCGCCGAAACGGTTACAGGACTGTAGGCATATGCTAAGATATTAAGTCGGAAGATAGGTCTTCAGACTTGATATCAGACTATAAACCTGCACCTTTACCTTTACCTTTGCACCTACCATTGCATCTCTTACCGTACTCGCCAGCATTTCACCAGTAGGCCTATGTATTGACATTGGATAACATGTACCTATCGTAGTTATAGTGATTAAAATAACAAATATATGTGCCAAGAATCTCGTCCAGTGTTTGGGTGAACAATCGGATGTGCTCCTGCTGGTTTGCCGCCCACATTTCCCATCATCAGAGACCGACTCCAGTCACATAATACTTACATATCACGCTATACAGTCTCGCTCCTGAGTGCATGCTACCATTGCATTTATACAGAACCAGTCGTATTCTTACCAGACCCCAAAGTAAGAAATATGACAAACGCATGTTCTTTAAATTAGTGGTTGCATTCCTTGGCCATGTAGTTTCTAATTCTGGAATATCTCCTGAACCTTCTAAGTTCACTAAAGTGAAGGATTGGCCAGCCCCCAGGAATGTTAAGGATATCCTTAGTTTCTCGGATATCCTTAGTTTCTCGGATTAGTTCAATATTATGAACGCTTTATTCCAAGGCTTGGAATCATTGCTGCAAAGGTTTTTTAATTTTTGTGCTACGCATTCACCAGTTAGGCTAGATATAGAGACGAAATTCCTGATTTCTAATTATTAACGACCATGTCAAAAATAAGAAATACGTGAATTTCATCTCTATATCTAGCCTAACTGGTAAGTGTGCAGCACAAAAATTAAAAAAACCTTTGCAGTTTTAGACTATGGACATGTTTACATCATATGGTCATATTAAAAATCCAAAATAATTTTTTTTTATGATTTTAGACCTGAGCAAGTCCCTTTAATTCTTGACACGGATGCAAGCGACACATGTATGAGTGGTGTTCTCTGTCAAATTCACGATGGTGTCGAAAAGGTCATATACATCCTATGATTCAAAACATTTCAGTTCGTCACCAATGAACTACTGTGCCACTAAAAAAAGTTTGGCTGTTGTTTACTTTGCAGACAAGTTCAGGTCATATATCGTGAATCAGCCTCATGCTGCGCTCGAGTGGCTAATGCATTTCTAAGGCAATGATCACCTTCTAAATCACTAGATTTTAATAGTTAATAGTTTTAATTATACAATCATACACAGGCCTGGCAAAGATTACCAGGCTGCTGATGCTATGTCCCGCTACCCTATGCTATATCCCGCCACCATATTGGTAAAGGGTGGGGGCCCTAGGGTAGTGGTTAGCACCGCTGCCTCTCACGCTAGAGTTTGGTGTTCGGTTCCCCGTCTCGGCGGTTTGAAAGAAACAAAAATGTTTCTTCCCCATCCACGTGTAAAACTCAGTATTGTGGGGAGCCTCCGTGACCGAGAGGTAGCGTGCTCGGCCTGAGACCGCCAGGGCTCGGATTTCGAATCCTGTGTCTGGAGGACAGTGTCATCTCACCATTCTCAGGAGGTCCTCCTGGCCCAGTTTAGCCTATATGTGCACAAAGGTGGCCTAAAGCCCGATTCATTTTTTTACCCTATTTGGTGAAACTAAAGATTCTGAAATGTGTTGTGTGTTAAAATAGACACAATAGACAGGTAGAATTACAAAAGTATATGAAGCAAGATATCAAACTCATGATGATGAGTTTAAGTTAGCAGAAGATTTATGTGCTGAAAAATTATGACGTAACGCTCCCCACTGATTTTATCATTTTATAGAGCCTTCCCTTGCAGCATGTCACCTATCCCGTGACCTCAAACTGGCATACAAGCCGCAGATTATCTAAGGTCCAATTTTTCCAACACATCTGATGTAGACACTCGCTCACAGGCTGCGGAAAATCGACCTTATCCACATTTTTGCCAAATGATTAGTCAAAATAAAAATAACATAGGCCCTACCAACATAGTTGATATCAACTGAAAGCTTCTACTTAGAGCTGTAACAATGACATAAAATATTGTGTTCAAGTTGACATAGGAACTGTACAAGAAAATATTTATTTTGTATTTTAAACCTTCATTAAATCAATTTTTCAATAAATCGTGAAAATATTTCTTACAAGTTTATATTTGTATACATGTAGTAGCCTACGCAGTTGGTCGCATATGTGGTATTGGTATAGAGTATGCTGGTACCATGTCTGAAATCCAAGACCATTCCACTTCACGTCACACTTACTGACAGATTGATGTGTGAATTGAATGTTCCTTGGTTTGAGACACACATGTAAAGTAAAATTTTATTCAAATTCGTTTTTCACTTCTTAAGTAATCCGGCGGGAAAATTACAAACCAACTCGACCAAAAAGCACAACCTTCCTGGCGGAAGCAAAAGGTCAGTCTAAAAATTAATCACTACTATCTGCTTAAGGGATATTATACATATTAGTAATAATAATATTTTGAATTTGATCAGGTCGAATTTTTTTCAGGCATATCCCTCCCAGAAACCTTCATAGTAATGGTATGGCCATCTAGCATGATTTACCAGAGATAAGGCATATTGAAGTAAATAATGTCCGAAAGTCGGTCATTTTTAATTTTATCAGGTCGACATTTTTCACGGTGTATCCTATAAAAAGGTGTGATGGTCCAGCAATCTACCACAGTTTACTGAATATGAAATATTTTAAACACGTTAATGTTTTTCAGAGTGCATTCTCCCCTGAAACTGTACATTTTGTTTAATAGTAATGATACAGCCATCTGGCACGTTTTACCAAATATGAGGGCATATGAAAGTAAATATTGACAGACAGACGGCCACTTTGAATTTGATCACGTCAAAAACATTTCAGGGTGCATCTTTCACTGAAACCTCACATTTTGTTTTACAGTAGTGCATTCTCCACACAAATATTTAGCTCAGGTCAACCCCATATTATCTATGAGGTCAGAATAATATTAGTGGTCTAGCTATCTAGCACAGTTTACCCTATATCAGGACTATCTTGGTAAATAATGGCCGATATCTGCCATTTTGAATTCAATAGAGCCAAAAATTTACAAGGTGCATCCTCCCCTGAAACCTCACATTTTGTTTTATAGTATTAATGGTCTAGCCATCTAGCACGGTGTACTAAATACCAGGCATGTGAAATTAAATAACGGCCAAAAGGAGGCCATCTTGAATTTGATCAAGTCAAAATTTGTCAGGATGAATCCTCTACTAGAACCTCACATTTTGTTTTATAGTAATGTTGTAGCTATCTAGAGCAGTTTTCAAAATGTTTTAATCAGATATACTGATGTTATAAATTAGATCAAGTGCTTGGTCAACATCAATGTCCAAAAGCATGAAAAGGTAGAACTAGGGAGTGTAGACCTAGAGATCATGTATGTGCAGTATGACTGTATTCGGCCCAGTAGTTTTCGAGATCTGCTCCGGAAACAAAGTGTGTATCAAAACGGCTAAATAGGTCATAGTACTGAACTAAAAGTAAGTCAAAGTTCATATACCCCAAAAGGCACAACTAGACCCCCTAGAGGTGTTGTGTGTAAAATTTGAAGACAATGAAGGACGGCCCAACGCTGTATCATTATTTTCCACTCTGCGACCTTGCGTATAGAATTCAGATTTAAAATATTTAAACCTGTCCATTATCCACCCGGAAGTAACCTACATACCAAAAATTGTTATCCTAGCCTATTTTCTTACAAGTTATAGGCAAAAGAAGAGGTAAAACTAGGACGGAGGCGGAATCCATAGCTCCCTACGTCTCACCTACGGTGACGGCGGGAGCTAAAAACCCGTACAGAGGCCCATTCCATAGCTCCCTCCGTCGCACCTTCGGTGACGGCGGGAGCTAAATGTAATTATTCAACCAACCAACTTCCACGACGGTGGGTTAACAACGAACTAGCACGGATAGGCCCCCTACAGTGTGTCTTGTGAGTAGGTTCAGATGGGAGTTTGATTGAAGAGAATTCATAACTAAAGACAGCACAAAAAGAAAACAAACAAAAATATGACATGTCCATATGGATTCATACATTTATTAAGTTAATTTTCTGTGAGTTGAGTACGTAATATAAATAACATTTCCCCTACAGGGTAAAAAGTCAAGTGTGCAGAACGACATTTGAACCCTTTCACGTAATATGGCATAGGGCATTACAATGATGAAGTAATGAATCTGAATAATCAGAAATACACATATTCCTAGTTGTGTTTCTCTCTGCAAGCAGTAAATTTTCGGTGGCAGTTAATCACCAGTGTGAATAACAGTGTAAGGTGGGTGATATATAGACTACAGTTAGTAGTTAACGCATTGAAGCGCTGAAATATTCTTATACAAACCATGGAGAACAAAGGTTTTTTTTCCAATTTGAAATAAATGTCTTAGGTAGCCCTTTCGGCTTCGTTTGAATACGTACGACCATTATAAATATTTTACTCTTTCAGTGTGTGGATCGACTTTAGACTTCAGAATCTGAAGTTTATACTATAGATGTCAAATTTTCACATTAATTTTGTAGTCGATCCCCGTGCTGTAAGGTTTAACCATTGACCTACAATAGGCGTGAAAATGCATAAGCCCTGATTCATCGCTGCCTTTTTTATACATAGTTCACAATTCTGTCCAAACATGCATAATAATAACCTTTCTTGTTTAAATTTCCAATCACTTGAAGTTGTATCTTTCAACATCGTGCACAAGTCCCAGTAGGTGGAAATCAGCCATATTTGTTTAATTTGGGACTAAAAAAGGCAAATCTTGATGATTAAACACTCATTTCATTCCCAATAACAATCAGATACATCGATTATAGTCAGGTTTAGTGATGAAAGGGTTAAACTGAACATGAGAAGTGATGTAGCCGACCACCCACAGACTCTCCGCAAACATACAGATGGGTGACTGCACCTCACCCCTCCTCCAGTATGAATTGTAGAAGCATTTCAGAATGTCTAGGCAGGAAATAATCCGACCTGGTAGTAGCAATGAGTCTAGAACTTTTGGTAGTAGTGTTTGGAGTCGTAGGATAAGACTATTGACACAACTTTCTAAGAATATTTTAACCTTTATAGCACTAAGGGCAACTACAGTCGTTATTAATTTGTTTCATTAGCCATCAAATCACTGTTAGTGGGAATGAAGAACAGACTACCACCGCTTGGTACATCGTGTCTATATAGACCCAATGTATTGACCATTAGCGGTACGGTCGTCCCGCTTTAGCGCGATCAACTTATAACGCGGTCCCGTTTCTTGGACCCCAACTACCGCATTATAACGTGATTCTACTGTAAATGTTTAAACATCAAGATTTGCAAATTTATGCCGGGTCTCTTAAACAAATATGAGTCATTTTCACACACTTGAAGTTGTGGATCGCGGTAGCGAGACACAACTTCAAGTGGGAGAAATATTAATTATTTAACATTACAGGTTTTTCTGGTTGGCTGTCGAATGGTGTATTTCTCAGCAAACACATACAAGTTTTCAATAGCCTACTTGGAAAACTTAATAAGGAAAAAATAACTTATTTTGAGTAAGGTCTAACAGAACAGTTCAAGTCAGATATGTGATGATGGTCCAAGCCTCGTGGAGTAAATGGCTGTCTCTGCTGCAATAAATGGTGTATTTTGGCTCCATATTCACTACTCTATTTTGACTAGAAGATCTGACAACACTGTGGATCCGTGCTCCTTTGTAGACCATTCCAGTTCATTATTGTTAAACAGGGGATCTATTTGTTCATTCACTCCGACGCTCTGCGGGCTTATTTTATAAGAGCCCGGTTTCACGCTCACTTGGAATGCAGCTCTCGCAAAATGTATTTTCTTTGTCTTCGGATCTTTGTACCTGAAATTAATTCAAGAAAAATTGGTAAATATCATAATTTGTATCACTTTATCGATGTAACATGTTACTAAAAAAGTAAATTTCTTTTAATTTAGAAGTCAGGTCGTTTTACACTACCCGGTATGACTGGGCCGCCCAACTGATTTACTGCGCAAGGCCCAGTGACACTGACCGCCATTTTGTTTACACAGCCAGCTGTGTAAAAACGACACTCGTACTGCCTACCAAAAAACTCGGATGCCAAGAAATTGGGACGAATATTTCAAGTGCCTATGCAAACTAGGCCATTTTCAGCAGGCGTAAACTTGTGATAGTATTGTAACTATAACATTTAAAAATGGAGGTCACTGTTTCAGAGCCTTGCGATGTCATCAGGGTAGTTTTACACCATGTATATTAGATACATGATTATATAAAGTGTTTTATTCCTTAATTTAATGGAATAAAACTAAAAAAAAACTAAAAAAGCAGAAAAAACATCATTACAATCTGTTTTACAACAAAAAATATATGCCATTTTACATTAAAATTTAAGATGGATTTTGCCAATCGTATTTTCAATACCATAATTTGAAGAAAAAAGACATTTATGATGATTTAAAATTGAAAATACAAAAATATTTCAGCGTTTTAAGAGTTAAAGGTATGTGAACAGACTGACTCATATTTTGGGGAGATATGCCTGTGAGACAAGTAGCGCACAGAAGGCGTCAGTAATATCTGAGTGACGTCTGCCTGCTCCTCTGGTTTGTTTTTCTCATCACATGTCACCTGCTGTGACAGTAAACTGCTCCCCATCGTCACTAATTCACCTGCACAATAATCATGTCAAAGTGATGTTAATCACAGGAATAAGTCATCATTTCATGTCTTTTACCCCTTATCCTGCTGATCACGACTTCTGTCGTTTTCAATCTGTTTTATTAGTCCACTAAATCACTGGTATCGGGAAGGAGCTGAGTGTTTAAACTTAAATATTTGCCAATGCGTGGTCACAAATAAAACAAATATGAGAAATTTTCAACCACTTCAGGTTGTGGATCGCGGTAGCGAGACACAACCTTAAGTAGTTGAAAATTTAAAATATTAAACTTAGCAGTACAAGGGTTAACCAATTGAATTGCAATAGCTTCAAATAATCAATACTGTACTAGAAACCCAACTAATGGCAATTTTTCCGAAATTTGCAAAAAAAACGATATAACCTAGGCCTTTTAGGATTAACCTGTCAACTTGAGATTACTGATTGTCACAACAATCCCGGACTTATGTTTTATCGACTTTTTTGTTTTTAAGAGAAAATAGCAAAAGTCAGTGTTGCAAGCAGGTCAAGTAGATTACACTACATAAAACCGTGAGGTAACTCAACCAATACATACATACAAGGTTCAGGCACACCATACAGGCAATGTCACCTGGTAATTATGTCAATTAGAAATTAGCTCTGCCATCAATAGACTAAAATAATATGTTAAATATAACTGTTGTGTAACACAAGCCATGTTTATTTGATATTATTTCAATATTATTCTCATATAACAACAGGTACAGGTATATTATATTAGAGTGAGGCTCTAACTATTAGGTTTCAAAGACAAGGACCAAGCAAAGTAAAAATGGTCGCCAGTCGGCCATTTTGGATTTTTTCCAGCGAAATTTGTCATGGGCTATCTTTGTGCGAGACCTCGGATTTTATATTTATGTTCCAGCGATTTTGTATTGTTTTCAAGATATCTAAATATCACAAAACTCTGCAGACGAAAATGGCCGCTATACTGCCATTTTTAAATTGTTTCTTGCCAAAACTTAATCAGATCATTGCCTAACATTGCTGAACATGTGAACCAAATGAAATAAAGATCTGTTGGAGACTATTTTTTCTCAAACCTAAGGAGCATTTCCTCGCTAGTCGCCCTAGTAATTAAAGGATTGACTATTTGAGCATCAAAATGTCACAAACAAATTCCACCAAGGTATGTAATGGTTCTGTGAGAAATAAAAAAACATGACGTTATCTAGAAATTAAATCACTGCTGTGGCAGCGGTGGTGGATCATGTTGAAAACAGTATGAAAACAGCTATATTATTAAATTTGGGGTCGACCTTAGACGTCGGAATCTGACGTCTGTAGACGTCAGATTCTGACGACTAAAGTCAACACCCGCGCTGTAAGGGTAAACATATTTATACAGTTTGTAGATTCATAACATAGGTCTTCAAACGAAACAGAAAGAGCTAACCGAGTCATGTATGATTATTTCAAATGGAAAAAATCCCTTTGGTCTCCATGATTTATACAAAAATTGTCAGCACTTTAAGGGTTAATCACACTACTGCATATCAGGATATATAACCTTGTTTAAGAAGGTCTCCGCCATCAAGTATTCTTCTAATGAGATCCACTTGTGTGCCGTGATATGATGTGTGCCATTTTTCTTGTATTTGTGCAGATTCTGCTTTCGCTGGTACTCTGCGAAACAGGTACAAATCAGAACTGATGGCATTATTTTCTATCTGGAATAGCACTGATCATGGATGGATGAATATTTTATTGATGTCATTATTTGTGTACACACATGTACGTGATTACAATGTTTTATGTTGAAAAGAAAAATAGACAATGACTGTTGTATATACGTGTGGGATTTTCTTTGAATGCATCGTATTTGTGGTATCCTTTTTACTGAACAAAAAAAAAATACACACAATGTATAGATAACTTACCGCAAACCAAATTTACACCAGCCAAATGGTAGACCATGATCTTTGGGTGGGTCTCCACTTTTAAAATAGGGCTCATCTCCACGGACCTTATGACACATATCACAGTAACATCTGTTCGACTCAGGACTAAAGTATCCCTCTGAAAGATACCAGTTATTGCTACATGTAGCCGAGTACTCTTACCCACTGGGCACACAATGTTTGTGCGACATTGAACCAACGTCATTGACATCGCTTCAATATCGCAACAATGTTGTGTTCAGTGGGTAGTTTATCAACAGAGCATTGTTGTTGTAACAAAACAAAGCAATATCAAAATGTGTTACCATGCACATTTCACTACATAGAATGTTAGCGTTACTTTTACTTTCAATATTTTTTTCAATGGCCAATTAAACATCAGGATATTCAAGCAAGTTTTTTCAAGCACTTTTCAATATCAATCTTGAAAAAGGTGAATAGCTAAAAGCATCAAAAATAAAAAAATGAAACTGAAATGCAGTACACATAAAACATACCTGGTAATCCTAGTGTTAGCTTAAAGCGATTGCACAGATTGAGATATTCACAGTTTTTTACTGCAGGAATATTATTAGTAGTAGAATCCACTTTTTTCTCTTTAGCTCCTACAAATGAATACAACTCATTACTGATGACCAACATGATAAAAAATGTATAAGTTAACAATAGTCATTAAACAGGCCTTCGTTTCACATGACAAATAGCGGCGAATAAACCATGTAAAATTTCAAGTAGAAAATAAATAATTAAAAATGCGCATGAATGTTGAATGTGAAAACAAAAGTTTAAAAATATATCCTTTTTTTTCAAAGTGACCACATTGTCGATAAATATAAAAAAGAATTTTGAAACACAGATGTCACAGATTTTTTTAGATATTTTCTAAAAAAAATTGTAGTAGGCACATGTATTAGGAGTGAATGGATAGAGAATGTGAAAATTAAAGAGAATCATAATACCATCATATCAACGTCGGGTCTGGACTAGTACTAGATCTAATAGGGTCCTTTGCTAGAACACGACTACAAATAGTACTATTGTTTCCCACCAATGGTGCCATAACAAATACTGTATTCATTCTGATAAACGCTAGGGGCGTTAATTCGAATACTCCCTGAGACGACAGGGGGATGGGCATTTATAAGAGCAGTTTTTTAATGATCATATAGTGTACATGGTCGTGGTTTTTTTTTAAATCAGAGGTAGGGCGTTTATTGGAATATGGGCGTTTATCAGAATAAATACAGTAACTACTGTATAAACACGATTGTTTGGATGCAAAAAAACTATAGAAAGTTGACAGTGCATATAACCTGGCTTAAGTACCACAATCTAAGATGAACACTTCTACAGGATTCTTGTTTTGAAAATGATTTGTTGCTTAATGAAAAACAAACAAGTAGCTTATTAGCCCTTGAAGCGCTGAGTAACAGAATTGAAATTTATACAGATTTGTTGCTATAGCCGTGATTGGCACATGAACAGTTAACCTCTGCGACGCTAAAATATTCCAGTATAAACCATTGAGACCAAAGGTTTTTTTTTCAATTTGCAGTGATCATTAATGTCTTAGTTAGCAATCTTCGCTTCATTTGAATACCAATGTTATGGGTCGATAAATTTTTAATTCTTTGAGTGCGGGGATCGAATTTAGACGTCTAAAGTGGGGGGATCGACTCTGACGTCTATAAAGGTGATCCCCACACTGAAAGGTTTATTCAGACGACAAATCCAACGTTTTACAGCTTCACATTTGCTACAATAAACTCCACACACCTCCTGCCACTTCGGAATCTGCTTTTTCTCGATGCTCCATCAGTGGTGTATTAGCCACTGTGTCACCGGTTAAAAGTGTTACTTGTTCACACTGTCCGTAGAGGTCTAGGACAAGGTAACAGCTGGCAGGAATGTCTCGAGCAGCAGGTCCCTGATCAACCCCGTTAATGTTCAAACGCAGGACGTTGTCACTATCAACCAGCACACCGACTGTGTGACCAACCTGCAGTGTGTCCAAGTTTGTGCCGTATTGCTCCTTAACCTGTGTTCAAAATATAAATGCAGACTATTTAAATGTGTAAATAAATTGAGATTTTGTCCATACAGTCGACTCCTTTCACAACATTAAATACTATATGAAAGATAGGAACTTCAGATTTTCTAAAAAAAATATTAAATAACAGATATATATGGCCAATGATTGATTCACTCACGGTGATCTGCACATGCTTGGTATTGGGTGTATGTATAACCCTCCCCCCCCCCCCCATCCCAGATTGAACCCACAGTAATCGCTAATCAACCGTGTATATTGAAGTAGCAGGCTCCTGCAGAGCCGCTTTGCAGCTGTTGTACAGTGAAAGGATTAATTGACATCCATTCTCTATCTGGGCCTTCGCATGCAGCTAGTTAGGAATCTTCACACACCATGACACCTTGGTATTTTGAGGGTACTACCCATCAAACAAGGAATTGAACCAGCAGTGGGCCATTGTTGGCCGACATCATAAAAGGCAGGCCTACATTGACCCAACATTGGTTCAATGTAACGTGTTTGCTGTTATAGTAATTTTTAAGGTATAAAAGTAGAAAATAAATGAATATTAATAAAATTTTTGGTAAAGCATTTGCCACTGACGCCGAAATAGATAAAATACTCCTCCCCCCATTACCCCGAATCACCACCACCAGCCGTTACTGTGTCTTTCGAACTGTTGGGACTAGAAGGTTATGCAACCCCTCAAAATTTGTGCAATGACCAAATTATGGGGGGTTGGTAATACAATTATATAGCATTACATCGATGGTTATAAAGATATTGGCCTGATTGTCTTTAGCACAGTGTAAATATTGTAATTTAATTATGTGGATTTTTTTTTTTTTATTTATTACACAAAGCACAACACCTTTTAAGTTCATACATGTGCAAGTACTCATTTTTGTTCCACATGTAAAACACAATATCGGGCATTTGCATGGAAGCAAAGTGAAAAAATAAGGTGAGAGGGTGAAAATTTAGGTAAAATAACTAAGGGTTAAAATGCTAATAAAAAAGCAAACAAACAATCTGACATATGATTGGCACTAGAAGGGTGAATACAAACCTTGACACCAGATTGAAAAACAGCACCAGCATTGACAAGCCAACACGGCTGTTTGATGAACATGGCTGACTGAGGTAGTGAAATTTTTCTTGGTAAAAATCCAGCAACGCCAATTGTAATAGATGACGTCCAACGGGGATTCAGCTTCTCAATTCTTACCTGTGAAAAAACAAAACCTAATAAATAATACAGTAAATCGAAAACACACACAATTTGTAGGCAGACTACTAACTAAATAATAGCTGATCAGGCTACTTAAGAACGCTAAGAATTTTTAAAATTGTAAATCTTTTTCTTGATGTACTTGAATGAAGTCTATACCCAGCAAACATGAGGCATTCACCCAATGCTGTTTCAATGTTGGGCCAGTGTCGAAGACGGGGGACCAACATTGAAACAGCATTGGGTGAATGCCCCATGTTTGCCGGGTAGGAGAAGTAGCAGTTTTTGACAATAGTAGATGGGGAACAGAGTTAGATAACAGACACAGCGACATGACAATAGGTGATTAGTGGCCTTTGGCCGGATGATGTGACAAAAAGAAACATTCAAAAACACAGCAGCATTCACAAAATACACATAAACAAATTATTTCTTTTTTAATCAGACCTGCATCAGTTGATTACGCGGGAGGGGCAGATGAGAGAAGATGACTGCTTGGTTGTAACTGGCTGTACGCTGTGCTGTCTGTCCATTTTGTGTTAGCACCACGTTTCGACCATGGGTCGGGTGAAACTGTAAACTACAAGCCTCTGCCGTGTCACGGTCCTGATCCTCCTGTCAACAAAGCAACAGAGAAAATATACAACCGTTAAAAGGAAAACCATTAACCCTTTCACCACTGAAGCCAGTTTTTATGTGCTGAATGCAGCACATGGGCCTCAGTGGTGAAAGGGTTAAATTAAGCCTTTAACCGATAAGCATGACAATAGTCGTTTTTAAACTGTTTCATTACCAGGTCAAATCACAGTTATTAAGAATGAAATGAGTGTTTAAAAATCAAGATTTGCAAATGATTAGTAGAGAATATGTTATTCAAGGTTCCAAGACTCTATATAACAGTGGTTAAATTTTACTCACTTTGGTACTAGAAGCGAAACGATTGCGACATTTCGACATGCCTTCAAAAGACCATCAAGCAATGGTCATGTGGGGCGATTTAGCTCATTTCGCAGACAAAGTGAGAGTCCTAGACAGACAACAGGACTGGATTAGGCGCCAGGTTATGGAGGCCATCCACATCAAATGGAGAGCCTCTTCCACGAGCAGAGACCAGGGCTACCAGCTGCCACCCATCTATTGTCAGATCATTCTGCGATCTGAGCCGAATCACCCCATATGACCGTTGCGTGATCAAGACCCGCTAAGGCAGGTCGGAACGTCACAATCCTTTTGCTTCTAGTAGCTTCCAAGTGAGTCAAATTTAACCATTTTCATATTGCAAATGTTTGGTCTCAAATTAAAATAAACAAATGTGACTAAATTTCACTCACTTGGAGTTGTGGTTCGAGGTAGCGAGGGGCAACTTTAAGCGGGTGAAAAATGTAATTATCCAACTTACAGCATGGGGATCGACTACAGACGTCAGATTCTGACGACTAAAGTCGATCCCCGCACTGTAAGATTAAAAATAGTGCTAATGGCTGTAGACCCATAACATGGGTATTCAAATGAATCGGAAAGAGCTGAATAAGACGTTTATGATGATAACAAATTGAGATAAACCCTTTGGTCTCCAAGGTTTTTATAAAAAAATTCAGCGCTTTAAGGGTTAAGGGTAAGGACTTGTGCAAAGGCCTGTATATATAGACGCTATGTTTAAAATCAAGTTTAAAATAAAATTTAAAAAAGTCCCCGAAAACTGTTCAGTTAATCAATTTAGGACAATTTGAGTTTTTCATAAGTAGAAATTTTTTGTCACTGGAAATTGTGATAGCAACTCCAACTTTAAACTGTTAAATGAATAAAAATACATGTACTAACTTAACCCTTAGAACCCCAAAATATGTTTGTATAAACCATAGAGACCAAAAGATTTTTTTAATTTGAAATCATCATAAGTGTCTGCTTTTTTGCTTTTCCACTTCATTTGAATACCTGTGTTATGGGTCTACGGCCATTATAAATATTGGAATTGTTTCAGTGCGGGATCAGCTTTTAGACGTTCACCATGCTGAAAGGGTTGAAGTGCCAAACTGAATAATTAAAATTTTAACCCACTCTGGCTAAGCGGACCACCAACTTCAAGTAGGCATATTTTGTACTCATATTTGTTTAATTTAAAACCAAACATTTGCATATCTGGATGTATAAAGGTTTCCCAATAAATGTGAATTAAACAACTAATAAAGCAGATTTAGGAATATTTTACTGAGCGGTTTAGACCTATATAGATACATGTACCAGAATTTATGAGCAAGTGCACCCAACAATGATCTATTTGAAATAAATTTTAGCACAGTTTGAAATGAAATTGTGCGAAAATTGGGCATAAATTTTACCTAATTAACCCTTAGAGGCTTAGAGCACTGACGCTTGTATTGCCTATGTTTTATTTATATCACTCATGTTACCAATTTTACAAGTAAAGATGTGCTAAGTCAGTGACTCTTAACCCTTAAAGCGCTGAAATATTTTCATACAAACCAAGAACCCGAAAGGGTTTTTTCAATTTGAAATCATCATAAATGTCTTACTTAGCTCTTTTTGCATCATTTGAATACCTATGTTATTAGTCTATAGCCAATAGAAATGTTTACTCCAACAGATTCCGACATCTAAAGTAGATTCCTGCGCTGAAGGGGTTAACATTATATTGGCTACTTCATCGACATCGGTGTTATTAAATTTAAAGCATTTTTTTTAAGTGACATCTCCTGAAATTTACATTTTTCCCCTCTCATAAGAGCTCTTTTTATTTGATCAGTAAACAAATATTTTTTTTTTTTTATTTTCTGCACTTATGCACATTAACCATAATAACTAATAACAGCTGGTAAAATAATATTTTGTCTATCAATACTCACTTCTATGGATACCGATGTTTCTGTTTGTGGGTTTGAGAATTGTCTTGAAGATACATCAGAAAAGCGTGAGCTCGTAATTGTAACTTGTTCTACTACACCATAAAGGTCTACCAGCCCGAAAGTGTTCTGCATAAAAAAATAGATCTGTATATTTCAATCACAGCATAGCATTACAAGAAACAATACAAAATAATATTGGCTTCAAGAATTTGGAAAAATCACAAAATATGAGTTGATTTTACACTCATTTGGAACTGTTAAGTCTATAATCTCAAGTGACAACAACTAGGCCTATTTAGATCTATTATAAAATGTCTAAAATATTTTTGCAATAAACAATATACTTGGGAAATTACCATTTTGTTATTTCTTCAGAAATGAAATAAAGATATGACATGCCCACTGAGCACACAGCTTTGCTCTGACGTTGAATCAGCGTCAATGACGTTTATTCAACGTCGCAACAACTTTGTGTGCACAGTGGGTGGTCTGTAAATTTTCTTGAATCAACATCTATTTTTACCTTGGGGAGATTTGTAGCAGCCACTCCCATGTCTTCACCATTTATGTAAACTCTCATAGCACCATCTGATTGGCGCTTGATTCCAACACGATCAGAAACCTATAACAAAACATACTGCTGTTACATACATGATTGGGTAATATCAAAGGTTTAATTTAAAGTACTGGCATTGGAGTTGCACATGACAGATCAGCAACTACTTTGGATCAAATGAATTTGGACCAGCTGGAATACATTGTGTAAAATATAATTTCAACATTTGCAAGCTTATTATTATTATTATTATACATTCTAATATAGTGCAAAATAAATATATATGCAACAGAATGTTCAACCCCAATCCTGCTAAATTAAATAATTCTAATTTTCACCCACTTGAAATTGTTTCCCGCAACCGCGACTCACAAGTGTGTAACAATTACTCATATTTGTTTAATTTGACACCAAACATTCATAAATACTCATATTTAAACACTTATTTTATTCCCAATAACTGTAATCTAATCAGCTGATAAAACAGAATAAAAACGACTATAGTAGTGATCAGCAGGCAAAGGGTTTAAACTGTTGAATTTTTTGGCAAGTCATCAAATGTAAGGCAAGTAATTATTTATTCTTCAAGCATGTAGTACATGTATTATTAAAATAGTTGTAATTTAATTAAAACCTGTAATTTACTTGAACAAGTCCAAAAGAAATTAGACAAAAAAATGATTTGGCACTTTATGGTTCTAAACTAACTTCTAGTCTATCAAGAGATGCAGCATAGTTCTCTTTGATAACTTCCCCGTTCTTCCTGACTTCTGAACCACACACAACCCATGTCACCTTAGATCGCAGATCTACAGCTGAATCAGGTAGAATAGATGTGGGTAAGTTGTCAGATATTGCCATAGCTGTCATTCCTATTTGGAGCGAACCAGCCCAATGTGGACACAGACTGTCAATTCTGACCTGTGGAAAAGTAACACAAAAATATTTTGGTAAACTCACGACTTTTCTAGCATCACACCTGTGTTTCGCCCGCAAATTATTTGTCATTTACTGCCGACCATGATGGCTTTGTTCTATATTTGTTATATATTTGTAATGGCTGTAGTACTAGACCCATAACATAGGTATTCAAATGAAGCGGAAAGAGCTAAATAAGACATTCATGATCTCAAATTGAAAATAACCCTTTGGTATCCATGGTTTATACAAATATATTTAGGCGTTGTAAGGGTTAAGGAAATTTCAGTCAGCTTCAAATATCATATTTAAAAATTAATAAGATTTTAAGGTTCACAGCGATACCCAGGCATGACTACAGTCGCAATGTTGATTGTTTGTTTGTTAGTTTGAATGAATAAGTCAGCTAAACATGCAAACCCTGGGTTCAAAGCCTTTTTTTTGCAGTGCATCATACAGCCGACCACAGCCTACCACTAATTGACTTTCAGCTGTGGCGGCACGATGTGAGCCATAACTCAGCCACTGCATGCCTATTCCATATGGGCGGTCATGGGCCCAGCTCAGCAGTCAATTGATTTTCAACTGTGGCGTCACACAGGTTCAAACTATGTGAGCAACTGATCCACTGCACAATTAAATAATAACAAACTAATTTCAATCAATTTTCAGTCCTGACTTGCATCCCTAATATTTTTCATGATCTTAATGATAATACCTGACGGGAAACCGTGAGATAAATAATATAATAATAATAATAATAAATATTATTATTCTATAAACATGATGTCTAAATTTTACAGTTCATCAAACTTAACACCTGAAAAATCATTGTAAAGCTGATAAAATTGTGTGCGGTACCTCAAATAATTCATCAGCCCGCAGAGGATCTGCGCTGAAGAGAAGACCATGATTGAATCCTCGGGCACGAGCTGCTGTCCTTGTTCTGTTGCGAAGTCCTATATTTTTTCCACAACATTGACTGAATTGATGATCCGTCTCTGTCGCAGGACACAAGTGATTCAATCAGTAAAAAGCTACAGCTTTTAATTAAAATCACAACATTATTATTCAAGTACAATTTAAAAAAAGTTCAGGTTATTCTGTGAAACTCAATAGCCAATGCTTTCACCAAGCTAGCTGATAAATGAAGTATGGGGGAGGGGGGTCTTACATAATATTCTTTTCTCTGAGTAGCCATTCAAAAGGGTTTCCGGTGACATCACTGCGTTTCACAGAATATGCCATCAAATGGTAAATACATATCAAAGGTCATAGTTTGTCTGATGGATGGAATACCTGTGACTGCAGTGGCTATGGCAGCATTTGTCATGTTTTGTGTGCTGCCAATGTTGTTCTCACGTCTCCTGACACCTGATCCACTGGTAAGAGTTACTTCTGCACACTGTCCGTATAGGTCTATCACAGCATAAACACCTGTAATATTATGTCAAAATAAATACAGAATGCAAAATAAACATCAATAAAAAATGATGTGATATACCATTTTTTATTCTAATAAATGCCCATATTCCAGTAAAGGCCCCTGACTTGTAAACAAAATCGATGATCATAAAGTACTCTGATTATCGCCACTTGTTTCTCAAAACTACAAAAATGTATTCTACCAAGCGTCTACCCCCCCCCCCCCTGTAGCCTCAGGAGGTATTCTAATTAATGCCCAGGGAAGCTAGATATACAGTGTATATCTAGCTTCTTCCTACTCATTTTCCCTATACACCTAGATGTTAACGACAACTCATTTATAACACATACCAGTAGGTATGTCAGTACACGCCACACCCTGGTCTTCACCATTAAGGTAGAAATGAAGAGTGCCGTCAGACGCTCGCATCATTCCGATGTGTGAACCCACCACCAGGGAATCCAGATCCAGACGGTAGCCGTTTCTCACAGTAGCACCATCCTGCATGATCGCAGATCCACTGAAAAAAAGATATACACTAAATTCCCTAATTAACCCTTATCCTGCTGATAATGACTATTATCATTTTTAATCTGTTTTATTAGTTGACCAAATCACTGTTATTGGGAATAAAATGTGTGTGTAAACATCAAGATTTGCAAATACTTGTGCTCAAAATTAAACAAATATAAGTAATTTTCAGCCACTTGAAGTTGTGGGTCGCGGTAGCGAGACACAACTTCAAGTGGCTGAAAAATTAAATAAATTAACTTAGCAGGATAAGGGTTAACTAGAGGGTAGTATTTTATGTACTAAACACCCAAAAAGGCTCCCCAGTACTTTTCTCCAATGTGAACAAATTATTAATTTATATTCGTAAAAATGTATTTATAAAAATTATCAAACAGAGGTCTATACAAAACAAGTGGTTAACAACAGCGTCAGATAATTGAACAGTAAGTAAATCAGACCTCTAGTAGTTTTGAAGATATCTAGGCAAGGCTTCATGTATTAAAAAGTAAACACACTGGTACAATTGAGCATGAGCAGGGTATATTTTCAAACTTTCTGAAAAGTTGGTGCAGTCAAAGATTGAACACAGCAGACACAATCAACCCTTTCAAGCCTGAATTTACCATTGTCATCTTCATCAACTACAAGCCGCGAATTGCCGTCGCAATTCTTGACTTGACTTCATCATTTGATTTGATGTGGTTTAAAAATTAAAGAAAATGACCATTTATTTATAAGCCAGTTTCGTGGAGATATTCATTCAAAAACCCTTTGTTGTAGGAAAATTAAGTCTGTTTTCAGGGATGTAAAATGGTGCTTTAATGTATCGTAAAGGCTTTAAGGGTTAAACAAACAGCTTGGAAGTGACAAGATAAAAAGTTAATGCACAATGCTGAGCTATGAGCTGCATTAATACGAGTTTTACCTGAGCATCCATGTGTCATAATCAATGTCTGTCATGGTGTTGGGGAAATCTATATCTTCAGGAAGGATGGAAGTCACACCTGGTAAAAATGTGCTGCTATTTATATACAGTACATCAAATTAGACTCAAAAGGGGAATTAAAATATCAATTGGTTGATGATGGCCACAAGTCAAAAGATTTAACCTTTACAACACGGGTATGGACTTTAGTCGTCAGAATCTGACGTCTGTAGACGTCAGATACTGACAACTAAAGTTGATCACCACACTGTAAGAATTAAAATATTTTTAATGGCTGTAGACCCATAACATAGGTATTTAAATGAATCACGAAGGGCTCACTAAGATTTTTAAGATATTGAGGATGATTTCAAATTCAGAACAAGAAGACTGAAGTCCTATCTCATCGCCCGCTATAAATTAGGTTAGAGTTTTGTGCAGTCACAAATATTTAAAAAGTCGACTTGTGGTGTCCATTTTAAATTTCAGTAAAATCACCTGCACATTATTTCTGACTACAATTTTTTGAGTCCCATTTTAAATTTCAGTAAAATCACCTGCACATTATTTCTGACTTCAATTTTTGAGTTTTTGCGCCCACACAAAAATATAAAGTTCATTCATGGTCCAGCCATTTTGAATTTCCGTAGAACCTTGAAAAAATCACATGCACATCTCCATACCGTGGGGAATGTGATTCTGAATAAATTCTGAAATTAAGTTTTAAAGTTTTTGCGCCCACAAAAATTTTTAAAGTTGACTTTTGGCGGCCATTTTTAATTTTGGTAGCATCTTTAAAAAAGCACTTGCACACCCACTTGTTCTAGGAATGTGATGTTAAAATTTGAAAAAAAAATTGACCAAAATAATTTGTTGAGTATTAGCACACACCAAAAAATTGAGGTACAGTACTGTTCATTTGAAACTTGCGGGGAATTCACCGGGAATATTCACATGAATTCACCACAAGAGAATTCTCCATGGGGAATTCCCCTTGGGGAATCTGATTCTTTGCCCCAGGCAAATTGGTGAATTCACGAAGAATGCCCGGGGAATCAGATTCACGGTGAATTCCCCATGGTGAATTCACCGTGGTGAATTCTCCATTGGGATTCTCTGGGGAATTCCTGATGGTGAATTCCCCATAGGAAATTCCCCATGGTGAATTCCCCACGGAGAATTCTTCTTGGGAAATAGGATTCACAGTAAGGAATTCATCTGATTCATCCTGGAAAATCTGGGAATGCAACATCAAAATGCTGCTATCTATGTATGCAAGGAGGCGAATTGTCAACTTAAAACAGACACAGAGGGTCACAGAGGCTTGTACCGTTATCAAGATGTCATGATGGCCTGTTGTCATATTGTGACTGTCATTTTTTTTTTCGTTTGTCGTCCGAAAAATGATCAATTAATACCCTAGATAAAGGGCCGGAATGCGTATTTCGCGCACTGAGTGTTTACATCTAGTCGTCTGCTCGATATGAGTAACGTGAGAGCCTCATTTGACCAATCCAGAGTAAGCCTGGCTAATTTATGCGAGCCGATGATTTCTGGATAATCACTCGTTCTTTTCCGGAATTCCAAAGATGCCGGCGCTCACTCGCACACATTTCTCGATATTAGTTCCGCATTCTCTGCATAACGATTAAATAAGTAATGAGGTATAAATATAAGACAATAAATAATGATTTTATTTTTTCAATAGTGACACGGTTTCAGAATATTTGAACGATCATAGAGAAAAATACAAGTCGTAATGTAATTGATAGTTTACACAGTCAAACGTAGGCCTACTGCTAGTACTGGTGCGGCACAGCGTCACTGGCATATAGCTACGCGAATTGCGGGAAGTGCAAATTCCCCACCGCGAATTCGCCGAATTCCTCACCGCGAATCCGCCGACTTCCTCACCGCGAATTCGCCGACTTCCCCACGACGAATTCCCTACCGCGAATTCGCCGACCTATCTCTATCGCTGGCGAATACCGATCAGTGAATTCGCGGAGAATCCATGGCGAATGTTCGCCCAATCATTTGTGTTATCGGCGAATATCATTCATCGCGAATTCGGCGAATTAAATTCGTGTGAATTCGTGGCGAATATTCACCACGTAAGTTTCAAATGAACAGTACTGTAGATCCGAGGCGGCCATTTTGGATTTCAGAAAAACCTTGAAAAAGACACCTGCACACATATGGTGTGGAATGTGATAGTAAAATTTGCATAATTTCTGACTTCGAGTTTAAGAGTTTTTGCGCCCATAAAAAAATTGGAGTTGACTTCTGGCAGCCATTTTGAATTTTGGCAGCATCTTTAAAAAATCAATTGCACATCCACAAGTTGCTAGGAATGTGATGTTGAAATTAAAAAAAAATTGGCCAAACTAATTTTTTGAGGTTTTTGCGCCCACCAAAAAATTGAAGTGGGTCCGTGGCGGCCATTTTAAATTTCAGTAAAACCTTGAAAATGTCACCTGCACATCTCCCTATGGTGGGGAATGTGATAGTGAAATTTGAATAATTTCTGACTTTAAGTGACTTCAAGAGTTTTTGCGCCCACAAAATTTTTTGGAGTTGACCTTTGGCGGCCATTTTGAATTTTGGTAGCGTCTTTAAAAAAGCACTTGCACATCACCATGTTGCTAGGAATGTCATGCTAAAATTTCCAAAAAAATTACCATTAGTTTTTGAGTTTTTGCGCCCACAAGAAAACGTGACGCCGGACGCCAGCCGCGGGACAGAATCCTGGCGCGACTAAAATCCCCCTTCCCCTACGGGCAGGGGATAAAAACCCTTTGGTTTTTCATGATTTATGCACAAATTGTCAGCGCTTCAAGAGTTAAACACTACAAAATAATAAATTTGCCTACTTATATGATATCCCACTAAGTTATCTAATTCAACTATGAAAAAGAGTGTGCCCATTGAAACCCTGAGCATTGTTCACCGGCAGAAAATCATTATGAAAACATTTCCTACCTGCTTCAATGGAACCGGACCATCTGTCGACCATTTTGTCAATCTGCACTTCAAACACTTCGTTATCTTTAAGACAACGATTGCTTATTACTATGGCATCATTGAACTCTCCTCGTGCATTTGGTCTTGAGGCAGTTTTTCCATTTGTGCTAATTGTGGCATTGTGACCATGCATGTTGTGAAAGCGCAACTCTTCAGAATTAGATTCTAAGCTGATGTCAAGCTCTAGAACACTGGCAGGATCTGCTGCAAAAGAATCAGAATGATGTGAGAGACTGGAAAACCACAGGGGCCTGGGAAATTCTGTTCTAAAATATAATAGTATGGGTGGACAAGGCAGCTGTACATTTTACATTAATGCTATTAAAAAAGACACAATCAGGCCAAAATCATCAAAAATCATCTTTTTTTTTTAATTTTGACTCATTAATATGTCCATATTATGTGAACAAGTCTTTTAAAATTTGGGTTGCTGTGGCAACATAGCAAGTGTACTGAAAACCAAATTCATTAGTTATTCATGTATTTCTTATTTTGAACATGCATGTCCAAAATTAAGTATTGTCCTTATTTCTCTTTTAAACATAAGCAATCAAAGGGTTGCCATACCAGATTGGTCTATGATTGTGGCTTGTGCTGCCTGACCGTAAAGATCAATCACTCCATAAACAGATGCCGGCACATTGGTCGCTGCCTGACCCTGGTCCACATTATTAACAAAGAAGTGTAATGTCCCATCACTCTTCCTCAGCACACTCACACGATCCCCTTCCTGAAAATAAAAATGTACCATATACTTATGTACTCAATCATAAACATGCCAAACTGTTGTTCAATTGGTCAAGTATATTCCTGTGATCGTATATTTTATCACGGTTTTGTTCTGACCTAGTGGAAAATTGATTGTGGAAAACTAGCAACAATCAGTAGCTTACTGTATGTGTATATAGTAACAACAGCAAGCCTGCAAGCTTATTATGTACATAAGTATTCTGAACAACAGACAAAAACATTGTCTTCATCTGCATAGACTTTAATTGGAAGCTACTGGTATATGTGTGTAATTTTAAAAGAGAATGAGAATTAGCCACAAAATGATAGAAATGTATAATGCTCAGAAAACAAAAAACAACTATGATGAATTATCAAATACATGTACTGTATCTCCACAAATAAACATGAATGGAAACGAAAAATTGCATGCCTGAATATTGTTCAAATTTACTTTTTGTTCTTGGCTCTCCGGCAACACCTATCTTGTGAACAGGCCAGCCACTGCCAAGTTATATAGAGTATTGTGGCACGTACATCTCACATATCAAGTGGTAAAATGCCTGGATCACACTTCAAAACCACGAGTGCATTATTCCAGACCCTGTCTGTTTGCACTTCACACGCTTAACCTTTAACCCTTAAAATACTGAATTACTTTGTTGTAAAAACCATGGAGACAAAAGGGTTTTTTTCAATTTGAAATCATCCTAAATGTCTTAGTGAGCTGTTTCTGATTCATTTGAATACCTATGTTATGGGTCTACGGCCACTAAAAATATTTTTACTCCTAGAGTGCAGGGATCTACTTTAGATGTCAGAATCTGACATCTACAGATGTCAGATTCTGACAACTAAAGTCGATCCCCGCGCTATAAGGGTTAACCCTTACAACGCTGAAATATGTTTGTACAAACCATGGAAACGAAAGGGTTTTTCTTAATTTGAAATTATCTTAAATAACTCAGCTTTTTCTGCTTTATTTCAATACCTTGGTTATTGATCTATGGCCATTATAAATATTTCAACACTTTCAGGGGGGGGGGGGGCGACTTTAGACATCTGAAGTTGATACCCACGCTGAAAGGGTTAATATAATCATTTTAAATCACTTTTCTTCTAAATAGTTTAAATCACAAATATCGGGAACGAAATGTGTGTTTAAACATCAAGATTTGAAAATGTTTGGTATCAAATTCAACAATTTCATGTGGATCTAAATTTAAATTATTTAATTCAGCGGTTCAGGGGTTAATTTTGAAAATATTTTGCAGAAGCTTTCAGAAAAAATTATTACTAAAAAGTAGGTGAGCATCACACTAGCTTCTATGTCCGTGAACGAAAAGTCACCTCTTCTTCACTTGTTCAGGGATGATTCAACAGCAAAGAACCATAGCTGCATTTTCGTGGTCAGACCCTCACGAAAAAAGGCGTTGAAATGTTTCACAACATCCTGAACTACAGATAAACCTATCTGTCTAATTACTCGAAGATTTATTCATCACGTAACAATAATCAATTAAACCCTGAAGTGCCAAAATAAATCATTTTCCCCCATTTTGTTGAGGTAGCAAGACATACCTTTAATCTATCTAGGTTGTGACCATAATCGTCTATCACAGTTGTTCCGTTGTGCATCACACCATTTCCTGTCATCATCCAAGTATTTGTTCTGATGTTTGTCATGGTGGAAGGAAAGTCAAGCTCCTGGGGTGCATGGCTTGTCACACCAATCTCTATAGACCCCGCCCATTTGTCAATTATCCTATCTAACCTGACTTCAAAGAGCTCGTTAGGCAGCAGCATACGATTTGTCAGCACCACACCATTGTTAAAGTCATCAACAGCACTGTAATAAAAAAAAATTGTGTGTTATATATATGTAACAAGACTTCACACCTTCTGCAAAAAGATCATATCTCAGGTAATTTTCATGGACTATGGATTTGGACTATGAAAGTTATAAAGCATGTGACCTAAATACCAAATTAGATGTCATGGAGTATGTATGTACAAACAAAATTGTATCATAATCTGCATTACTAAAAATGAAGTAGTTCTTGTTCACTAGATTATATAAGGCCACAAATTCACACATAACTACTGCATACAGGTGGTTGAGAAACATCAAGAGGGATGAAAACTTACTTGGGACGATGAGCTGTGCGCTGACCTGGCATCACTGCGGCGTGATTGCCGCAATATGGGTAAAATAAAAGGCGCTCAGGTTCTTGAATACTGCTATCATCTGAAAGAGAGAATATAATAATGAAGGTAAATTAGAAATTAATATTTCCACCCAGTTCAAAATTGTGGAACATGACTATTTCCTCACCAGAAAGACACAGACAGATATATATTTTATTGAGAGCAATACAAGCCACTTATGGCTTATTTTCCTACACAAGAGGGCTAGTTTGGTATGTTAGAAATATACAATGACAATGACGTTTTTTCATGGTCTCAAGTAGAGACAAAAAAGCCAGTGGAACAAGGTATTACACAGTAGTTACATTATTCATAATTATTCATTTTATACAAAAAGATACAAGCAATATTGACCCTGGCCTAATAAAGGCATGGGGCACAAAAATATATTATAACTCAAGAAGAACTCCCAGTAGATTTAAATATTCACATTATATACATATATTCATATTTAGATATACATATTCAATATTTTTGTAATGTGACAGCATAGTGTCGCTTCACCGCAGTACTGAGCAGGCTGGCTGCAAACCGAGGTTCTGGACACAATGCTGTCCCATAAGAGCTTTTCCAGAAAAAGATATTACAACAAAATAGTATTTAAATATACAAAACTGTGATGTTTATACTATATCAAATTAATGACTAAATTAATTGAAAAAAACCTTTATAAATTTACAGACATTTCCTAGTACTTGTGCGTCTTGCGAACTTGGGAGAGCATTAAATGATAACAGTAATGAGTCATTGTAGAATTTTGATGCTAACCCTAAAGAATATTTTCTGTATCGGTCACGTATTTTGTAACATTAAAACACCTCCACCGATTGAAATGTTAGTAAGGCCAGTTGGACAACCATGGATATACACCTTAGGGTTCGAAATGTTAAGTATAATGTTTTGGACATGTAGTGAAAACATGTTATCTTCATCACCATTCCGCTAAGCTTTCATCTCACTTACTGGTAATCATGGTAATGGCATAATATTTGTATGTGTCTGGTTCAAATTCCTAATGATAATTTTTAAAATACTATTTTTAATCAAGGATATTGGCCTCAAAGCATGGTAATTGGAGCAGCGCTTATAAAATGTATCTCCCGGATGCCTGGAACAGTCTTATTTGATAGCCAGGCAGAACAAACTCTGCACTAGACAGTCTGACAAGGCTGTGTCATCAAATCTATCTGGCCAGGCATACTGCATTGAGTGGATATTTCTACTAATCTACAAGCCCTGTGGAGATTTCAGATTAGGTGGTGATCCCGGCAGGACTGATGTCCTCGATGTAGCCTACACAACATAACACAGTCCATCAGACTAAGCCCTAAAAGGTATTTTGAGATACGCCTAGGCCTTACATTACTGCATGTACTTCATCTATAAATTAATGTGTGATTGCTTGCTGTTATTACAATATACAAAGTCTTATCATTTCTATGAAGTTTCAGGAAAAAAAGGGTGTATATAATATTAAAGGTGTGTCTTCGCTGGGCATGTTTTCTCAACTACAAACATATCAGACATGACTGCTAGTTGGCAGCAGCTAGCAAGAGTAAGCACCCCACCCCTAGAACACTGATGTCGACTGCACCAGACATTGTGTGTTTTTATCAGCACCTGCATAACCCCTGATAATCAGTTGGTAAAAGAAAAATATGTCTTCAATCTTGAAACACTTGATATATATTGGAACTTAAATTTCCCAAATACAAATTTACAGTCACTTGAAGTTGTGTATCACGGTAGCGAGACACAAGTTCAAGTGACTGCAAATTAAATAGCTCAGTGATCTAAGGGTTATATATCCAACATCGGAACTCTTACAGGGGTCGAACTTGCAATGATGAAAATCTGAGCTAGTGCATATCAGGAGAAAATGTATGGTTACCATTCTGGCCACCCCATGAGACATTAAACCAGCCTTGATCCACCTCTTTAGAGATCAATCCAAATAGGTAACATAAAAAGGATATTATTTTTGCCATTTGAAGCTGGAAATTGCGAGAGGAATGCCAGCCTCAAATGACGAAAGATAGAAACAGCACAAGGGTTAAATTACACTAAACTTTGAGAAGAAGCGTGTGTAAGGGGGTGGGGGAGGTCAGTTAGTCAAATAATCCAATCTGTGAGATGTACATTTTTCATAAACATCATATTTTTCATCATTTGAAGCTGGAATTTGTGTCAGCAATTCCAGCTTTAAATGAATAAAAAATAGAAACAAAAAAAATCAGCAGCACAAGTAATTTTAACCCTTAGAGCACTGAGTTATTCAATTTAAATTCTCAGTCATTTTAAGTTGTGTCTCGCTACCGCGATCCACAACTTCAAGTGACTGAAAATTTGTGTGATTTGTGAAATTCAAGTCCTAACATATATCAGTGTTTCAAGATTTAAAGCATATTTCACTTTTAACAACTGATTATACAGGTGCTAATAAAAACACAGAATGTTTACTGTAGTCGACATCAGTGTTCTAAGGGTTAAAGATGAAAATGAATGTTTTTGAATCATAACAGAGCCTCGCATGTTCATATATGTGGGTTACCTTCGTCCTCGTTCATATCACTAAATCGTAGTAAGTAGTTATTTGGTTGGGTGTTTACAGGCTCTCGACGGCTGCCGGGACAGTTTTGTTCAGACTGGTCAATGATTGTGACCTTAACAGCCATGCCGTATAAATCCACTACACCCCAAATTGTCTGTGGTGTTCTTGTAGCGGCGATACCTTGATCAATGGCGTTGATGTAATAATGGAGGCACCCATTACTTTTTCTCACTAAACTTATCCTGTCACCTTCCTGTGAAATACAAACCCACAATTTGTGCATAAATGTAAACAAATAATGTAAAACAATGTCAG
Source organism: Flabesymbios commensalis (assembly GCA_964017125.1). Lineage (NCBI taxonomy): Eukaryota > Metazoa > Annelida > Polychaeta > Terebellida > Flabelligeridae > Flabesymbios > Flabesymbios commensalis. The sequence continues at coordinate 29,770,296 of OZ024917.1, read as the reverse complement.
CATTGGATAAATTGATAAATAATATACAGGTAGTTGTACTGAAAGCTATTTTGATAAAATCAATCATTTAAACCTTTCGCAATTTTTTTACAATGGTCATAAAAACACCAGAAAACTTCACTTCAACATGTTAAAACTTCAACAATAGTCTTTTAAGTTGTTTAAAATTACCTATGTTTCAAAGCAAGCAGGGATGAGAACAGGTTAGAAAAAAAGACGGAATTCACAAAAAATGACCTTGGCAGATGTTAAAAACACGGGGGAAATGACCTTGACAGATGATAAAAACGCGGGAAATTCTCATCTTTAATCAAGTTATTATTCAACAGTCTGGAACATCAAATTTGAAAATATCAATTGTTATTTTTCAAAATATTGCATTCTCATTTCCTACAACAATGTGTGATACGACAGATTCAGGTGAGTCACATTTGCTTGCATACAGTATGATCTACGATACTTCACCCTTAAAGAGCTGAATTAATTTTTTAAAAACATCGCAACCAAGTGGGGTTTTTTTTCAATTTGAAATCATCATAAATGTCTTTGTTAGCTCTTTCTGATTCATTTGAATACCTATGTTATGGGTCTACAGCCATTAGAAATATGTTTACAGTGCGGGGATAGACTTTAGTCCTGAGAATCTGACGTATAGACTTTAGTCGTCAGAATCTGACATCTACAGACCTAAAGTATTTCCCAGCGCTATAAGGGTAAACCCCTAGAAAACTGATGTCAACTACAGTGGACATTCTGTGTTTCTATTAGCACCGGTACAAACCCTGATAACCAGTTGTTAAAAGTAAAATATGCCATCAATCTTGAAAATGTTGGGACTTATTGAAATTTCACAAATCACATAAATTTCGAATCACTTGCAGTTGTGTGTCGCGGTAGCTAGACACAACTGCAAGTGACTGAAAATTTAAATTGAATAGCTCAGTGCTCTAAGGGTTAATATCATCTGTAAAAAAAGCAAAAACTACTCTCATAAAGTCCATTAAGTATTGTACACCACAATGTAATATACCATGGTGACAGAAAATAACAACAAAAATTCTATTATATTTTTGCATTGTTCTCGCAGTGTAGTAGTTTGGTTACATATCCATATGAATTGGTTTGAAAATATTATTGTATGGACTTATTTGACTGCAGTAAACCTACAGACCTGCAGCTGGTCCAAATTATAATCGCCATACTCTCGTCTTGTGCCCTTGCCATTCGTCAAGATACCACAGCCGCTCATCATAATAGTACCTTGAAACAAAAGCAATATACCTTGCTCATACATGTATATTTAGAAAAACAATAGTTTATCAAACCATAAATTCTGTAATTTCTCATTTATTAATGAATACAACACTTTTAATAAATAATAGATAATGAGTGGAATAATAAGGCTATAAACACGAGTACCCAGTGACTCAACATCCCAATCACATGAACAATACACTCACCAACTGTGCTACTATCCTGTACTAGTGGAGTGAAAACACTGTTGGAGTGTACAGTACACATCAAAAGTGGTTTCTGAACATTTTTTGCGGATATCAAAAAATACTTCTTGAAGGTTAAATATATGTTTACTAAGCTCAGATGAAAAGAAAAATGCTATTGTCACATCAGAAATAACAACTTCTCCAATCATTTGTATATAATTGAGATAACACCACATCTAGTAAATGATATTTGAGGAACACATTTTAATATCAAGAGGAAACCAAGCAAACACAAAACATTTGTATAACAATTGTACATTGTCTGCCCAACGTCTTGACGTTGTACAATTGTTTTGTGTTTACTGGGAATTGTGAAATTTCTACAAAAACTGGTTCTCAAAGCGAATCACCCAGACCCTAGGCATATAATTGAGAAGGCCATCCCGACCAATCGGATCCTAGCGAACACAAAACGTTGAATCTATGTTGGTTTAACGTCGTAGACGGTAAACCAACGTTAAACAAACATTAAATCAACATCTTGTGTCTGCTGGGATGCCTAGGGTCTGTGTGAGTCGTTTTGAGAAAATTGGCCCTGCTCTGACCTGATCTCATATTTGTCATTGTAGCTGGGAATTCAAGAACATTTGGATTATGTGTTGTGATTCCAACTTCTATTGAGCCAGACCATTTGTCAACCAGTCTGTCAAGGCGAATCTGTTAAAAAATGACATACATAACATGTAAAGATGGAATTTTATTTCATCATGTAAAAGTAATAAAATATATGTGTTCCAGGCTGGTTGCTCACTATTTTCAAAAAAGTTGTATTAAACACACAAAAATAGACAAATTAAAACTAAAACTATAATATAAACATTATAGCAATGTGACGTGCATGTACTCTACCTCTTATGGTACAAATTGCATACATATATAGTTCCTTTGGGATGAAAAGGTGCTACATCCGATAAAGTGGCAGATACAACCTTGCAATCCCAAAGGAATGATATGCACCATCTACTGGGCACACAACGTTGTTGTGAGTTTGAATCAACATTGATGACGTTTATTCAACATCGCAACAATGTTGTGTGCCCAGTGGGCAAGTGGTCAAGCACAATTACCATAAAATTTCTAATTGTAGCCAGGGCTTTAATTAGAATATAAATTCTCATCCTCCAGTGCCCAATACTAAAAGTCCACTGCGGCTTCTATTGGATGTTTTGTGTGAAAAAATAAATCACCACGAGTCTATCACCCTGAGCTGAACCGCCAGTAGAGCCCAATCGTTCATGTTCAATGGTCAAAAAAAGATATGCCCTATGAATCGATTTATTGCTGGCATTAGTCCGAAAGTTTATAAAATTGTTTTTTTTTTGCATATCGCCAATTAAACACTTTTTACGATACAATAGTATTTAATTGTTCAGATAATGTAATAAGGGGTTTTGTCAAGTTAAAAAAAATCCAAAAATTTTGAGAAAAACTCGGAAATGGGTGGGTCAAGTCCCAAGTCGGATTTTAATTTATTTTTGGATTTTTTGTTTGTTTTGTTTTCATGTTTCCAAAAAAATTAAAAATTGGAAATGGGGGTGGGTGGGTGGCGTCTGACCAATCTGAGTTTTTCTCAGATTTTTTTAACTTAACAAGACCCCTAAGATGATATGCCATGGTTAATTATATAAATGTGAATGTATAATTCAGTTGTGTGTTGGGTTGGTAGACAGACATCGCGGCGCCTTGTATTGTAAACACTGTCATAATTATGTTAATAACATAATTATGACATAATTATGTTAATAACATAATTATGACAGTGTATACACAGCCCTGTCTGGCAGTAAGCACACCCCTCTTCAGTCTTGAATGTGTGCACCTGTCAATCATACTATACCAGCAAACACAAAACGTTCAGCCAATGATGGTATAATGTTGGCAGTATTGAGCCAGGAGCTCGGTTCACAGAGTTGGCAGATGCTGCCATGCTCACCTCCCTCCCCTAATGTTGATCAGCAGTCTGGGAAAAAACATACTTTGACACACTGTTTGTATCGGCCAATGTCTGGTCCACAGACTGCGATGCTGGCTTGACCGTGAAACAACATCTAGTCAGCTCTTTCTGTTTACCTGCATTATGTCTATGGCTCCCATGGGTTGATGACGAAAAATAACTATTGGAGTGTATATAATGTAATTGTCTTTGTATTTTACAATGAATTTTTATTTAGGCCTACCTATATGTAAACAAATAGTTTAAAATCAACCCAAAACGATTTCAATCTGATAGACCAGTAAGTAGGCTTAACGTGGCAACAACTGTAGCGCTTATACTGGGCTACATTACCTGCCCTATCATCACTCATTTATTATGAATATAATGTCTCATGTCTGTAAAAGGTTAGACGCTATCAGGGCTTATACAGCAAGTGCTCTGTTGGCGCGGGTAGTGTAGCTAGCGGCACCTTTTGATCAACACCTGGTCGTTATCGTTTCAAGATACCGATAATCTTAAACAGATTTTCGGCTGAAAAAAATGTGGTCCTTGACAAATCTCAACAGTCGCCCAGCCGCTGTGGCTTCAAATGGAGGTTTTCAAATTAGGGAACATTTGTCAAAAAATTGAAATTTTTCTAAAGTTCAGGAGGGGGCGGCTTCTATTAGAGATGCGGCTACAATTAGAAATTTTACGGTAGGATGTTTTGAGCATTTATTTATCGCATTAAACTTTTTTTTAAATAATATACTGTGAGATGGGAATTCACAATTCAATAATGACAAACTTCTGCAATTCCTTGGCTGGTAAAGGTATAACTGGGTAAAAATTTGGTGAAAGCTTTTAAAACCAGTGTTTTTGAAATTTGAAATCATCATAAATGTCTTAGTTATCTCTTTCCGCTTCATTTGAATACCTATGCTATGGGTTCACAGCCATTAGAAATATTTTAGGTCTTACAGTGCGGGGATTGACTTTAGAGGTCAAAATCTAGACGGTCCCCGCACTGAAAGGGTTAAACTCTTTAAAATTGTAATTTACAGTGAGATGGGAATTCAATAGTCTGTGAATGACAATTCAGTGAATGACAATTCTTCAATTTCTGTGCTGGTAAAGGGATAACTGGGAAAACAATTATTGGGAGCTCAGCTTAACCCTTTCAAGCCGGGACCGTCTTTATACGTCTAAAGACTTCCCTGAACTGAAAAAAATAAATATTTATAATGGTCGTAGACCTATAACATAGGTATTCAAATGAAGCAGAAAGAGCTAACAAAAACATTTATGATGATTTCAAATCAGGAAAAAACATTTGATCTCCATGGTTTATACAAAAATATTTCAGCGCTTTAGGGTTTAATTAAATCTACTCTGATTACTTCAAAAAGCTCGTCATTCCTCAGCGGTCTGTTGGTCATTACTACGCCATTGTTGAACTCATCAAGAGGTCTCCGCCGCTCTCCTGTTCTACGACCATTGGACAGTTTGACCAGGGTGCCACATCTTTCATGCAAAACAAGTCTTTCATTTGAGTTTGTCTGGGATGCTTCAGCTATGGCTTCATTAGTTATATCATTGCAGATAGCTGAAAATTAACAGCTTTATTAACATTTATAAGCAATTTTAGAACAAAATGAAAAACCACCATTGATAGTTTTATTAATATTATCAGTTAAATGATCAATAAAATGTCACTGGTCACTAAACAATTAATACAAGAATAATACAGAAATGAATTGCTTAAAACATGCTGGTATCGCATCACAGGCTATAGACAATTGAATTAATTTATTATTGTACATAGATTAACTCGGCCCCGTTATACAGAATAAAGTGGGGATGCAGTTTGTAACAGAGTTGAAATTCGAAACCATTAAACTAGACCCTAGGTAAATTTTAAAGTTAGGGGTGTGGTTTTTAACCAGGATGCGGTTATTAACCGGAAATATACAGTACTTTATATATATTGTAAATAGATTAGTGATATTGTATATAGTATATGTATAATGCTAGATATTTCTTTAAATCTAACCATTTTCAACATATTCAACATTAAACATAAACGACCTAATAATGTCATTACAATACTGTTACACATTATATTTAAATGTACAGAGACTAACACTTAGAGCACCAATAACACCCGTATTAATTATTTGTTTTTTTATTTTTATTAACCCTGCTGCTGAAATGTTTCCTTCTATTTTTCATTCATTCGAAGCTGCAGCTTCAAATGATGAAAAGTATTTCTATTTATGTAAAATCTGACATCTCCCCAGATTGAATTATCTCCCAAAAACTGTTTAATAGCAAATTTAGTGATATTTCTATTGATCTGAATAAAAATGCTTGCAACTGTATGTGGATCATATTGATCAACGAGGCGCAACTTCAAGGGCATGAAAATTTCAGTTAAAAAGCTGTGGGCTTTATCATGTTTAATATACTCTACATGTACATGTAGTTCACCTATGATTATGTTACACTTCTGAGCGCTAAATCTGTCAATCAGTACAAGCTTACCTAAATCTCTATTGGCATCATCAACCACACAGACCTGAGCACACTTTCCATACATGTCGACAACGCCATACACAGTAGTTGGTATGTTTGTGGCTGCAGGTCCCTGATCAATTCCATTGACGTAAAAATGCAGAGCGCCACTTGAAGTGCGCAGCACTCCAACCTGAGAAAAAAAATCTGGTTTGTATTCATATCGACCGGGAATGTTTTGTTCGAAAATTATTGATTAGCAATTTTCTTCTTCAAGGCCGGATTTCTACTTTATCCTTAATGTAAAAATATTTTGCTAATGAATTTCTAATTTGATTAGCAGATGGCCAAAATTGCAAAGCAAAATATTCCCTGATGGACAGAGTAATCTAGAAGCATCTAGATATGGTTCTCTTTTTACATGTACAATGAAAAAAAAAGGCGGATTAAAATTAAGTTACTTAACTTTATAATATAATATAGATAGATATTTATTGATGACGGGAAGTCTGTGTAGACTTATAACGCTTCATTAAAACTGAACAATACAATAATATTATATCACACATTGCATAATAAAATAAAATAGAAAATAGTGTAAATATATGTCAGTGGTGTCAATAAGAATTAGAGTTGCAGGTGGAAAGGTAAAAGTAGGGGGTGGAAGATATTTGAGGGATGCACATTCGAAACGGCATAGTCTTTGCAATGCAGCACGGCAGCAGCGCTTTAGGGGGAGGGTGCAGGGAGGGGACTTGAAACCGCCCACCTGCGGGGAATTTTTTTGAATTTCAGATGCTCTGCTGATATCTGAGCCTCCTTTTTATCCAGTGAGAAGCATATATTTATTGGTTTTCAATTCCCCCGACAGTCTCAGACCCCAAGGCTGTCACATTCAGGCTTTCCCAGTCTTAATCAGTGTCTGCATCACAATCATGTTTGTTCAAATTTTGGGACGGCCAATTGTAGGTCCATGTGTAACACTAACAATGGTGACACTAGGCTACTGCCTACAGACTAATCACAGAGCTCCGACTGGCCATGTCATGTGTATAAAATGGGTAAAATGTGTTGCCAACAACACCCTTATAACTTGAAAAGTCAGGGGGGTTTTTCATAAGAACCCTCAATTGTCAGGAAAAACACATTACCTTTACATAAATAGCAAGGTTAGAAAAAAAGTCAGGAATTTTTGTTAATCTGTAAAGTTAAAGATAGGATGGCATTTTAGCAATAATTTAATTTCAAATTGGCTCTCAGTGTTGTGACTATACCATCACACGACTATAAAGAAGAAGTCACATTAGACCGTGCGAAATGCCATCGCATGTTTTTTTCTGGCAGTTTTCAAAGTCAATTTTCTATCAATTTCCATGCATACCGGTATTCGTAAGCCCTCTTTGCAAGTCATATTCGGTGCGATTAGCTTAAGATCACCTGGCTGTATAATATACTATAAGTAATAACTAATTACCAGTCAGTCTTTTCAGATCCCACTATATATAATATAAATATACCTAATTTCAAAGCCAAAAAATATTATATCATCCTATATTTCAGTGTTGAAATATGCCAAATCGCCGCAGGTAGTGCCGCCAATATGTGCCATTAAGATCCCCATGCTGAAATTGTGAGTTGTGCATCGCTACATTAGTTTCACCCGACTATTCAGCATTGTTTGAAGAGAGGCTAAGTGAGAATAGAATGATCAGCATCCCATGACCCAAAACATGTCAACAACATTTGAATCACTTGAAAACAAGCTAAATATAACTGAAATGTTGCTGATTCTTATAAACCGAATAACTGCCTAATTAATCGACGCGGAATTTTAGTTTTAGTAGGCCCCCACCATCACGAATATCTCGCCATTTTGTTCTGACTTATGGTGTTCCAGCCAAAGCAGCGGCTAAACGTTACCATCACAGGCCGTGGGTTGACTTCCATGTAGGCCTCAACATGCGCGCGGAGTCTCATTGAAGATGGGACGCAGATACAATGTTGGCCCGTCATCTACAACGCTGGTCTCAAACGACACAAGGAAAAAGCAACTGTAATCAGTGGCAAGCTATGAGCAATCGATATATTGTGGAAGGACTGGGCAGCATGCTTGTAGGGCTGGCTATCCCAACCAAACATGCTGCATACAATTTGCAGCATGTGTGGTTTTCTTCAAAAAAACATCTTATGAACAACAGATACTAAAAGCGAATAAATCACAAAATCCGTCAGTTAGCCATCTTTAAAACGCAAGTAGAAGGACACCATTCTTAAAGACACCCCTGCATGTACAAGTATTAAATGCTTTGAAATAATTAAAAGAACTATGCATGTTAGCAGCATTTCTAATGTTAGTGATACTATACATGATAGATATATCTTTCCAGCACCAAAACCAGAGATAAAATAGCCGCTATTACTATAAATAGTAACAAAAAGAGACGTATTAACTGATTAATATGTATGTGTTAAATGGAAAGAATCGGGCTTTAGGCCACCTTTGTGCACATATAGGCTAAACTGGGCCAGGAGAACCTCTTGAGGATGGTGAGATGATTGAGATGACACTGTCCTCCAGACACAGGATTCGAAACTCGAGCCCTGGCGGTCAGAGGCCGAGCACGCTACCTCTGGGTCACGGAGGCTCCCCACTGACTTTCACACGTGTATGGGGAAGAAACATTTTTGTTTCTTTCAAACCGCCGAGACCGGGAACCGAGCCCCGAACTCTGGCGTGAAAGGCAGCGGTGCTAACAACTACCTTAGGGCCCCCGCCCTCCGTATGTGTTAAAAATAAACATCATTTCATGAGTGTACAATGAATATTAGTCTGCAATAGCTATTAATACATGTGTGGTCGGCCACATAAATATGTACATATGTAATAATAATGGCTGATAATAATAATATGCATTAATTTGCATTTGCATTAAAGATACCCGTAATCATGATAATTAATTAGCTATTCACGCAGGACATGGCAATGTTTCTAACATTTCATTGCGCACACAAAGTTGCCCTTTTGCATGTTTATATTTGTGTCATGCTGCCATTCATATTATTATTATTACTAATTATTTTTTAAAGATCCATCCATATGATGTTCTGGGGCACTGACTTCCATCTTAACCCTTTAAGCCCTCCTGATGCATTAAAGCATCGTATTACATCCCTGAAAACATACTTAATTTTCCTACAACTAGGGGTTTTAGATCGAAAATTCCCATGAAACTGGTTTACCAATACGTAGTGATTTTCTTCAATTTCTAAACCACATGAATTCATTTTCATCCACTAAAACTCGAGAATTGCGGCAGCAATTCGCGGCTTGTAGTGGATGAAAATGACTATAGTAAATTCAGGATTGAAAGGGTTATAAGGACTGAATTGCTAAACACATGAGTACCACTACCAGTATGCATGTGGCACTGCATACATGTACATGTACCTTATCATTCTCATTAAGTTGATCCAGATCTTGCCCATATTCTTCTATTACTGTGTGACCATCTTTGAGGATAGAGCAGCCTGACATAACCCATGTCCCCTCTCGAAATCCAGTGGCACTCGTTGGAATTCTCAAGTTATTTGGATCACATGTTGTCACGCCTATTTCCACAGAACCACTCCAGGAATTGACCTGTTAAAAAACATTCAGCTTTTGATAAAAATTTAGCTATTAAATTTACAGTATCCCTCAAAGCACTGAATTTTAAAATAAAAAAGTGCAATGAGATAGACTAGTCCAGTATTTATTAACATGGTATCGAACCTGGTTAGTTAGACTTGTAAATTTGAAGAGTACCATGTGACATGTCTGTGACTTGGACAAAGCCTCAAACACAAAGGTTTACTATAGAAAAGGAGTTCCCAAACTCCGAGGCCCCGGCTTTAAGCTGTATGAGTGCCAGAGACAAAAATTCAGCTTATATCTTTTGTAAAGATAACTGTATTGGACTCCCTCATGGGCAAGAATCCTATATGTACAGAATATAATTAAGGAAAGGACCATGGAGAAAAGTTGAAATATAAATCTTCAACGTTTATTCATTCCACCACTATCGCCAGTTCTGGCCAACATCTATTTAATACTTGCCAGTGAATCGTGCTGTGTGTGTCTCTACGATACACATGATGTAGGCCAAGGCCTACCCACCCAATTTCTGTTCAATGGTGGGCCAGAGTCGCAGCCCAGGGCTCGAAATAAGGCCATTCCTCTAGTCCAGTACTGCCAAAAAATGTGCAGGAAAGGCAAAATTTGTTATTAGCCATTCCGATGAACTGGCAAATTTAAGGCCATCCTCGGACAAAGGCCATTTCTAGGAATGACAGTTTTTACTCAGAAATGGCAGTTTCCTTGACTTGCCAGTCCTCTGGATTGAAAAGCCCTCAACGTTTAATTCTACCCCAGCAGCCCATTGCTGGCTCAATGCTGGTCAACTGTGTATGACATTGGCTCAACACCACTCCAACACTGACCAAATGCATGATTCTTCTACGATCAGCGTCTACAGCAATCCCTGGAGGGCTAACCTATGTTGTTTCAATGTTCCTCTATTCAGTGTCTGACGATGGCCCAACAACAACCCAGCATTCTGTATAGGCCTATACCACAGGTAACTTTGTGGCAATAGCTATAGGGGTGACAAAATCATCCCCAGGCCAGCATTATTCCAACCAAAACCCTTCAATCTCTTATTATCTAGACTTAATCACAAATATAATCGTGAATAATATTATATCTGAACACGTGTTATTTAGAAAAAAAGTACTTAACCTAAGCCTAAGGACCTGAAACTGTGAAACTTTATATTCGACATGCTCATAAGGATTGGTGTACAGAAATGTCAACTGTTTCCCACACACAGCATCCCTCTTTCCCCTGCTAAATATAGTCTGAGGGAATCTGACTTGCTGGTGTTCGGTACCCTCCATGGCAATAGCCATTCATCAGGGTCTGACCATGGCCTAGCTAAATAGGACACAAACTAAGGCGAAATAAACTTAAAGGGACTGGCCCAGGGTAAAATCATAAAAAAATCGGTGATTTTATTTTGGCTTATTAATAACTGCAAACGTTTTTTTAATTTTTATGCTGCAAATTTTCCAGTTAGGCTAGATATATAGAGAGAAAATTCCCGTATTTCTTATTTTTGACATCTTTGTCCAAAATAAGAAATCAGGTATTACGTCTCTATATCTAGCCTAACTGGGAAATGCGCAGCACAAAATTTTTTTAAAAAAATTGCAGTTCTCTTGTCTATGACAATGCCAATGGACATGCGCAATGGACATGCAATCATTCAAATTTTGATAGAAATTTATTCCATTCGTTTGAAATCGAAACCACAAATAATTTTGACAATCTAAATTCTAGTGGCTCTGAGAACGTAGTCAATTCACCAAATTCAGATTTTGCTCCCACACAGCACAGTAGTCCGATTTCCCCCTTTAGGCCTAAAAACCGTCAAAGAAACTGGCGAACTTTATTGATAAATTGTAGAAGCCTAAAGGGGAAAGTAGCAAATTTTTTAGCATTACCAACCTGATTGCATCCTCGGCACTGAATCTTGGCTTGACAAGGATACCACTACCAGCGAAATTTTCCCTCCTGAATACCAAGTTTTACGTAGAGATAGAAATTCAAAAGCCCGTGGAGGAGGAGTCTTTATTGCTGTCAAAAAACATTATGACATGACCCTCCTCCCTGATTTACAAACAAACTGCGAAATTTTATGGGCTAAAGTTCAGATATCGGCATCAAAATCATTAACCCTCGGTTGTTTTTATAGACCTCCTGACTCCAAAATTAGTACTTCAGAAGAACTTGTGAAATCTTTAGACCTGATGCCAAAAAATTCAAATCAGACCATTGTCCTGGGAGGTGATTTCAACCTGCCTGGAATTGACTGGGACAATGGGGTAGTAAATCCTAAAGCGGCAAACAAATCCCAATGCGAGCTGCTTCTGTCAAGCCTAGATACACATGCCTTGGCCCAAATTCACAAAGAACCCACTAGAGAAGAAAATATTTTAGACCTCCTGATCACAAATAAACCTGGTTTAATTAAATCTTCTCATAGTGTACCTGGAATCTCGGATCACTGCGCTGTGGTGACCGAACTGGATATTGACCCGCCCTACCGCCGTACAAAACCCCGCCCAGTGTGTCAGTTCAAAAATGCTAATTGGGAGGCTATCAGGCAACAAATTAGGAGCTGCTGGACCTCCTTTCAAAAAAAAGTCATAGCCGTTCTGTCAATGAAAATTGGTTGAAACTAAAATCCATCCTAAATCAATGCCTGGACAAATTTATACCAACCAAAATGACTTCCCCTCGGGAAAATCTACCTTGGCTATCCAAATCACTTCTCGCATCTATTCGGAAAAAAGCATCTCTATATAATAAAGCCAAGCGTACGAATAAAGCTGACCTTTGGGCAAAGTACAAATTATGTAAACAGCAGACCCAGCGTGCCATCAGGTCTGCCAGGTGGTCTTTTTTGAAAAACAAACTTTCTGAATCTTTAGAACAAAAAAATTCAAAACCACTCTGGCGTTATATCAAATTAAAACGTCAGGATGGAAATGGTGTCTCTCCTTTGAAGGAAAACGGCCAGCTGCATTCAGATAGCAGACGTAAGGCCGAAATATTAAACAACCAATTTTGCTCAGTTTTTACTTCGGAAGACACCACAAATATACCTAAACTACCCGGACCACCGAATACTGAAATGCCTAAATTTGAAATTACTGTTCAAGGTGTAACTGAATTACTCGAGGGTTTAAACGGCGGGAAGGCACTCGGACCAGACGAGCTCCCGAATCTGATACTGAAGAATGCTGCCAACAAAATATCTCCCTTTCTTAAAATTATTTTTGATCAATCTCTACAGACGGGCAAATTACCAGATGACTGGGTAGAGGCTAATGTTGCACCCGTCTTCAAAAAAGGGGATCGGCACTCTCCGGCGAACTACAGGCCGATATCCCTCACATGTGTTTGTGCCAAATATTGAACACATTGTAAACAAATTATGTCCCATTTTTCTGGAAAAACAAAATTTTAACACCTGTACAACATGGCTTTCGCTCAAAACACTCATGCGAAAGCCAGCTTTTGATTACAACTGATGAATTTATTCAAAATTTTGAAGGCAAGACACAAACAGATGTTGTTGTCTTAGATTTTTGTAAGGCCTTTGACGTTGTCCCCCACCAATGCCTCTTACACAAACTCGACCACTATGGAATTCTGGGAACAACTCTTAATTGGATTCAAAATTTCTTGACCAATAGAACCCAAAAAGTAGTAGTTGATGGCAGCTCTTCAGAATCAGCCCGTGTAAAGTCTGGTGTGCCCCAGGGTACTGTTCTCGGACCCCTACTTTTCTTGACCTACATTAATGACCTCCCTTCACGGTCTCGTCGCAGGTTCGTCTCTTTGCAGATGACTGTCTCCTGTATCGCCCGATAAAATGTCGGGCAGATCAGGAGAAACTGCAGAGAGACCTCTCTGCGTTACAGGACTGGGCAGATCGATGGGGGATGTGCTTCAACCCCTCGAAATGCTCGGTCCTGAGGGTGTCCAGGCCGAAATAAAAAAACCTGGAATTCCAGTACACCCTGAAAGGTGAAACATTAGAAAATGTTTCATCAACACCATATCTTGGTGTTTGCATTAGCGAGACTCTGGAAGGTGTGCAGTCAACTCATCCCCTATACATGTATACCAACTCATCCCCCGGTATATCAGGGGATGAGTTGGTATAGGTGTTGACGGGCTGGGGATGAGTTGGTTATAGCTGTTGGCATGCTGGGGATGAGTTGGTTATAGCTGTTGAGGGCTGGGGATGAGTTGGTCATGTGCGTTGCACCTTAGGCTTTGGGGATGAGTTGGTATTAACTGATTAACTTGTCTTTATAATGATATATGATTATTTTTGATGATGATCACTTAAATGTATAAGATATGTTTTAAAATCTGACTTGATTAAATATAATTTAGGCATATTATGTTTACGCCTAACAATATCCCTTTCTCTATAATAACAGAATAATAACAGAAGACAGTGTTTAAAAACGTATATTATATATTATTTGCTATTGTTATTTCGCCTGTCTATTGTTATAAATAGTTATTAATTCTTCATATATATTTTTAAGGTCAACCCTTTAAGTCTTTAGCGCGGCTATGTTACTTTTTAATATTAGCCAATTATTAAGTCAGTAGTGTTCTTTTTTCGCCAGTCTATTGCTATACATAGTTAATACTTCTTGATATATATTGTTATAGTCAACCCTTTAAGTTTTAGTTATCTTACCGTTTGATCCACAGTTATACCTAATTGTACTTCACAGACTGCCCCCGCTATAATAGTATATGTGGATAGTGTTTTATAAACTGTGATTATGAGAACAATTGCCAGCACTAAATTCCTAAATCCCTTTAACAGTGACCCTACCATCACACCTCCTTTGATTTGTGAACAGCGCTAAAAAATATCCGCACTGATACCAGGTGACGCATATAACACATTCATGTGAACACTCACGGCTTTCACAAGTCAGCGTTTTCAGGGATTATCACTCATACAAATATTTTATATTTTTTAAAGACTATGGTTACTTATAATATCAAACATCAGATATTCTAAGAGATATGCTCTAACTGATAATAACGATTTTTTCTGTTTTCCGTAAATGTGATATTAGCGGCTTTCACAATTCAGCATTTTCAGGGATTATCACGTATTACTTCCACAAATAAATATACCTTTACTGATATATAATTACCTTTTCTTTTTGTTACTCGTATATATAATTAAATACATTTGTGATTGTATTATTTATTGTTCGGCATCAACATTTGTGAAGGATAACAACTCGACAGAGTGATATGACATATACTGCTTATTTGTTAATTATTATCAGATAATTATATACCGAATATGTCACTTGTTTATTTGCTATAAAATACTAAAATTGCAATCGTATCTGACCACTTGAATGCATTAGATTTTCGTTGACATTTAGCGAGTATTAGTGGAGCGGATTAATCAAAGCCGTCGACATTTCACGAGCGGCTCTCGCTGACATGTCTGAATTAGCACAAGAATTCTCATCTTAACACCTGAGGTGCAAGGGGTGGAGCGAGTGAGTTCACCAAAGACTCACAACTCATCCAAGCCGTTGACATTTCACGGCTCCAGATGTTAGTTCACAGTTAGACCCCTGGATATATTTCAATATTGTCATTGAATACAGACTATAATGTTACAAGAAGACCCCGTATTCCTTGTTAAGATCATGTGCTCACCTGAATGCCCCACACTGTAAACTGCTCACACAAGATTTTTTAATGTTTTATATATATTATGTATCTTTATGTATATTTCATATATAATCATGTGACCTGTTATTTTTAATTCAATGTTAATAGGCCTATGTCTAAATGTTTTTAAATGAATTATATGTTTTACATTTTGTATATTTCATGTTTTGTAGCCATGCGACCTGCTATGTTTAATTAAATGTTAATATGTCTATATGTTATATGTTATTTCAAATAAAATTGCTTCTAATAATAAATGTGTTTTATTACACTCCCAAAGTATGAGTAATCACTGACTGCCCGTATGTCTAACTTTAAAACAGTTCAGATAGCCTACACTATAGTCATGAGTTGGGGATGAGTTGGTGGTAACACTTGGCCGATGGCTGGGGATGAGTTGGTAAGGTATTGACGGCCGGGGGATGAGTTGGTTATAGCTGTTAGAGGGCTTGGGATGAGTTGGTCTACCCAGGTGTGAACTGAGGTTGAGTTGGTACGGGGGATGAGTTGACTGCCATTCCTCTGGAATGGGAGGCCCACATCAACAAAATTACAAGTAAAGCGAATTCCACCCTGGGCTTCCTTCGGAGGAGCCTGAAGGCATGTCCCCCTAAATTAAGGGAGACTGCCTATTTCTCCCTGGTCAGATCATCCTTAGAATATTCTTCAGCAGTTTGGGACCCCTTTAGACAAAAGGACATTGATAAATTAGAAAAAATTCAAAGAGCAGCAGCAAGATTTGTCACCCAAAATTATAGACAAACAGCCAGTGTGACATCTCTTCATCAAAATCGGTTGAAAATTGACTGAGAAATCGGCGAAAAACATGCGATACAAGTTAATCTGACGGCGGGTATTATAGACTATATGATGTTCTTGGAATTTATTGCCGATATGATAATGATATGCTGATAGTGATACTGATACTGATACTGTGATAGTGATATCATATGGTCATATGACATATCAGTAAGCCAAACTAAAATCACCGATCTTCTCTAGTCTATATATGCCTGATCATGACATCTCCCATTAACACATCACCTTTTTTTCAATACGTATTTCAAACAGTTGATTGTCTTTTAGTGGTTCAACTGTTAGCACAACACCATTATTAAATTCTTGAATTGGGTGATTTCTTTGAGCCGTTCTGTTTTCATTACTTAATGTCACAAGGGTGCCTGTCCTCGTATGAAACGTAGCCATAATCTAATTATTATAGTCTAGACAACTGAATAATTCCAAGTATATTTAAATATATACATCTAGTCATTCTAAACAGCTGAACCATTTATATCCCCATAAAATTGATAAAACACAAATATTCTGAAGACTCCATGGATTTTGACAAGCACAGACTGACACATAAAGTTAGTGTCAAACACATGCGTGCTTACAGGATCGCAGTTTCGACATAATAATGACTCAAAATAGATAAAAATCCAATCTGAAATATTGAAAAAAAAACTCAGACATATTATTATACTAGTGTAATAAAGGACTTGATTTTTTTAATAACTTATTTCTAAATAAAGTGTTTTTGTGCTCTGAAAGTTTATTTGTCAAATCTATCTTAACTAGGACCAAAGGCCTCATTTCTGTTATTTTCCTGGGACTAACCATGTATGGGCTGATCGAGGCGCGGACAGGAGTAGGCCTACTTCTAAGGGGTCGGTGTAGCACCTGCTGTGACACCTCGCACAAGCCACACGCCTCTTCTAGTCAGGTTATCCCCTCACTCTGGCTAGATTTCATCTGCCCCCACACACACAAAAAAAAATCTACGACTACGTAGCCTGCGTAGGCTAATCAACATTGTCAACCGGTCCCGCCCCGGTTGACAAGCTCCCTATTGAAAAAGCAGGCGAGGCACCAGTGTGATGTCTGCACACCCTCAACTGACTGTCTAGTGGTGTACAGTCAATTTGTGACGCCGAAAAAGTGTATGGCCGCCACCGCTAGTAGGTTTTTAAGGTCACATCAGGAAAATATAAACAATTGAAAATTCGAATTGAGCTGGTATGAACAGTATAAAAGGCGGCCATTTTGTTTGAATTTCCAGAGTCTATAAACAACATCCAGCTCCCCGTCTGGAAACGGAGTGCCAGACAGGTGCCCCGTCTTGCGTAGGCCTACTACACTTTTGTCGCCAATTATCTAGACTATAATCCTTAATACATACAAGACTGTTTCGCGGCTCACTCTACATAGCCTTGATGCCAGCAGAAGCCGGGATTTCCCAAATAATTATAGGCATACTAACATTAACAAAATTTGTACAGTTTCAGACTAGATCCAAAAAATGCTAACACAAAAGCTTTTGCAAACAAACAAATCTTTAAATATAACAGTTTTATCAAGTCGAAAAACATGATACATAGGCCTATGCATAAATAGACCTATATATAAATATACAGTGGAGGCCTGGAAAACGGACCACCCAGCCATGGGACTGACTAATTAAGTGGTCCCATTTTGGAGTTTGTCCGATTTGTGAAACCAGCCAATTTCGAATGAAGAGATACTAGTCAGGCTATTTATAGATATGCCTTGTCACGTGTTGATATCAAGGTCGGTTATTAAACTAATGTATTGATTATGACGTCAGGATATATTAAAATCAACACACAATTTAAGAAAATAGACTCGCTGGTTTTAATTAATTTTATTTCATCCTGTAGTGACAGTTATTTTCGCTGTTTACTCACCATAATGGGAAACAATATGTAGGATGTGCTTGATCAGAGAGTTTGACTGATAATGTTTCAATTAGGCAGCTTGCTTTGTATTTAAAGATTTGACGTAGTCATATATAGATTCATTCCAATGTAAAAATTATTTATTTTCATTAGATCGCGAGTGATGACAGGACCATGTTTGTTTTGAGTGATCATACACAATTGTAGACTGCAAGTCGGTTTGCAGTGAATAACCTTATGACACCCAAATTCCCTTATAATGATTGTCAATAGGGTTACTGTTTGATATTTTTTTGTTGTTATAAAAGACTGCGAAATGAATTTCTAGCTTAAATTTTTTTTAATACATTTTGAAGTGACTTTTATCCTGGAATGCTGTATTGAGGAATATGTTAGTTATATTAGCAAAGTTCAAATTAGATGTCATGTTTTTTATTTGATAAAAACTTGGCAGTCATGAACTGATTCCTTACGATCAACAATCGTTCCTGTAGTGTGATAGTATCGCTTGTTTAGAATGATTAGGTCATGGCAGCTGCGAACAGGAAATCGATCAGCCGTGGTCAACCTTGTGTAACTTACAATCCATTAACTGGATATAATTTATACTTCCTCGCATAAAAATACATAATTATTCCCTTGAATAGGCGAAACTAATACAGAAAATCATGACGGAATTGTTATGCTTTGTTTCTCTATATGATTTTTCATAGCGATATGAGAGTCTTCTGGGATTGCAAAGATGTAATCACACCATACAGGAGTTAATCCTTCTGTACGCTATAGGCCTGTAATATATGACAAGTAAAGTTGACAAAAAACAACCTAGCGAATTACATGTATAATCTTCTCGAATTATCATTATGTTATACATATGACAATCTGTTTGTTTGCAGCTTCAAGCTTACTCGAATTGTGTTGGTTTATCTTGGCAACATAAACTTTCACACTTAAAGGCCAATACCCAGACAAATGGCATGTTTTCATTTTAGCTCTGTTATAAATATCTTTTTGAGTGTTTGAATGAGTGAAGGCAACATTCCGATAGATTACAACTTTTAGAAACATCCGTAGGCAACGTGATAAGGTTTCGAAAAAGACAAATTATGACAAAATGTCGGTCATTAAATTTTTGTATTTTAGATCCACCCATTTTTTAATGCAGTCTTCATGTTTCAATTGTTTAACAGGCAAGTATTGTCGAGTCAATGATTTGAATATTTCTTTCTAAAGATAGTTTTTTTATAATTTACTATCCGTAATCTATGACAAAAAGCTCTTAACCCCTTTGTGACGAGCCCCGGAGATCTCCGTGATTTAGGGAGACTATTCAGATACGAGGCCCGGAGATCTCCGGGTTTGATTGCATGAGATAACTATGACGTCATAAAATAATCTCGTTCCAGAAACAGGGCAGTAGCATAATAATCTCGTGTTCAACGGGTTAACTCATAATAGGATAAGTGTGTAAGGTGTCAGATGTATCACATCGTCAAAGACGTTGCTAGTTTAATTACAATGACATCAGAAAACCACAGCTTAACAGCGCTTTCCCTGCGGGACTCACATTTACAAACACGGAGGGCCAACACTTCTAAGCTCGGCCAATTGACAAGTTTTACATCTTTGCAGGACATCGTAAATATCGCTAAAATACACAGGTAATATTCATGGGATGTTCGTGGCTGATGTGATGACAAAAAAGAAGGGATTTTCCTCAGTGTTGATCTTTTCAAAGAAAAAAACCAAATTAACATCAGACCCTTCATCTAGACCCTCAGCGGAGAAAGAAAATATAGTTTTTGATAACATAAGCCTATGTAACATAATTTTAAACCTTGAAACTTTTTAACCTGGGTATGGGCCTTTAATCAATCAATCAATCAATCAATCGATCAATAAAATGTCCATAGCGTCTATATCCTCAGCAGACCGAGTTCAAAGGCACACAAATTCTTAGTGTGATCATGTGTCATAATCGAGGCCAAAGCTGGTTCGTCAAGAGGGAGCCGGGCTGTTGAGGGGCTAGGGTGGGAAAGCTAGGTCAAATAGGTGAGATTTAGGTAATTTCCGGAATGTTAAAATTGTTTTGGCATCATACGTATTGGCACATAAGGCTGGACCAGATATAGAGAAAGCTCTTGTCTAAGTCTTAGTTTTCATACGAAGACCAACAAATTTCTTTGAAGTTGTGAAGCATAGATATTTCGAGCATTTCTGCGGAACAAGTAAGTCAGCCAGATATACAGTTTGATTGTATTTTAGGGTTCGGAAAGTTATTTGCACATATTTTAAAATGAATGCGAAACTTGACAGGAAACCAATGTAATCGTTTTAGAATAAGAACGGAACAATTAAATCGTGGGGCCTTGGTTATCTCTCTTACAAGGCAGTTCTAGACGCGTTGTAATCTAGCGATATCCTTTGCCGGCATGTTGTGAAAATCTGTGTTACAAAAATTTAACTTACTACTGACGAGTGCCACTGCAATTTGCTTGGCGAGATTTAAGGACATAATTTTTCGAATTTGACGCAGGTCATGGTTATGATAGAAGCATGCCCTACACGTTTGGGATATGTGTTTTCGAAAATTCACGCTTCTGTCAAATACTACACCAAGATTTTTGACTGATGCAGGTAGATTTGTGTCTTGACCTAGAATTAAGCATGGGAAATTACTCAAGAATTTTTCCCGCTGAAGTTTGGTCCCGATAAGAAGAAAATCAGTCTTGCCAGGATTAACCTTCAGCTTGGACCCTGTAGCTGTTCCCTTAGTTGACCCTGTAGCTTTTCCCTTAGTCTATCCTATTAGACTGTAAAATTTGTGAAATATTTTTTATGTTCTTGGGGCTGGTCTTTTTATTTTATGACTTGTGACTGAAGAAAGGTAGTCCGTTTCCCGAATCGCCTGTCGGTCCACTTTCTGAATCTGATAATAAAATATGTGATTGGGTAAAAAAATGGGACTGGGTAAAGGTGGTCTGTAGTCCAGGATGGTCTGCTTTGTGAGGCGGGTCTCTACTGTAGTTACAACATTTTAGTCTAATGACTAGAAGAAAGCCAAACGAAGAGTTCATTGGATATCATGTATTAGAGACCTGAGACAAATCTGCTTGCGCATAGCAGGTAGACCCACCAGTATCAGCAGTATTACACATTCCAAGAATATGAATTAGAAAGTCTTATGTAACACATAATTTGCCCAGACTGAACTACATATAATAACTTATAACAAGATATGTAACCGAAGTCGAAGAGAGCTATCATTGCTGTAGACTAAGCGAGAGATAGCAGTGCATTTCTGCTTGGCGTTTTTGTATTTGGCCAGCACAGCTTTTCAGCATCCGCAGCAAATTAGTTTTACGAATGTAATGCTTCTAACAGGGTGGTCCAGAAGAGGTGCCACCTTGTAACAGTATCCTTTTTCAAGCCCCAGTTTTCTGGGCTTGGGAGCTTGGGGTTACCAAGCCTATATGGACTGATTCCAGCAGATGGCTTTATAACTGGCCCGCTTTACATGCTGCTGAAGTGCTACCTTCGTAGGAGGTGTATACTAGAATCATTGACCTAGTTAATGTCACCTGTGCAGACATAGTGTAGCAGCAAGAACTGTTGATTTTCATGAGGCAAGAAAGTATCTATCTATTGTTTAGCAAGATATATACAATCACGAGAAAAGATTGCACTTTTTTAGACAAACCTCCTGATGTACTGTTCTGCTCATACTGCTCCCACGATAATCACTGTCTCCTAAATGTTAGCGTTCATGATATCCCTGGTACTTGCTCAAAACAATTTCCTCTAGAAATGTATGCTGCCCATCTCTTCAGTCACGATGTTTAGCGACCTGCTGCTTGGATCCCTTTTGTTAATGATGGCGGTACTCGCTGTCATTTTTGAGTAATCACGTGGCATCAAACTCAAATCAAATTTTCCTCCAGACTACTACGACACTTGATGTCATTTACCCGCATATAATAAAATATCACAATAACAAATATTACGAGAAGAAATTATGACACAATACGGACACCAAATATAGAAAATCAGAAATTCATATACATATAAATCCCTTTATATTGTTAATGGTGACGGCGTTCGCTGTCATTTTAAAGTAATCACGTGGCACCAAACGCAAAATCTGTTATCATCCTTGACACATCTACCATGAAATGCAGCAGAGTTGGCGGATTGTCTGTCATCGCCGTATCCCTTTAAGATTATGCTCATGACAATGGTCAATAGTCATGGCAGAAAAATAAACTCTTGTGCAACACGAAATTTTCAGCATCGAATTGTTCCAGGAGCAAAAATGTAGAAATGGGGGAAACACTGAACTTAACAATATCCTAATTATGTCCTTGACCTTGAAAAGTTAAAAATACATCTTACTTGATTTTTTGAGCCTTAAAATAGGGTAATGCATGATTATTTTGATAATTATTACAACTTGAGCAATTTATCGCTTTTATGGTGGCTATTTTTAATACTGGGGTTTTAGCAACAGTACAGTACTCGCTGCTTTCTGAAAGTACACCATCTCAGGAGTCGATCAATCGATCAAAACCTTATTGGAATCATTTTCTGCAAGGTAATGGTTGATTTCCTCCAGACTACTACGATACTTTTACTATTTACCATCACATAATAAAATATCACCATAACAAATAATATGAGAAGAAATTATTACATAATACGAATACCAAATATAGAAAATCAGAAATGCATATACATGTGTAATATGTTTTGCCACGATATAACATTTTTACATATCGTCCTAAAGTGGCATCTGATGGATATTCAATGTCATTGACTTATAGGGGTCATCAAAGGTCAAGTTCAAAATGGCTCCATGTCTGAAAATAAAGCTTTGTAGACTTTATAAAAAATGTCATGCTTTTATCAAAAAGTGCATACTAATCTTGCTTATCCGCTGTACTAGACATAACTTGTCCTGGCTGAACTACAACGATAATTATATCAAATATATAACAGGCTTTAACAATAATTAATAAAAAATTTCACAATCGATATAATATCTTATAAACACGACATATTCATGATATGTGTATTTAGAAAGTGTGATTTTAAAAGATGGTGTTTAGTAAGAAATAAATCCGGAAAATTCATCATGTTAAAATTTTAATGACGGCCATTTTGAAATTTAAAATGGCAGGTATCAGCATGGGCGGATCTTATATCATTTCATACATCGAAAACTACATATGTATCAAATTTGTTGCTCTTGTAACAATTTGAATTGGTGAACTACCTTTCAATTATGTGCCGTATTGCTTCCAAATTAACGTTGTATGTATAAATTCAAAATGTCGGGTTGATTGTGAATAGTCCTGAACCATTGATCTGGGCATCATATAAGAATACCTGCATACACAGCCATCCATACACAGCCTCTTAAACCTAGGTGGCAATGGGGAAAATGTCATAATCGATTTCAATACTTTCCACCACTCCAATCACTTAATACTTTCGAAATGTTATACAAGATACTTTGATGACAATAAAACAGTTGAGATAGTTGCTGTAGCAATTTGTGTGAGGTCTAATGACAAATTATATCCATCTAACTACATAATACCTGTTTACCTGCTTATCCGTATCATACAAGTTTACATGCCTACCCGTCTACCTGCATCATGCCCGTTTAGGCTACCTGCCCACCCATCTACCTGCATCATACCTGTGTACCTGCCTACCCGTGTACCTACATCATACCTGTTGACCTGCCCACCTATCTACCTGCATCATACCTGTTTACCTGCCTATCCGTTCACCTGCATCATACCAGTTTCCCTGCCTACCCGTCTTCCTGCATCATACCCGTTTACCTGCCCACCCATCTACCTGCATCATACTGATTTACCTGCCCACTCGTCTACCTGCATCATACTCGTTTACCTGCCCAAGCGTCTTCCTGCATCACACCGATTTACCTGCCTACCCATCTATACCTGCATCATACCTGTTTACATGCCCAAGCGTCTTCCTGTATCATACCTGTTTACCTGCCTACCCATCTACCTGCATCATATCCGTTCACCTGCCAACCCGTCCACCTGTATCATACCCATTTACCTGCCTACCAATCTTCCTGTATCATACCCATTTACCTGCCTTCCAATCTACCTGCATCACACCTGTTTACCTGCCCACCCATGATATATATGTTCACCTACCTACCCGTCTACATGCATCATACCTGTTAGAACCAGCGCATGAGTGTCATCATGATTTGGTTGTAGGCCACAAATAGAGCAAGGGCCGTTTAATAACCTAGACAAGATCGGATCGACATCTAAATGTCAGTTCGACTTAGCGGAGTTGTCAACCAGATGTGTGTGTAAGTACATAAAATATATCAGTGAATACACTTGGGCCAACGCTTTGTTCTTATGAAAATACAGCCGTAGAGCTAGGTCACTCGATGTGTACCTAGAGTGACACCCTTTTAGTCAGAAAGCCCTTTAGTCAGAAAGGCCGTTAGTCAGAATTAGGCTCATCAGTCAGAAGGCCCGTTAGTCAGAAGGCCCGTTAGTCAGAAGGCCCGTTAGTTAGAAAATCAGTTAGGCTTTTTTGTCAGAAGGCGAGTTAGTCAGAATGTGTTCAATGGGCAGTGAACAAGGCTAGGGCACGCCCCATTTAATATCTGGGCTTGTGGAGGGAGGGGGTCTATATTATATTGATTAAAACGTTTGTTGTCCAGTTATTGATAAAAAATGTTCAGAGTTGTGCATCAAATAATCATTCAAGGATACTAAACAATGTTGATGGAGTCCACGTGTTTTTCAAAAAAATCAGTAGCATAATAAATAGTATGAGGGAGAATTAGCCATGAAAATTATAATGTGAAAGAAGTATACACAAACATATTGCACAACTGAGAGTAAAACCTGTAGAATTCCATAAAGATCAAATGCTGCCGCCCCAGTATATACATTCGCCTATTAGCCTAATTGTTAATAAGTCGATATGATCTTGATATGATGTTGAAAGAAACAATTCACTGGCGGTTCGTAGTTCGTACATTTATAATAAAAACTAGCATTATTGATGACTGGTTTGTTGCATATATAAACTTTACTGAAATAGATGTGAAAATGTATCATGAGAAAACCCCACAAGATTTCTCAACTGGTGTTGAGTTTATAGCCATCTGTTTAATTTATGTCAAGCGTTGATAAATGTATCATTTTGCTCAGAATAAGTAATAAATTGTTTGTCCAAATGTTTTGATAACTAGCATTATTTGACGACTGTTTTGTGTGGAAAGGCTTGGTTCATATTCGAGAAAGTTTAATTTATCTAGGCACGGGGTAACTATTACAGTAGGCCTATATATTATTACCGTGCTAATTAATACCAGCGCAAAATTCGTGTTTCATTATAATCTATAGCAGTATGTTGATCAAATTGCTTGTTCATATTTAATTGTTCCAAACTGCTCAAAGACATGGAGTGTACATTGCTGCCTACGATAGGCAATTATTATTATTACATTATCTTGTTCCCATATGTAGAAAATTTACTGTTATTTACAGGCACCTTGGCAATAACAACTTGATCCAGTAATTATGGGTATTTTTCATTCATTTGAAGCTGAAAGTTACTTCAGCAACACTAGGGTCAAAAACATAATGAGTAGCCTATTATTAGCGCAACCGTTATGAAAGTGCTAGACATTGTTACTGGCACAAGTAAATAAATAAATAAAAATAATTGGTCATAGGGTTGTTCAGAAATGAGATGATTTCGATGAGGTAATTATCTGACTTTCTGACTAACGGGCCTTCTGTGAAACGGACCTTCTGACTAATCATCCTTACTTATTTTCTAACTAACGGGCCTTCTGACAATAGGGCCTTCTGACTAATCATCCTTACTGGTTTTCTGACTAAAGGGCCTTCTGACTAACGGGCCTTCTGACTAATGGGCCTTCTGACTAACGGGCCTTCTGACTGAAAGGCGAACACCGTACCTGGAGTAGGCCAAGTGCAGATGGTTATGCATTGGGCCAACGTGTCACCTGTGAGTTAGCTGGTTTGACGCCGGTGGAGAGCCTAATTAGGAATGGGGTTATATCAGGCATGGGGTGTCAAGTCAGGGTCAGGTGTATGCGCAGGGTGTGGTGCGCAGTGGTTGGAGAGGGGGTGGGTGGCAACGGGAAGTACTATAGGTGTCGCATGGGTGAATGGTCATCGTCCAGATTTTTTGTCAACATGGATATGTCAACTGAAGCAATTGACACAACAACTGACCTAACGGAAAACAAAAAAGCCAGAACAAAATACCATTCGAGGATGTTAGGCACTATCTAAAATACGCTGAATATCCTGATAGCTACTTTAGGCAATCTGGGAATAAGACATCACTAAGAAAGTATCGCCGACACTTCAGATACGACACTGAAGGTAAGACAACAATTATTTTAATTATAGCTTATCTGTCTTATTCATGTTGTAAAATAGGTATAACCATGACTAGCTGCAAGGTCGTTCCTAATTTTACCACTGCCAGGTAAAGACTGGGCCCAATGCTTAATTTATCAACCAGGCCCATTCCTAATTTTGCCACTACCAACACTGCCAACAACCCCATTCCTAATTTTACCACTGTCAGGTCGTGTTTAATTATCAACCAGGCGCATTCCTAATTTGCCACTACCAACAACCCATTCCTAATTTTACCACTGTCAGGTCGTGCTTAATTATCAACCAGGCGCATTCCTAATTTTGACACTACCAATACTGCCAACAACCCATTCCTAATTTTACCACTGTCAGGTCATACTTAATAATTGAGCATGACCTGACAGTGGTAAAATTGATAAAATTATTGATCAACATGCAGGCGCATTCCTAATTTTGCCAATACTAACACTGACAACAACCCATTCCTAATTTTACCACTGCCAATACAGCCAACAACCCATTTCAAATTTTGTCACTGTCAGGTCATGCCTAATTTATGAGCTAATGCTAATTTATCAACCAGGTGACTTCCACTGTTAGGTCAAACTTAATTTAGTAATCAGGTGATTTCCATTGTTAGGTCATGCTTAATTTAGAAATCCAGTGATTTCCTAAATTTAACAATGTCATGTCATGCTTAATTTATCAACCAGGCGCATTCCTAATTTTACTACTGTCATGTCATGCTTAATTTAAAAACCAGGCGAGCTCCTAATTTTTCCACTGTCAGGTCATGCGTCAATTTAAAACGAGTGAAAAACAAGTAGGGTCTAATTAGATATTATTAAATGTTATTAAATTTCCTATTGTTTTCCATTTATTTATTCTTCTCAATCTCGAAATTACATCTACTTCCTGTAGTCAATAAATAGATATCCTTCTATCTAACATTTCCTTTTAAATTTACCTGTATATCGTTTCTACATTTAAATCATTTCATTTCTTGCTATGGGACATAAGAAAAAATGTTGTGCTTTTTGTGTTGTTTTTTGTTGTTGTACATGTTTCCAAAAAAATATAAAAAATGTATAGCGGGGTGGGTGGGTGGTGTCTGGCCAATCCGAGTTTTTCTCGGATTTTTTGATTTTTTTTAACTTGACAAGAACCCTTAGCGACACTGATTAACTCGATACATTTAGGGGACAAAGTAGTAGGGTCAAATGAATGAATGTTGTTTCTGACGTCAATCAAAGGATGATTGTCATAACAACCTCTAATTCGCTCTCAGTTATTATTTCTATAACACTGTTATGTTCTGTGTTTTTATTTTTAATATTTTTAAATATTTAGATCTAAATTCTGTATAAGCTGGATATAGCGTTAAGACATGATTATAATCTTTCTAAACAATAAAATTTAATTTTTTGCATGTTGGACAGGTAGCTATGTAAGGCCGTAAGTGATGTAAATTAGTTAAATATGATTTATTAATAATAGAGCAGTTTAAGCACTTTCCTTTTGCTGCGATCCTAGCCACATAGTTCACACAATTTTACTGTAATGTTGCAGTTCAAAGGTATACCAGCTGCGGTGAATCAACAGCTAAGACCTAAGTTGTCTTTTTTTACAGTTAACACCTTAATGGAGTAAATCACGAAGACTCGAGGTTAAAATGCTGACTTATATATTATTCGAAGGTGAATAAAATATATATTGTTTACGACCTAAGAGATTTGGGTAAATTCATGTAAATTGAACTATTTAGTCATAAAACAAACCTGATTCCCCAATTAATTGCAAGGAAATTAGTATACGTTCAGTAATATAATTATTTTTAAATTGTATTCGCATTATCAATATTATTTCATGTTAAGTAATATATACTATTAGAATAGAAATATACTCTTATTTTTTTTTTACTATAATAAAATGGTAAACATGTGATATAAATAATTGTTTTGTACATAACTTCTGCAAGTGACTTGTTTTTATAGCACCATTACACTAATAATTCACTGTCAATGAATGATTTAGATAACTGTGAATAAGCAAACTAAATGAAGCACCTCTGGCAAGAATACGTGTAATCATTATTTCCTTTTTATCTTTTCACGGGAAGGGTGCGTGGCAATAC
The DNA here is from genome assembly GCA_964017125.1 of Flabesymbios commensalis. NCBI lineage: Eukaryota > Metazoa > Annelida > Polychaeta > Terebellida > Flabelligeridae > Flabesymbios > Flabesymbios commensalis. The sequence goes on along the minus strand of OZ024917.1, from coordinate 29,741,769 downwards.
ATGATGTTGTTTTAGTGAAGTGACAAGTAGCCGTGCAAGCTGTAAGGGGGGCGGTGTAGCTATTAGGTCACACTTAATAAACAGCTGATAAGGTGTGATCGCTTTGTCTACTGTCGCACCTGATTGACCATCTGGTTCCGAGAGGCGTTCATTCAAAAGCTTAACTTTCCGTATATAATGATGCTATTATATGTTATTCTAGAAAATATTTATTTATAAAATATTTAATTTATTTTTATTTGCATGTAGATAAGTTTCCTTATTTGTCTTTTATTATTTCAGGAGATGTACTGTGGTATTCCGACCGATCCCTGGCGCCACATGAAAATTCCAAGACCTCAGACTTGAGCAAAGTGTTGATAGCACGTAGAGGTGTGACTTTTATTTACTTCTCACTCCCCACCTTTTGCACTTTTGCAGCCAATTTAATTATATTACTGACATATTGATAACGTACGTTGTTTTGTAAACCAACTATGCAGTTGTTTAAAGTGATTTAGGTTTGCCGTGAAAATGTGTGTTATGTTACAGGTTTAATTTAGTAAAATACTTGGTGCCACGATAGTACTATCGCGGGATTATTATGTTTCTCAGATTGGCAGAATTTTAGCTGATTTTCACGGGCATGAAACCGAAGGTGGTCATGCAGGTGGAAAGTGGGTTCAGCATGAGATTGCAAAGAAATTCCATTGGCGCACAATGACGACGGATAAAACAGAATATGTGAGTTAACACGCATCGTTTTAAAGATTGTCACAGATTTATACAGATAAAAAATATATTTATAGACTGACGTGTCAATAAAATATACAGTAAACACATATTTATACATGTAAATACGACAGGAGTTACAAATGCTTTGGAGTTACAATTTGCGTAATAAAATCTGAAGTGAGGGTTCAAATTTGTTGTTATTTTATATAATAGTATTGCTTTGTTTTAGAACGATATCTGCCCAGAGTGTCAAAAGACAGAGAAATTAAAGACAATGACACCAGAGCCGCAGTCAGTGTGCCTCTTAGAAGCTACGGCCACACAGTCACATTTAGGGACAGCTACTGGTGACTGGGCCACAAATATTCGTTCTTCACCCAACACAGTCAGTATATATGACAGCTTGTGGTCCAAGGAAGCATCAGATCGCTTAATAGAACAAATCTCAATCCTCACATTCAGCACAAACATTGCATCTGCTGTTTACCTATGTGAAGGCACTGATTCCTCTGTCCATGCATGGAATCAGGATTATATGCGAAAACACCTTAATGACTGTTTTGAAACAGGTACTATCCAATTATTTAAGTCTGCGAAAAGACGCAACCGAAAATCAAAGGCAGTACAAATAGTACTGCTTCTTTGACTTTGCAGAACTGGTCGCATTATTAAAAAGGACATGATTTTGTTTGAGCAGCGCCACTTATATTACCACTACACGTGTGCCAACCTCAGTGCCCCACCAACAGAGCCATACACATGCCAGAATTGTAATGTATAATTGCAATGTATAATAAATTATGAGTACAGTGCTAGAATTGTAAACAGTTAATAAATATATCATATAGATCTTATTCAAAAAAAGAAATGTGTTATTTGAATATGATTGTGTTGTGTTACTTTCCTAATTTGCTGTTTTTATCGATCAATTGATAGATGGTATGTAATAAATTATATAATTTTGTTCAACATTGCGTGTCAATACCGCCAACATCGACAAAATTAAGCACCACCTTGTTGACACAGCAAGGCCAATGCGTGCACAGTTGGGTGTCAGCAGGGTGATGCCTAATTTCGCCAGCCTGTGACCAGGTGTTGTCAAGACACAGAGTTGACTACTGGTGTAGGCTACATGTAATGCTAGGCCTTTATACAGCATACTTAAAATCGTTATTAGTCCCGAAAAAACGTCAGTTTACAGATACACAATTATTTGCATTGATTAAAAAGTATATATATAGAGAGAGATATATAGATATTTATATGATTTATGATTATTGCAGGTTTATAATAATAACATCATACTTGAGTGAGATTGTTTACAGAAACAAAGTAAACACTTGACGCACCTTGACGTATATTTTGTGATATATTGTAATTATCATTAAGTATAAAATATTGCTCTTCGTGGATTAAAGTGTACACATTTTCTAGTTATTTTTTTTTTCAGTATTATTAATATAAGACTGCTGTTCAGTTATCTAAACACAACCCCTTGATTTGCATATCTCAAATATTCAAATAGGCGTTTGAGCTTACTGCATCTTTCTAAACAGATTTAAAGGAAATATATAATAACATTAGTGTAAAAAAATACGCTGCATAATCATCCGTAAGTGTTACACGCAGTCATGCGCAATGTAGGGGAATATAGGTGATGCCTAATATCTACCCCAAGCCTAATTTCGCTTGACACCGGCCCATTATCTAAGACAGATGATGGACCCATGTCACACCAACATTTGCTCTAATATATTTAGATGCCGATCGCTGAGGAGACGGGAGACCGTATACAGTCGTTGAGTTCCGGCTGGATACCGTATTCTGATTCTTCTACGATCGAGCGAATCAATAACGCCTCTGAAGAATGCTTAGGGGAGTAACTGGTTACTGTGTCGTGATCAGTTACTGTCTTATGCTTCGTCAGAGGTGTGATATTATATAGTTTGAACGAATCAACGCTCACGCGGCTGAGTGTGCTCTCAGCTAACGATCGATGCACAATTGAGTTGGCTAAAAGCAAGTGCACGAAGTGGGTTGCTTCACTGTTGAGTCAAACTGTTATTGGAGATGTAGACTCTTTTTTGTATATATTGTAACGCTGACCAGTCTGTGCTCTGTAAATAAACTGTGTATCGCAATCTACAAGTTTCCTGACTTATTCTCTGCCAAAACATGAGTTACCAACATTTACCTGTCAGCCCGTCTACCCTCCTACCCATCTACCTGTACCGTACCCGCTTACATGCCTATTCCGTCAGGCGTCAACTTTCATATCCATTCACCTGAATACCCGATCAGGCCTGCCTACCTACCTGTCTATACCCGTCTATGCAGGTCTACCCGTCTACCTGGGTTTTTCTTAACCATGAAGGGTAACGTTTTTGTAGTAGCCCAGCGACCCCTCTCTCATTCAGTTTCACATATTAGGCCTATAGTCAATACTGAATGAGTAAATCCTTTAATTAGTATCGCCCGGTGATGGCTACATAACAAACTCTTTCCCATGACGTCTATGGTTGGCCATCACCCTCATAAGTATGGTTGGCCATCACCCTCATAAGTAAATAAACCTTCCGAGGATAATTCAAAACCTTCCACGGATAATTAAAAACCTTCCGCGGACAAGTAAAAACCTTCCGCGGATAATTAAAAACCTTTCGCAGATAATTTAAAACCTTCCGCGGACAATTAATAACCTTCCGCGGATAATTAAAAACCTTCCGCGGATAATTAAAAACCTTCCCCGGACAATTAAAAAGCTTCCGCGGATAATTAATCCTCGGATATGGGTGGCCATCACCTTCATAAGTAAATATATCTTCCGAGGATAATTAAAAACCTTCCGCGGATAATTAAAAACCTTCCGCGGATAATTAAAAACCTTCCGCGTGGTTGGCCATCACCCTCATAAGTAAATAAACCTTCCGAGGATAATTAAAAACCCTCCGCGGATAATTATAAATCTTCCGCGGACAATTAAAAACCTTCCGCGGAGAATTAAAAACCTTCCGCGGATAATTAAAAACCTTCCGCGGATAATTAAAAACCTTCCGCAGATAATTAAAAACCTTCCGCGGATAATTAAAAACCTTCCGCGGATAATTAAAAACCTTCTGCAGATAATTATAAACCTTACGCGGACAATTAATAACCTTCCGCGGATAATTAAAAACCTTCTGCGGATAATTAAAAACCTTCCGCGGACAATTAAAAACCTTCCGCGGATATTTAATCCTCGGATATGGGTGGCCATCACCTTCATAAGTAAATATATCTTCCGAGGATAATTAAAAACCTTCCGCGGATAATTAAAAACCTTCCGCGGATAATTAAAAACCTTCCGCGTGGTTGGCCATCACCCTCATAAGTAAATAAACCTTCCGAGGATAATTAAAAACCTTCCGCGGATAATAATAAATCTTCCGCGGACAATTAAAAACCTTCCGCGGATAATTAAAAACCTTCCGCGGACAATTAAAAACCTTCCGCGGAGAATAAAAAACCTTCCGCGGATAATTAAAACTTCCGCAGAGAATTAATTTTTAATTCTCCGCGGAAGGTTTTTAATTGTCAACGGAAGGTTTTTAATTATCCGCGGAAGGTTTTCAATTATCTGCGGAAGGTTATAATTATCCGCGGAAGGTTTTTAATTATCCGCGGAAGGTTATAATTCTCCACGGGAGGTTTTTAATTGTCCGCGGAAGGTTTTTAATTATCCGCGGAAGGTTTTTAATTATCCTCGGAAGGTTTATTTACTTATGAGGGTGATGGCCAACCATTGTCCGCGGAAGATTTTTAATTATCAGCGGAAGGTTTTTAATTATCCGCGGAAGGTTTTTAATTATCCGAGGAAGGTTTTTTATTATCTGCGGAAGGTTATAATTCTCCGCGGAAGGTTTTTACTTGTCCGCGGAAAGTTTTTAATTATCCGTGGAAGGTTTTTAATTATCCTCGGAAGGTTTATTTACTTATGTATGGGTGGCCATCACCTTATAAGTAAATATATCTTCCGAGGATAATTAAAAACCTTCCGCGGATAATTAAAAACCTTCCGCTGATAATTAAAAACCTTCCGCGGACAATTAAAAACCTTCCGCGGAGAATTGTAACCTTCCACGGATAATTAAAAACCTTCCGCGGAGAATTAAAACCTTGCGCGGATAATTAAAAACCTTCTGCGGACAATTAAAAACCTTCCGCGGAGAATTAAAAATTAATTCTCCGCGGAAGGTTTTAATTATCCGCGGAAGGTTTTTAATTATCCGCGGAAGGTTTTTAATTGTCCGCGGAAGGTTTTTAATTATCCGCGGAAGGTTTTAAATTGTCCGCGGAAGGTTTTTAATTATCCGCGGAAGGTTTTTAATTATCCCCGGACGGTTATAATTGTCCGCGGAAGGTTTTTAATTGTCCGCGGGAGGTTCTTAATTATCCGCGGAAGGTTTTTAATTATCCTCTGAAGGTTTATTTACTTATGAGGGTGATGGCCAACCATACTCGGAAGGTTTATTTACTTATGAGGGTGATGGCTAACCATAGACGTCAGTGGGGGGGGGTCGGATCATACAATTTCACATATTATTATTTCCCGGACCTCCTTTGGCGGTCGCAGGGTCTCGGAAAAGGTCTACATCAGTAAGAAAAAAAGACTGCTCTCCAAAAATACAGGCTGACTACGGACTGACTTAGAGGTGAAGAAAAAATGAAGTACCCCTCCATTTTCAATAAAATACTATAATAAATGTATCCGCGGAACAATTTACTAGCAAGTGTAATCCATATACAAGTGGGCTAATGAATTGATTTATCCCGTTATTGTAGTGTTTGGTAAAAGATCGTATCTTGCTACTTTATGATGGTAGATGTGATCATCAAATACGTGGGTGACGATAGAATTATTAAAACTTGTAGCTTAGGTCGGATGTTCGATGCAACGTTATAAAAAGATATAAAACAATCGATAAGCAATATAATTTATTGTGGATTAAAAAACAACCAACAACCATGCAATACAGAGCATTATAGTATAGCAATACATTATTGAAGCAGCACAATGAAGGTTTGACTGAATGAGATAAGCTAATCAGCACCGATAGAATATTAAAATTTGGGCAAAATCTGGGTTCAATTAACCCTTTGAGAGCCAATGACAACAATAATAGTTTAAAATAATTCAATTAGCGTATCAAATAACGCCTCTCTTCGGAAATAAAATGTATCAATGTGTACAATTAATGTGTACAATCAATGTGCACAATCAGCAATTGTAAATGTTTGGTATTGAATTAAACCATTCATTTACCCTTGTGCTGCTGGAAGCTTTTATTATACGGTTTCAGGTATTTTTTAGATCAATAGAAACATTACTAAATTTGATAGTTTTTGGAAGATGCTCAGGTAATCTAATAATTCAGTATTGGACATGTTGGAGATGTCTATTTTTCATTTATTGTCCGTCATTTGAAGCTGGAAATTGCTTCGAATGAGTGAAAAATATAAACACACAATTCAGCAGCACAAGGGATAAGAGTGTTTTTTACCCACGTCAAGTTGTGGGTCGCGGTAGCGGGACACAACTTAAAGTGAGTGAAGAATTGAAATAGGCCCTCAAAGAATTAAGGAGACGACTGGTCATAATCAGCTAGATATATATATATATATATGTAGGCTCCTTTTAGCTTGTAATCCTTTAATGGAGGGCGGAAATTGTATAAGTGCTTCGAACTGTTTTTTACAACAAAAGATAGCGATTCTAAATTGTGAGTAAGTCTACATTTGAGACGTATTTTATCTTTATTCCTTTGAAATTGACAATCGCGTATTTTAATTAATCAAAGCTGGAATTACCAGCATAATAAAATTCAGCGGATTTATATGTTTAACACGAATTTTTAATAAATAATTTTGAAGAAATTGGCTATTCTAAATTAAGTATTTGCGCCAATTAATTCAAACATATATATATATAAAGGTTAGATCGCATTGAGGAGAATATATGAACAAATGAACAAGTTGACAACATTTTGTTTGGTAACTAGGTAATTATAAATCATTAATTGTAAAATAAAAAGAACACTAGTTTCACGTGACTGCAAACGTAGAGATTGCAGCGATTAGACATTCAAATATTATTATGAATGTATACTACCAAAAATGCATAACAATGTGTTATGCATTTCTAATACTACTGAAATTAATTGTAGGACATTAGCCGTGATAATTAGGACTTATCGATAATAATATGCGCTAGCTACATAATTTTCATCAATTATTTCATCAACATTGGACAGAACTAACGTTACATAATAAATATAACAAAACATATATCACTCTCTATCCTTAAAACTAAATGTAGCCTTCCTCATAAAAATATAAAAACATAAGAAACCGTTATAGTGATGATGTTCTTTTATCATTGCGAGATAACTTGAAAATAGTTTGTCGGGTACACCATTACATTATAAGGGAAACTCCCAATATTGTATTATTCAAGGCAGTAACACAAAATAAATCAGTATATTCAGCAACACAAATTCACATTTAAACAGTTTTGCATTATTTTGCATCTATTTTCTAATTACAACAGCTAAGTACCACACCTACTGCAAAACTAGATTGTAACTTAAACTAAATTCAATGAATTAAAATAATACGATGTAAAACATGTTTTTTTTATCTTCTATGTAAGCCACCAATTAGCCTACATCAAAAAGTTATATATAATAATGTTGGCTTTTAATTATTTAAATTTGATACCTCATGCAGTTATTAAGATATACAATTGCTTTCCTTAATGTTATTTATGACTAGCTTGAAAAATAAATTATTTCTTTGTTATGTAAATATGTTTCAACCAGTATAAAACCAAATAATGTACGCCATATGTCACGTTGACAGAGCATTAGTCGAACGTAACATGTCCCAGCAGACAAAAGATGTTGTATCAAAGTTGGCTTAACGTTGGTCCAGCGTCGTAGACGGTGGACAAGCCTTAAATCAACAATTCAACGTGCTGTGTCTGCTGTGGTTTGACTGTTGTAGAGAACGTTTTTAATGTAGGCCTATAATATGACAGAATGAGTATTTTACGTTTACATAATTATAGAGTACCAAGTCATTTCAAGTTTACAACATCATGCAAAAATATAGTAATTAATCCATTAATTCGCGAGATTAGCATGTCAACTCCCGAAAGCAAAGACGAGACATTGACCCAATGTTGTATTAATGTTGATCCACCATCTGAGACGTCGGCCCAACAATAAAACAGTATTTGGGTAACATTTCTTGTTTGCTGAGAAACAGTTAACTAATTGGTTCAGCTCAATAGGTTCAGATATAACCAGTATAGACACGAGCCGCTAAGCCAATGTTGTTTTGATGCTGGGCCAGTGTTTTGACCAAAATGGTCGGGACCTAAAGTTTCAATGCATGGTAATTAATTATGAAAATTAAAGAATCAATTTACAATCAACAGAATGTGATGTCATTATAATAGCTACAGATAGGCACAATAACATGATTGTAGGATATACACTGAACTCTGTTTGTGCTGTGATGGACCTGGATGAATGAAACTTGTTTTTAAACCTGAATGCTAGAGCGGGTACAATCCCGCTGACTCCGGTGTAAAAGGCAAGACCAAAGAGCGCGATTAACCAAGCAAACATGAGACACTGACACGACGTTGGACTAACGTCGACCCACCGTCTATGACCATGGCCCAACATCTACCCAACACCGGGTCAACTTCTCTTGTTTGCTGGGAATTTTTTGCGACGCTGGACCCGTATTCTCGTACAAGTTACGATAAATCGTAGCCTTCTGATTGGTCGAGATGACCATCTCGACCAATCAGAAGCCTACGATATATGTTAACTTGTACGAGAATACGGGCCCAGGGCCAGCACTGGAGCTTAACCCTTACAACGCTGAAATATTTTTGTATAAACTATGGAGACCATTTTTTTAATTTGAAATCATCATAAATGCCTTAGTTAGGTCTTTTCGCTTCATTTGAATAGGCCTACCTATGGTATGGGTCTATGGCCATTATCAGCATTATTATGTTCTAGTGTTTCGAACAGTGAGGGGATCGTCTTTAGACGTCAGATTCTGACGTCTAAAGATGTTCCCCGCACTGAAAGAGTTATTGACAAGGCATCAAGGAAGCACATGGTAAGGATTACAGGAAGCGTGGGCATATTCCAGCGCCCAAGCCAAGACGAGGGAGGCATTGACGCAATGTGGATGAGATGGTCCACCGTCTGGCCCAGCATTAAATCAGCATTGGGTCAACGCCTCAAGTAAAGCAGCGCAGGTTATGCCAACGATTTGCGACATCTGGCGAGCAGTGGAGAATGTGTGCACATGGCGGTTTATCCGCGTGCGCGTACACGAGACATTGAACCAATGGTGGGTCAAAGTTGGCCCGCCGTCTACGACGTTGACCCAACATTAAACCAGCATTGGTTCAATGTCTCGTGTTTACTGGGGACGTCTTTATATCTGTACACCGGACTGCCTCATTTGTACCACAGACAGCACCCCTGCTATCAGGGCGAATATGGCACCTATGACGCTCATAGCGTACGACCAACTCTGGTCCTTTGTCTTCACCCCGTAGATGATGAACCCTATCGTCATGAAGACCACTGAAAGCAGAAACAAGTTGTATAAAATAATAAGATTTGCATGATTGTGTTTTAGGCTACATGAGGATTTTACAGTTTATCATGTTTATAGAGCCTATATAACAGTTTCTACATGCATAACTCATTTGGGCTTCTCAAATCATGCAAATGAGTCTCTCAACTTTTCTATTGAAACTGAAATAAGAGAAAAAGTGAAAATTTAGTTATGATAATTCCAATTTTAAGATTCTTAGTGGGATCTGATTAATTACCCCAATCACGTACTGGTCTCCGATATAGAAGGAGTTATTGTACAAGGTATATTTATCCTGTGGTGACGTGTATACAGTTTGAGAAAATTATTATTTCTAATACTATAACTGCATAATAACCCATAATATACTGACCTCCAGAGAAACAGACAATGATCAGAGCCATGATCACGGTGTTCTTGCTGATCGAGTGCACACACATGTAGACGCTGATCAAGACAACGGCCAGTATCAGTAATATCAGGCCGATACAAATCATCGCCTGAGTAGCTCGGAACCAATCTAGGAAGAAAAGACGTGTGCAATTCAGTTGTTGCATGATATTATATTTAGTTAAGATAATTATATTTTATCCTCTCCAATTTATATAATATTTAGCCTTCAAATATGTTTCGTCGTAATAAACACGATAAAGGGTACCGGTAGGCCCTATTTGTTCTGAACGTATGGTTTAAGTCATGCTTGTCATAAAGTCCCTATTTAACCGACGTACCGGTATTAACAGTTGGAGAATTATATATTTATTATTGTTAGAATATTATTAGACTGAAGCATTTTTTGCAATAAATTCACTAACTGTTAATTCACCAGACAAAAGGTTACTTTGTTACAACATTGTATGAAGTAGCGCTATGTTGTGCCAAGGTGGTGTATAGGCCCTATATACAATTAATTTTCTTTCCATATTAGCTGTGTAGATTGTTTGTTTGCTCTATTCAATTAAAATATCACTTTGCCATTAAACTGTGTGGCTTTTTCTTTTTTTTTTGTCCATGAAGGGGAAATATAGGCCTACATCTATCAGTGTCTATTTATCATATGAATATAGGGTAGACCGGTGGAAAACGGCGCATGTAAGCAGAAACTCTTATATTCCTAAAAATGTGCAAGCTATTTAGCAGAACTTATATTTCTTAGAAAAAGTTTTATGTGTCCTACAGATTTTAGCAAAATTATTTTTTAAGTAAACACCTTTTGAAAAAAGTTATAGCAATGTGATATTATCAATATCCCGCACCATCTTACCCCGCCAATTTGGGGTAAGATGAAGTTATGTCAGGGGTAAGATGATCAGCTGCTATAAATTAGGCCCTGAATTAACCAATTTTATATTAAACGCAATTGCAATTCAATTTGAATGTTCCTGCAAGTTTCTTGTATTGAAAATATCGTTATTATTTTATATTGCTATAATATTTGCAAGATGTAGTTTTAAACGTAAATGGACTATTCAAGGTCAATATAGATTACGTGTGAGTACATATTGAAAATGCAAAAAAATACAAACGAAATCATTGAATTGGGCTTATTTTCATTCAGGCATTTGTATTGCAAAGCCATCATAGCACAGTAATAAGTAATAACTCAGCAGACACAAGACTTGAAGCAATGTTAGTTTAACGTTGGTCCATCATCTACTATGTTGAACCAACCAACGCTTTGGGTCTGCTGGGGGGTGGGGGTTAACCAAACATCACGAGCTAAAATGTTGATGTGCAATCATGCTCAAATTATTGCAAATGAACTGTGTAATTTTTTTTATTAATTTATTGGTGCCAGAACCAAAGGCCAAATCCGTTAACCCCCCCCCCCCCGAGCAATATTGTTTAAAATTATCCGGTATCACAGAAAATGATAAATATAAAATTTCTTTTAAATATATGTTATACTTTTTGTTTTATCTAAGTAATTTACTCATGCTACTAATTACACAATTTACATACCTTTATATTGGTTATTTTACAACATAGATCAGAAAAAAATATATATTCAAGTGTGAGTCATCTTCCCCATTTTGTGTGGGGTTAGACTGAACGACAGCCCTCTCACCACACATGGACAGATGACACTGCTGAAGGAGTGTAGTGTGGGGTGAGATGACGCATTATTAATTACGATTGTCGATATAAATTACATCCTGGAAAGCCTCATAGACTTCGAGAGCGTATCATTGCTGTTATACCATGGACCGATACTCCCAATTAATATCACTATATTCTGTATGGTGTATCTGTGTATGTTGTGAATTTGTCACAGCTTTAGCAATAAGTCAAGAATTATCACTTGAAAAATATAATAAGATATAGAGAAATTTTTTTTCCGCAACATCACCCTCTCACACACCTTTCAAAATTCAACATGGGATTAAAATGTTTTAATTTTATTCCAAACAAATTGTGTCGTAATAAGCTGTGTCAAAACATCTTATTAAGTAGTTATGATGGCTTTACCAGTTTACCAGGTGGAGCTATAGCTGGGAATCTTCTTCCCCGTGCGTCATCTTACCCCGGTCTACCCCACGTGTATGTACATATGGTACACGTTATACATCCAGTATAGATTTTGTAAAAAAAGTGTCTAAAATGTAATTTCTTGGCTGGGAATAGGCCTGTCTTGCTCACCACGAACAGGTTTGAGTAAAAGCCCTTAGTGGGGATTCCACCGGAGGGGACAGAAGGGGGGGGGGGGCTCGCCTCGAACTCGCGGTTGTGTCCCCAGAATGCGTCTCGCTCAAAAGCGTCCATGGCGAAGGTGTCCCACCAGCGTCTGCTGCTCTCAAGCGTCCCAGTAAGTCAGAATCTCCTGAAGAAAGAGGGTCCCGCACCTCTACCGCATCTGATGCCTCTGGCTCCTCGGGTGCCGCGGCCTCCTCAGGTACTGAAAAGGCTGTTGACCGTGCCGAGAAGTCTGTGCCTGATGACCCTGACGTGGTCTTCTGACTTGAGAACGGCTGCGCTCCCTCCTGTCCGGCCAGGCTGATCAGGAGTTGCTCCTGGGGGCTGCAATCAGCAAATCCTGTTGCATTCTTGTACTGCTGGCCTGTATTGCTGGTTGCAGGGAAGAAGCAATAAGGGATTCGAACTCCAGTGGGGTCGCCCTAATCTGCTGGCCGTCTTTGGTTGGCCATGTCATTATACTTGACAGCCAAAATTCTTAGTGCATGACCCTGAAACCCGCATAGATCTTTCCAACTTGATTTGTGCGTCCATCGTCCTTCCGCCTTTCACCTGTCTCCACACAGACATCTGTATACTGAACGCGTGACCAGCACCTTTTGCTACTTCAGTGCCGAGCCTACATCGGTCAACTAACGTTACATCCGTCTAGGCCCACAATCCCTGAAAAGGATTAGCCTATACTCATCTTCGGCGTCAACCTGGTCCGCCCCATCGTCTGTGGGATCGTCTTCTCGCCATTGAACATCAGCATCAACGTTGTCTACATTCAGGACGTGCGTCCTGATCGCCACCGTTTGTCATACTGGAAGGGAATCCCCTCCAGTGTGCAAAGCTGTCCTCCTTGGCAACCATTACTGTGGCTACAGTTGACTCTACTGCTGCTGCTGCAGCTGCTGATGCTGTTTTTGTTGGACAGGAGTGCTGACCACCCTTGAAGGAGAGAGAGGAAGTGCCGAAAAAAGAACCCTTCTCAAATAGGGACGAGTCGAAGATAGCACCATCTAGTTTGTCAAATCGTCTGGTAGCAGACACCGAAGCAAAGCGCTCTGGGTACCCATATTACCCATGTCGCTGGAGCAAAGCGTTCTGGGCACCCATAGATGACCCATGGCGCTGGTGATCACTCAGAGTGACCATAGTAGCAGGCTTCTTCTTCTCCATCTTCTCCTGCTTCTCCGTCGTATCCATCTTCTTTATCCCCCCCCCATCAGAACAGCCGGGGGCCCAGGACCGGGCCGTGGGAGTTCTGACATCAGATCTCTTCTCAGTAGACATAGAGCGTCTCCTCTTCTATTCTTGCTCTGATCAGCAACATGTTTTAGTGGTAAGATCATACAATTTCTCGAGCTGGGAATTGACAAAGTATTATGTGATATGGCTGTGTCTTGTATAGACAGAATTCAGGGCTCTTTATCACGTTACAGACCTCGAAATTTGCACTAATCAGAGACTTTCTTTAACATGTTTAAGAGCCAATAATGAGCAAAGCAAAGTTAAGAAGCAAAACGAAATTCATGACTTTCTATAAAAAAGTACAACTCATTAGTATTCACTACTTGGAAACCCATTTATGTCGTTACCATTGAACTAGAAGGCACATCACCTTTTAAAACTTCAGATTATTGTAGCCTAAATGTAACTCACCTGGCTTTCTGTCAGAGTCAAAAGTGTTGCACGCCTGCCAGAGTCCCTCGTGGTAACTTCCTGAAACCCTCCATCCCGGAGTGGCAAATCCGATCACGTACATGACACAGGAAGCCAACAGGCAGATAAAGATGGCTCCGGCTAAGCCGCGGAAACTGATCGTATGAACTGCAATGTTCGCCATGTTGATCCTCTTCAGTTATCCGTCAATCTACACATAAATGATACAGATAATTCATTGTATTGTTGCCGATATACCTTGTATATACATTATAACCCTTGTTCTGTTGAGTTGTCAGTTCGTATTCACTCATCATTTGAAGTTGACTTTTCAGCTTCAAATGACGAGAAAATAGGCCTACCTAGCAAACACGAGACATCGACTAAATATTGTACCAATGTTGATCCACCGTCTACGACGCTAGCCCAACATTGGCCAAACATTGGGTCTGGTGTTTGCTGGGTATGCCAATTTAAGCAATCAAAATGTATAATGACAACATCAGATTTCAGACGATATACCAATGATTCCTCATACGTAAAATTGAGGCAGGGCCATTATTTGCAATTTTATGCTGACATTTTATGCAATGGATAAAAATACATTAGTTGATTTTCCTGACAGCAGCATGTACCTCCCTCCCAAGCAAACACGAGACATCGACCCAATTTTGGACCAATGCTGTGCCTTGTTGTGCCGCCTACGACCGTCCTATGTCATAGGTATAATAATCATTGTGTGACCATGGTAACACTACATGTTTTATTTATCACGCTATGTTTCCAAGACGATGAGGAAAATTGAAACAAAATGGTGAATTCCCATCATCCCAAGATGAAATTATCCTGTTATTTGAAAAATATATAACATTATTTATATATATATAACATTATTATATAACATTATTTCACCGGGTAGGATTTCCGATGACGTGTTTCACAGAATGAATATTTAAAAAATACCCAAATGTGGTAAACTAATGACCCTTAAACCGCTAAGCGCGACCATAGTAGTTTAAAAAATAAAGTCGATTAAATCACTGATATTCGGACTAAAATGGGTGCTTAGGAATTAAGATTTGCAAATGTTTGGTCTCAAATTATACAAATATGATTGATTTTCATCAATTTGAAGTTATGGGTACCGGTCGCGGTAGCGAGACACAACTCCAAGTGGATGAAAATTTAACTTGTAGGCCCTATTCATTATATTTATTTAGCGCTTTAAGGGTAATGTGACAGTAACCTTAACTCTTAAACCGCCGGTCACGATTATATTAGTTTAAAAAAAAAATTATCATCACTTTAAATGTCAGATGTTAAACATGTTTAACGTAAAACGTGACACCAATCAGTAAAATTTAAAAACAGTTGACCTCCGCTTGATCTAATCTAAATAATTGGCATTCATTGAAGTTGTGAAATGCGTCAGCTATACACAACTTCAAGTGAGTTAAAAATCCAATTAAATAACTTCGCGGTTAAAGGGTTAAAGGGGTAAATGATGTGAGGCAAAATGGTGGCCCAAGTGTAATAATCCACCAACATTTATGACCCGCCACGCGAAAAGGGCAGTGAGGTCAAAATTTTCAAAATTAATTTTCATAGTGGATTTGATAGCCGTGTCCTTTCTGTTTCATAACTGAAATATTTTTTGAAAAATCTTTAAATTTTTTTGTTTTATGAAATTTTCAAAATTTAAAATTTAGTTATTATGTAATCGATAAAATTAAATTTAAACGACGTCAAAAATAATTGTAACACAGCCGCAGAGATCTACCTTCTGGCATTACATGGCGAGTCACATTTCTTAGTCACGTTACCTATAACGAAATAACGAAGTGGGTGTGATCTGGTGCCGAGTACAATATACATTTCCCAGTAAACACAAAACATTTGTATAACATTTGTACAATGCTGGACCAACGTCGAAAACGTTGGAACGACGTTGTACAAATGATAAACAAATGTTTTATGTTTACTGTGTTGGGCCATCCTGGTTATTTGCAGACAAGATACATAAAGTCTGATTCTCTAGACTGAAGTGTATAATAAATAATTATTGGCAAATGAAACCGTTTGACACGCTAATGTACTCTCCTGGACCTCTATAATGATCAGAAAATAGTATTGATCTATCATGTTATTTGAGCTCTCAGAAACAAAACTACAATTATAATAAAGTATGACATACTCGATTGACTTATTTGACTTATCACTTGAATACATAATGTATATAAAGTATCTGGAAGCAAGAAAGAGATATAGTATTATCCATATCGAGGGAATGCAGCTCTAACTTCATTTGAAATGTATAGGCTGTCATGAAAATAGTCTGTGTCAATCATTTCTTCACATGTACGTACGCAAAAGGTTCGTTTACAATCGCTTACATTTAAAAGCCGAGACGCCATACATTATCACAGAGATAATGTCGACATGTCACAGAAATATCAACACCAATAAAATTCATTTGGAAACGAAACTCTCCTTCCTGCATTCATCCGGCGCCCAATAGAGAGCTCCCACAGGTGCACCTGGGGCCGCATACAGATTCATGTCAGTGACAAAGCAAGAGGGTCATGCTTCCCGAACACTTGACCAGTGCTAAATATTGTAATCTAGTTTGAAGTATTTCATCATGAATACAATGTTATGTACAATGCCTCGTGGCTGGCCTTTATTTTTAGTTTCATGGATAATGTCCACAATTGATGTACGGTACTACACTACTTTGCAAAGCCAAAACGCAGTATCTGCTAACTTGAAGAGCAAGGAGATATTGGCTTTTGGTTTTGCACGGCACTGTGGCACTACATATCATGCAATTATTGGAGCCGTTGCGTTTGTATGCATACGCTTGAGGCATGAGCAATAAAATAATATTAAGAACAGACGCATTGCCCGCAACAATGAAGATCAAAAGTTGTTGTGAATAGGATTCCAGAGACCTTGTCTCACCGCTGGGCAAATGTAAAACACGTTTGCCCGGAAGTATTTCAACATCGGCCCATGGTATTGCGTTAAATTGGTACTTAACATAGGTGATACAGCCGAGGGCAATATTACCCTTACAGCGCGAGGATGGACTTTAGACGTCAGAATCTGACGTCTGTAGACTAAAGTCGATCACCGCACTGAAATATTTATAATGGTCGTAGAACCATAACATAGGTATTCCAATGAAGCAGAAAGAGCTAAAACTAAGACATTTATTGTTATTTCAAATCGAAAAATCCCCTTTGGTCTCCATGGTTTATTTACAAATATTTCAACGCTTTAAGGGTTGAATCAATGAAACCACATGGACAAGAGGCGTGAATTATCCTCAAGGAGACAGTCAAGAGTTTGCAGCTGATGTTTTATGGTGCTCCAGTTTCTACAGAGTATAAAGGGTGGGCCTGGCAGCGCACATTTTTCGTACCGGCCGGTATCTCTGGGTCGGGTCGGCATCTTCTCAGATTGGTGTGTCATTAATAATGGCGCCTAAAACGTCGAGTGGGTGTGAATTTTCGTGAAAAAATATACAAAAATATTATTAGATCGATATACGTTTGGGTGAATAAATATATAACTGATACAGCTGAAACGGGATAGCCCACACCCTAGTTTAGTCTTGATTGTAAAAAAGTCGCCTGAAAAGTGTATGGCGCAGAACTCGATCCACTCGCGCCAAATCACAAAGCTCTGTGCTGATTATGCAATAGAACGATAGGAAAAGCAACGCTAATTTTTATTCCAGTCTTATAATAGAAAATTCTAAAAATCTTTAGAAGCTCTGAAAATCCATGAATACTATCCTTCACAGCTTTCCTGTCCCCTCTTTGCCTGATAATTCTCAACCAAATAAACTTGTGATCAGTTATCAACGTTTTCTTATTGATAAGATCACTCTTAAAAGAGTGATCTCATCAATAAAAAGAACTGGTCATAAGTGTATTGGGTTGCAACAAACTAATTTCACGTGGAAACCACCAAAAATGTCGAATTTTTTTATATATTTTATTTAGCTTTTTTTATTTTTTCAAATGAGACAGAACTCCGTGATGTGCATCTTTCTGTCGAAATAAAACAACAACAATGAATGATGAATGCTTGCCTTTGGCAACAGAAAAGAGGTCAGGAAATGAATCATGAAATCAAAAAGTGTCTCATTTGATCCAGATCCTTTCCCTACTAGTTTGTTTAAAGATGGTCTTGACGTCATTACTTTAATATCATTGGTTTAATTCCTTTCTATCTCACATATAAAATTAAGTATACTATGTTATACTTTATCTGGGAATTATAGGCCTACTTTGTCTGCCTACTTTGATTTTTTAAAACAGCATAGAGGGAAAGAACGTGACATTGGAATTGAAAGGGTGTATCTACGGCCTTTATCAACTACAGTTACAACCTTTCAATCTTACGCTCGCTGTAGGGAGCCTCTGTGACCGAGAAGTAGCGACGTTGGCCCAACAATAAACCAACGTTGGGCCAACGTCTCATGTTTTTTGGGAAGGGACCAAGGAGAATCACGACTATTATTTTGGCACATGTGGCCCAATTTTCCCGGTGGCCTCCCCTATCTAACTGCACCATCCAAATCCCATCGAGCACTTTTTCTTGGATTGCAACAGAGAGATAGGCTACCGCCTGGTCCTAATCACACAGTCTCATCAACGCAATTATTATTATTTTTATTTAAGTTATTGCCCAGATCTGAATTACGCACGCGTCTTCAGATCAAGTCTAGTATTCTACACCCAACCACCCTTAGAAACAGTAAAACATTAAGATTCGGTCACTTACCTGAACGATTATCTTTTGCTAATCTGCGTTGTCGCTGATATGAATTAAACCCAGAACAAAGCAGTGTATATATATATATATATCTGTATATACCAGTATTAAATACAAGACACGGAGCCAATTTTGTTATTTAATGTTGGGCCACCGTCTGCGATGTTGTCCCAACAATGAACCAAGAGTGGCTCGACGTTTGATGTTTTCAGACATAGGCCTACTGTCCACCCACCTACAGCTGCTGCCCCCCATTTAATCCTATAGTCACCACCTGTCACCGAGAATTGAAGATCACAACCGGAAAATTTGTGGGTGTTTATCTGTTTATCTCTGGAATATTGCCAATATTATGAATATATATAGCAAACCGGCAAACATGAGGTGTTGACACAATATTAATTTAATGTTGGCCCGAAATCTGAGACGTCGACCCAAAATTAATCCAACACTAGCATGGTAATATGGGTGAAAGTCTCGTGTGTTCCCAGCAAACATAAAACGTTTGCATAACATTTGTACACTTTTGGACCACGTAGGGCCTACGTCTGGGAGGCTGATCGTGACTCACTGTCACACGTAGGGGCGCTTCACTGCTTACAAAGCCAAAAGGCAGTATCTGCTTACTTGTAAATTAAGCCGATACTGCATTTTGGCTCTGCACGACAGGAGAAAGATCCACATGTGGAAGCTTAGTGGTCTAAAAAGCTGCAAATTATGATTATGGGGATGGACATTATGGTAGGAATACACAAAGTAAAAGTATGTTTTTTATTTCTTTATTTCTTTATTGCTTGATAAACACAATATGTTCACCTACATTGATCACGTCAAATTATATATTGTTACGCAGTATGTCTAGAATTTGTCATCGTATTGACAAAAAATGTCCTATTTTTTTCATTGCCAATGACACCATTGTGGGGGGTGGTGACGGTGGCAGCAGGAGAAAATATCAAGCATATGACGGTGAAGGTGGCACCAGGAGAACACACAATACACCCTTTACAATAACAACACGTCACAAAGTGAGCAACGCTGAACTGTTTTAATCAGACAAAGTCGTTACCAGGTTACACACTTTTCAATGACAACACGCCACACAGTGAACAACGGCGAACTGTTTTAATCAGACAACTGCTCACGCGCAAACTCGTGCAAGCAGTCTATACTAACCGGTGGTGGTGATGGATGCAGGAGGAGAGCATACAATACTAACCAGTGGTGGTGATGGTGACAGCAGGAGAACATACAATACTAACCAGTGGTGGCGAAGGTCGCACAAAGAGACTGCATATATTGCTTACAATACTAACCAGGGGCAGTGATAGTGGCAGTATGAGAGTATACAATACAATACTAACCAGTGGTGGTGATAGTGAAAGCAGAAGAACATACAATACTAACCAGTGATGGTGGCAGCAGGAGAACATACAATACTAACCAGTGGCGGTGATGGTGGCAGCAGGAGAACATACAATGCTAACCAGTGGTGGTGATGGTGACAGCAGGAGAACATACACTACTAACCAGTAACCAGTGGTGGTGACGGTGGCAGCAGAAGAACATACAATATAAAATTAAACAGTGGTGGTGACGGTGGCTGCAGGGGAGCATACAATACTAACCAGTGGCGGTGATGGTGGCAGCAGGAGAACATACAATAGGCCTACTAGCCAGTGGTGGTGATGGTTGCAACAGGGGAGCATACAATACTAACCAGTCGTGGTGATGGTTGCAGCAGGAGAGCATACAATACTAACCAGTGGTGACCAGGTGATGGTGACAGCAGAAAAACATACACTATTAATCAGTGGCGGTGAAGGTCGCACCAAGAGAGCATATGGCCTACTATACTAACCAGTGGCGGTGACGGTGACAGCATGAAAACATACAATACTAACCAGTCATGAGTGGTGGTGATGGTGACAGCAGGAGAGCATACAATACTGACCAGTGGTGGTGATGGTGGCAGCAAGAGAACATACAATACTAACCAGTCGTGGTGGACATATGCAACCAACATTTTTAGGGCTTAAACGCGATGGCAAAATTTAGTTTGAAGATTTTTTGGTACAATAATTGTTACATGCTCGCCAAAACTTTCGACCTGAGTAAACATGAGACGTTCGACCAATGCTAGCGCAATGTTGCGCAATGGTTTCTGACGCTGGCTCAACATTGAACCAGCCTTGGCCGGCGAGCTATCAATGTTTGTTGGGCGAGATCCAATAAAGGGTATGTTCAAGTATATCGACATAATTGTGTCATGGTTATAGCCCTGAGTGTACTACTGTAGGCCCCTATGCCAGATATAACGACACCGTGTATTGTAATTTGAAAACATAAATCAATCGTGTGAAATGTTATAGTAACGTGATTATCATGATTAGGCCTATACGTCGGCATTTAGCCTAATTACAGAGAGAAGTGTGGCATATAGCAGCCATTGTATGTGTGGCTATCAAGTCATAGTTTACCATGATGTGAGTGTGATTACAAAGGCATATTATAATATAAATCTTATGGTCATACAATATTACCATCACCTTGCTAAGTGGTAGATCTAGCTTTTCATAACTTTTTTAAATTTTATGAAGGAGCGTTCCACTGTACATGCTGTAGGGGGGTCTGGGCTCATGTCCCTGGGATAATTTTTTTTCTTTGCATCACCAGTTTATACGGACACTAATTTTTGAAAAGATTATGTGTTTTTCGAGCTCCCCCCCCCCTTAGAACCGCCACTATTGCTTGTATTTAACATGTTTAAGGGACTTGGGCCTATATTACTCTGTGAACGGGTAGACACAGAGCACACTTCGCTTGAACATTTTGAATACAAGGGTGATGGCAATGTAATATAACTATCTAGGCCTACTCACTTCTGGCAATATTTTTTTGCTGTTAGTTATAATGTGATAATTAGCCTAAAAATTTTGCATCGTTTTCCTTACTTAAAACCCGGCATGGCCAGGCCATCTAGTTCCCTCAGACCAGGCAGTTAAAAGAAACCATTTTTTTCTTCGCCGCTCGGTCTAAAGAAATTGGCATTTTGAGGAACCTCCGTGTTCGTGAGGTAGTGTGCTCGGCCTCAGACAGCCAGGGTTCAAATTATGAATTTTGTGTTTGTAGGGCTGTGTCATCTGATTCATCCCCGTGATGTTTTCCTGGGCGAGTTTAGCTTGTAGACTATAGGCTTACGCCTATTACCTGATTACACAAACATGGCATTGACTCACATTCATTTATTCATTCAGACCTGGCGGCGCTGACGACACAACATTCCAACGTTACACATTAGGCGTATAGATATTTGACAAATGTTTCCTTTTTGCTGTTATGCGGTGACCCATCCAGCGTGTCCAAGCACGGTTACACCATGCGACAAACAACAAGCGCTCGGCAATATCAGATTATTGTTTGTATCGCAATATATTATATGCTGGCCGATCTTGTAACGTTAATTCAACGTTGAACCAACAACGTACGTGTTTTATATTGCTGGAATGTAGTCTATCTAGCACCGCAGACGGATCTACGCGCCTGTGTGTGACACTGTAATCATTGTTTTTTTCGTCATACGAGTGATCTCATTTCTATTATCCCATGTCATCCTGCATGCTAAAACTGTACCATGCATAGGCCTACCTAGAGAGAAATTTCGTCTCTAGCGTAAATTTAGACTGTCAAAGTGAAAGAGCCGTGAAGAGAGGACTGTAGCAGAGGCTATACCATACACAGCAAACGCAAACCATTTGTATAACACTTGTACAATGCTGGTCCAACGTCAAAGACGTTTGACCGACGTTGTACAAATGTTATACAAATATTTTGTGCTGGGTATAGGCCTACTGGTGGTGTTTAACCCTTACAACGCTGGAGACCAAAGGGTTTTTTGAATTTGAAATCATCATAAATGTCTTGCTTAGGTATCTCCGTATCATGTACCTTTGTTATGGGTCTACGGAACCATTGTAATTGTTTTTATTCTTTCAGTGCGTGGACCGACTTTACATGCTTTAGACATGCTAGACGTCATGAAAAAATTTGTTGTGAACACTTGCCAATTATGATGAGCCCTTCTGCTTAGGCCCTACGAATGCTCGCAAATGCGTATTTTTTTCAAAGTGCCAATAAGAATGTATTGCAAATGTGTTGCGAATATTTAGCCGAATAATCAATGAAATTCGCCCCAGGGAGGTGTCAATATATAGTATAAAAAGACACATTTTAAATTTTATGTCATCATTTCACCATAGCATACCGATTGAGACAGGTGGCCGCCCTTGGACTTCTAATATAACCTGATAACACAAAATAAAAATAATACCAATACCTTTTTTCCTGGACTCTAGGCGTTTGGAATAAAAAGTCTTCAAATTCGAACGTGTTCCTTCTCTTTTTAAATTCGAGAAAACTATGAACCCAGCGTCATATTCACCCCGTATTTATACAAATCGCAGCCTCGTCATCATATATTCGCACCATTCAGAAAATGGCAAAGCAATGGCAATGTTGGTAAGATATTTGTATCATTGATCAGTACGTCCGTAACGTTTGCAAGCCCATGTGTAAGCATTCGCAAGCATTCATAATTAACATTCGCAAGGCAGTCGCAGCATTTATTTGATATTATTAAACCCATTTATACCATTCGCAACGATTGTTAGCAATTCATAAGGCATTGGCTAGCATTCGCAGTGCATCTGCAATACATTCGTAAGAAGAGGTCGATGGATGACCGAGGTGAAAATATTCGCTATCTATTCACAATTTTCGGGCGAATTCACTGCACATGAATTTCAAAGATTCATATTCGCTATTTTCAATAGCATATGATACATGTGTTAACGTTACCCGATTATAGATTAATTGATTCAATGTAGGGCTTTTTAACGTAACTCCATACAGTGGCGGATCCAGCATAGAGGGGTGGAATTACCCCCCCCCCCTCCCCTGTCCCAATTCACAGCTATTTATTTACCCCATTTCACGATCACAGGTGTTTCCGGATTTTCGATCACAGTCAATTATTAGCGACATTCATATACGGCGATTCTCTTGGATGCAATAAAAATCATCTGAAGTAGCCTATAATTCCATATTAGAAAAACATTTTTTATAACGGAAAATTCGTGCAATCACAGTTATCGGAAAAATATCATATCTGATCACACTTCTCAGGTATATTTAGCATGTTTAGGGATCAAATAACAGTTATTAACATGTAATTGCCCAAATCACAGCTAATTACAAGCCCCAATAATCAGATAACGAGTCACGGTTACAAAAAAGATCCAAATAACGGATAACGGGATAGGTATTCCTCCCCCCCCCCCCTCCTCAGCATAGGGCTTGTGCCGGCATACCCCCCCCCCCCCCCTTATCATGCTTATTGATGAAAATATTGCTTTTTCATGCATTTTTGCAATAAAGTGAAGATAACACCTCTTTTATCATGTTCATCTGCCAAAATGTGGCGCGTATGCCCCCTCCTCTTGCACATTCTGGATACGTCACTGTTCCATAGGACTATTGGGTCTACAACACGTGACTAGCCTAATACGGTTCCTCTTTTATTTTCTATGGACAGATAGATGCGTCCACAGTCAGAGATAGATGCGTCCACAGTCAGAGCAGAATTCGCAGGTATCAAAACATAAATAATATTTAGATCAAATACCGTAGTTCTATAACTATAGGTCTATGTAACTAAACTTAGGTTACACTGACTAATGGACCTACTCACTTTTTCAGCTCGTTTGCTCTTGTGATATGACCTTTTCTAGCCTCTTTGGTAACCAGATAGTCTGCACAACTAGGCCGGTTGAGAACAGCATACCAGAAACTGGTGTTAGAAATAGAATCACAGGGCGCCCCCGCCTCGTCTTTCATGTAACGTTGGTGGTTCCCGATGTGGGGGTGGGACGCGCGTGTATAACATTGTCCATGAGTAGGCCTATGCAGTTTTGATTATTTTTTAAAAACATCATTAAAGGGATCCCGTGGGATGACATCAATTTCACATTTTTGGTTTTTAATTTTGTAATAAAGTAGTGTTTCCCACATATCATGGTTTAATTTTTCAGAATTTTTAAGTTTTTGAAAACATTTCTTAACAATATTTATAAGAATCCGAGAAAAACCCAAACATACAGTAGGCTACATCTAAAGGATGGTTGAATGCTGGCACAACATTGGGCCGCTAATTAATGCTGTCGGCCCAGCGTTGAGCAAACAATCGGTTCTGTCGGAGAACCCCCCAATCATCGCATTCCCAGACCAATTAAGGCAGCAGCTATCGATGTAACCAGGTGGTCACTTTGATCATATGCCATCTGAGATTGTGAGTACTTGCTGTCTAATGTGTTGTATACTGCAAACAATCTTGTTTATAATATAGGACAATATAGGCCTACATCTTGAAAATAGAACTAGTTAGTCTTTTTTCAGTACTTTAACATTTTTATATTTTTGTATTTTATTCAAGATCAGTAGGCTATATATGGGTTCATATAAATTATTTTTTTCAAAATTAACACAGTTGAAAATTCTCATCCTACGGGGTCCCTTTAGGTTCGTCTGTGAATTTTTTTTTATAGGTGCGATGACGATTGATCACTTCTTGATCCTCATGACATTGAAGCAACGGAACATTCAAACCAAACATCATTTTTAGAAATAGCCGAATGTTATGCCCGCATAAACAGGAATATCCCACTAGTAGCCCAAGTAGTAATAATAGCCTATGACATTATTTTCACCGAGTTGTCATGCAAAAGGGTTTCCGGTTTCGTCACTGTGTTTCACAGATATAAATATTAATTGTAGGCCTATCATGTAGGCCTACATTCAAATTTACATAATGTGACGAATATAAACCGAGTTGAAAATAAAGTTGATCTGACATTTTAAGTGAGACACGAAAAAGAGACTCATTATTCATCATGTGTTCATTAAGCGAAACCATAGACCTGTTCTAATTCTCTTGCGAAACGTATAAAAAAAACTTAGGCTATTACCCCCTCCTCGGGAGCCGGTACATCTGTATCTGTGTATGTAGGCCAATATAACAGACTGGGAGACTGCGCGCGTGTGATGTTGATATTTCTGCATCCGCGGGTATCCCCATGTTATGTACAGATGTATATATCCTGACAGAGGTACCACCATTTAATCTCCGGGGGGGGGGGTGGAGTATTTTTGAATAAATATTTTGAGATTTAATTTTCATGAAACAAATAGTTCTCTGAACATGCTGAAGCCTGAAGGACAGGTAAAAAAATATTTCATGCAAGGCTAGACCTAAAAAAATAATTGTTGGTTTCCGATTGGTTGTGAAAATAGAACAGGGTAGGTAGCAACTTTATTTTATTTTTTATATATATATTTTTTTTTTCTAAAATTTATTCAGGGTAGGTAGAAAAATTATTTTGTTTTATTATTTTATTTTTTTTACATTACTTTTTTCTCAATTTTCTTGCAAACATTGATACGGTTCAAGAATTAAAAGCTTCAAACCCAGAATTGAACTGAGAGATTTAAACAGCTGACATCGTTATGGGCAGACCCATGCAGAAACAGTCTGCACGAATTGCCCAGTCACAGTTAATTTTGTGGAACCTTGTGATTTTGCGTAGCCAATAGGCCTAACATCAGTCTTCACAGAAAAAAAACATGTTATAGGCTAAATTTGTTTACAACAACATTTGACTACGATTATATGAGCAACAATCAGCACGAATTGCCCAGTCACAGTTAATTTTGAGGAACCTTGTGATTTTGCGTAGCCAATACCATCAGTCTTCCCAGAAAATAAAAATGTAAGCTAAATTTGTTGACATTTTGTAAACAAACACGAGACACATTCAATCCTTGCCGGGAGATCGACAATGAAGATACAGGCCCTGGTATGGAACGCCGAAGTAGACTTTATTTTATAATATTTATAATTGATTTTCTAATATTAATAAATGATTTTCTAATATTAATAAATGATTTTCTAATATTAGGAATTCATTTTCTAATATTAATAAATCATTTTCTAATATTAAGAAATCATTTTCTAATATTAAGAAATCATTTTCTAATATTAAGAAATAAACAGATAAACCCATTTTCTAATATTAGAAAATCATTTATAAATATTAGAAAATCATTTATAAATATTAGAAAATCATTTATTAATATTAAAAAATCATTTATTAATATTAGAAAAGCATTTATTAATATTAGAAAATCATTTTTTAATATTAGAAAATCATTTATTAATATTACAAAATGGGTCTATTTCTTAATATTAGAAAATCATTTATTAATATTAATAAATCAGCCCCACCTGGTGACTGTAAAATCAATAAACACGTTTAAATGTTCTCACTGACCAAAATAAAATTGCAGTCTATGCCTAGCGAAGTAGTTGTCATCAGTGACAGTGAGAGATAAATAGGTTTGTGATACCCTGTAATCCAAGCTGGTCACCAGATGGCACAACGACTTGTTTACAAACAAACCATTTCTTAATATTAGAAAATGATTTCTTAATATTAGAAAATGATTTCTTAATATTAGAAAATGATTTATTAATATTAGAAAAATGATTTATTAATATTAGAAAATCATTTTTTAATATTAGAAAATCAATTCTTAATATTAGAAAGTCAATTCCTAATATTAGGAAATGACACTATATTTCTTAATATTAGAAAATCAATTCTTAATATTAAGAATTGATTTTCTAATAATAATAAATGATTTTTTTAATATTAATAAATGAATTCTTAATATTAGAAAATGATTTTCCAATATTAAGAAATGATTTTCTAATATTAAGAATTGATTTTCTAATATTAATAAATGATTTATTAATATTAATAAATGCTCGTCGTATTTATTAATATTAATGAATGATTTATTAATACTATTAAATGATTTATTAATATTAATAAATGATTTATTAATAATAATAAATGATTTATTAATATTAATAAATGATTTTTTAATATTAGAAAATAAGGAATAAAGTCCACTTCGGCGTTCCATACCCTGGCGAGGCCAGCTATCCCAAACAAACAAACAAACAACACATGACGATCGACGAGTTTGCCGCTGCCGATAAACGGACTCGTTTTCTTGTAAAGAGATTGCAAATATTTTTTCTGTAGCCTAGCCGTTCAACGGCGGACGGTCGGCAATATTTTATTTTATATTTTTGACAGGCATAAAATTTGATGAGTCGCAAACATCGGCAAGGGTCGGTCGGCAATCGGAAACCAATAATTATTTTTTTAGGCCCTATCAACATTTTTTTTACTTCGCTTCGGTCGGCGCGTCATTAAATGACACTTTTATAAATTTATATTGATGTGTGGGTTAGCCTAACATGGTTAAGGGAATGTCATGTTAGATGATGCTGTTTATTGCAAACCATTGAACTACAGTTATTTAAGCCATACTACAATGCAAAAATCTAAAATCAACAATACCAACACTTATTTCTGAGTGGGTTTAGAAAATTCTAGCCAGCGAAGTAGCTTCTAGTAACACGTTGATAGAGTGACATTAAGTGTCAACAAAAACGTCACGTTAGCATACATTAAATTCAACAAAAATGACACTTAGCATTAAGCAACCTCCTTGTCTGATCACAAATACAATCTAGGCCTACAGTCTTTTAATTTCAATTTGAATATTGTTAATGGTTGCTTCATCGTTTTTGATACTCTCAGCAGATTTTATAGTAATTCTATTAAATCATTTAATTTTTTTCACAAAAATCATTTTTTGTTTTATTGATTTATTAAATTATCTCCTTAACAAAAGTACCTGAAAACTAACATAGCTCTGCTGAAATGAGTAAATTTTGAAGACATTTTGATCATATTTACAAAAAAATTATGGTTGGGAAGTCAATGTGGCACTTTATCGTGTTTGGTGTCATAGGCCTATTATATATATATCAGGATTGGATTCGCACACGTCATTCCGTCACGTCATTCCGTCACAGTCATATGCACCATTAAAGCCTCCACAGGAACTAAACGAAATTTCATAAGTGTAAATAAACTGTACTAATTTGGTAAATATGTAGTCATATAGTGAAAATTAACCTGTACCCTTAGGCTCATGAACTGAGCAGAATATTAACTTTGAATCACTTCACCAGAAACACCATGTCCGAAAACGTGTCATTCCGTCACATTGAATCAGTGTATTTTTGTTTTACCTGTGATCAACTAAATGAGTTTCTAATATTTGTTTTCGGGCAAACCAATTCAGACGTTACTGTAAACAAAATGTAACTGCTCGGCATTATGATGTGAAATCTGTACTAGGAAATGTATTATGTAAAATTAGCGAAAACGGTCATTCCGTCACGGTGGAATCCATGATCAAAGGAATCACATACCGTACCGCATAACGCATACCGCATGTGAGGAATCCTAGCTTTATAATACTGTATTATGCCCTATGCTATGCCCTATGCATTTCTGGTAATAATTTGGACATTTTTCAAAAGGTTTCACTTTAATTTAAGGGCGATATTTAGTGAAGTAGTTTACAAAAGTGGCTCTCATGCAGGCTACCTTGATATGACCCGAATGCTATTTACATTATTATTGTATGTGCCACTTCAACAAGAGGCAGATTCAATTCTTTAACCCTTTTAACGCTGAAATCCTGGGCACACTTGCATCCCCACCGCTGAATTCCTGGGGAGGGGGGGGGGTGAAAAAAAACCCAGAATATTATGTAATGTCAGATTTGTATGAAGACACCAACAGGATCTTAGCTTATGAGCAAATAATAACATGAGAAGGAGTTGTGCTTTACTGGTGGATAACACCAGGGTCATGTCAAGGTCACATCAAGGTCATTTCAAGGTCAAACTCGCAAACAATATTGAAATTACCCACTTTTTATCAATTTCAAGCTGTTTGTGGTGCAGTCATCCATTAGAAAGGATTGATGTGACACATCCTTGGTCGGGTATCATTTCAGCACACATTTTAAGGAAATCTAGGGCAGTGCTGATATTGGGAGGGGTAATGCCCTCATGTTTCCCTTATTACACCCTCATTCCTCAAGGTTTAATTGAGCAAGCAAAATAACAATTATGCAGCAGCGTGTAGCATCAACTTGGCCGTCCATCGCAAAATATTGATTCATAATTGGGTATGGAGGTTGACATGGGTTGAGGTTGTGCTTTACTGCATGAATGCCGCCCAAAATAAATGTGAAGGTTATGTCAGAGTCATCTAAAATGTCAGGTTTATGGGTGATGTGTACTAAATGCGTAATGATTACGTAATGCGTAATGATTATGTGTGCAACCATGCAATCCGCACTGCTGCGATATCTGTCATCTAAGTATTATTATAGCATTTTAAGCATGATGATGATGCCAAAGGCAGGTATGGTTTTTTTTGTATTCTTTGATAACAAAAATATATGGTCTGGTGAAAAAATCAAGTCTCCATTTCAATTATTGATAAAGTAATGATAATTTTATTGATTTTATGGCGGCCCTTTTGAATTTTTCGTTCCAAATGAATCCTTTAAGAATGACAGCTCTACATCGGCCCAGATATTATTATGGGGTGCTATCCATGCACAATCAAAAGAGAAACAAACTTTTATTAGCAAAAACAAGGCTACCCCCATGATTACCGGGGCTACCCCCATGACCACATTGATTTTACAGATAAAAATACCCAAAAACAGACTCTGCACCCGAGTATACTCGGGGTCCGCGACAGGGAGACATTTTATGCCCCCGAGTATACTCGGGGGCCGCGTTTAAAGGGTGTATGTGACGAATTACCAGTGGTTCAAATAACAGACCCCTTAAAATTAATTGTGGTTCAATATATACACGCTCACGACACATGTTACAATTCCACCAGCATAAAAATTGAAATTGTTGTTCTATCTATTGTTTCCCATTTCAGTGAAATTTCCTTCCCAGTTTGGACATCTTCACCTGTAGCTCAGAGAGCGAGGCCCTTCCAAGGGTTAACCCTTTAACCGCCGGTGACGCATATATTCGAGTTTTAATTTTTTATTAGCACATTAAGTACCACCTTTTAAACATGTTAAAGATAAAATGTGACATCAATCAGCAATATTTGAAAACAGTTGTCAAATCTGAATAATTTTCACTCACTTGAAGTTGTGGATCGCGTCGGCGAGACACAACTTCAAGTGGGTGAAAATTCAGATTGAATAATTTGGCGGTTAAAGGGTTAAGATGCTTGTTATGACAGAAGTATGAAAACAATATTAAATGACAAAATACACTTTTTTCAGACATTCAACGTACACATAACATCTAGGCCTACTGTTTAACAAAAAAATAAAAAATCTAGCATTTCTCACCTGTATATACCTATTATATACGTGGAGTGAGTCGCTGTCTGATTTCTCTGTTATGATTTCTGTCAGCGCGTCCGCTTCTGAAAGACTGCGGCTATCTTGTGTTAGTTTAGGATGGTTGGCGAAGATTCTGGAGGGCGAAGCTGCTTCCTACGGTCCGCATTTAGCAACACACAAACAACAAGCCGTCTTATCTCGAGGCAGAGACGGCGTGCTTCGATACAACGCTGGCACATTATTGAGCCACCATCTGCGATTTTGCCCCAATACTGAGAAAGTTGTTGGCTGATTTCGTGGTCATGCAGTGCTTCACCTACAAACCCTGTTTCACCTCCTGGTTTATTCAGACATTGCCAAGCATGCCCGTGCTATAGGGTAAAACATCAAAACGTTTTGTAGGCCTACACATTATTGTCTCGAGAGCTATTATATATATAGGTTTATATTAGGAACATTAATTCTCCATGCCTGTATCATTTTATGCAGATGTATTTTTTCACGTAGTTTACCATTATTTTACATTTGATAATAAGTTAGGTTTGGATTCTCACATTCAATCTAAAATTATCAAAACATCTATTGTTTAAGGGTCAGTTGTGTAGGCCTATGCATATAATTAAAAGTTATGTGTTTGTGTCGTTTCAATTGGATTATATTAATACAATTCTCTTTTTATGGTCCCGTGGACTGTTTACAGCTGATTTAAAAAAATGGTCACTATTAGGCCTATAGCAGTATTTTTGTGCAAGAAAAAGAAAGGCGAATATAAGAAGCACTAATTACTTCCTTATGTTTTTAGCTCCCGCCGTCACCGTAGGTGAGACGGAGGGAGCTATGGATTCTACATCCGTTTTTTTTTGCCTCTTCTTTTGCCTATAACTTTGTAAGAAAATAAGCTAGGATAACAATTTTTGGTATGTGGGTTACTTCCAGGTAGATAATGGACAGGTTAAAATATTTTTAATCTGGATTCAATACGCAAGGTCGCAGAGGAGAAAATGATGATGTTACGGCGTTGGGCCGTTGGGCCGTCCGTAAACAATTCGTTTCCGGAGCATATCTCTGAAAGTACTTGTCCGATTGTCTTCAAATTTTACACACAACACCCCTAGGGGGTCTAGTTGTGCTTTTTGGGGAATTTGAACTTTGACCTACTTCTGGCTCAGAACTATGACATATTTAGACGTTTTGACGCGCACTTCGTTTCCGGAGTGGATCTCGAAAAGTACTGGACCGATGACAGTCATATTGCACATACATGTTCTCTAAGGTCCCTAGTTGTGCCTTTTCAGGTTTTTGGACCTTGACCTTGAAGATGACCCAGCACTTTGACCTAATTTATAACATCGGTAAATCCGACTGAAAGATTTTGCGGAATATCATGAAAACCGCTCAAGATAGCTACACCATTACTATAAAACAAATTGTGTGGTTTCAGGAGAGGATGCATCTTGAAAAATTTCAAGTCGATAAAATTCAAAATGGCCGCTTATCAGCCATTATTCACTTTCACATGGCCGATATTTGGTCAACCGTGCTAGATGGCTAGACCATTACTATAAAACGAAATGTGAGATTTCAGATAAGGATGCATCTTGAAAAAATTTGACTTGATCAAATTCAAAATGGCCGCTTTTTCGGCCGTTATTCATTTTCACATGTCTGATATTTGGTAAACCGTGCTAGATGGCTAGACCATTACCTGATTACTATAAAACAAAGTGTGAGTTTTCCGGGGAGGTTGCACCCTGAAAATTGTTAACTTACGAATTCAAAATGGCCGACAATCAGCATTATTTACCTCGATAGGCCTGATATCAGGTAAACCGTGCTAGATAGCTAGACCATTACTATAAAACAAAATGTGACGTTTCGGGAGAGGATGCCTTTTAAAAACTTTCGACTCAATCGAATTCAAAATGGCCGCCTATCAGCCACTATTTACTTTCACATTGCTGATATTTGGTAAACCGTGTTAGATAGCTGGACCATTACTATAAAACAAAATGTGAGATTACAAGAGAGGATGCATCTTGAAAAAAATTGACTCAATCAAATTCAAAATGGCCGCCTATCGGCCATTATTCACTTTCACATAGCTGTTATTTGGTAACCGTACTAGATGGCTAGACCATTACTATAAAACAAATTGTGAGATTTTAGGAGAGGATGCATCTTGAAAATTTTTGACTTGATCAAATTCAAAATGGCCTTCTATCGGCCATTATTCACTTTCACATGGGCGATATTTGGTAAACCGTGCTAGATGGCTAGACCATTACTGTAGAATGAAATGTGAGATTTCAGCTGAGGATGCATCTTGGAAAATTTCGACTTGATCAAATTCAAAATGGCCGCCTTTAGGCCATTATTCACTTTCACATGGCCGATATTTCGTAAACTGTGCTAGATAGCTAGACGATTACTATAGAATGAAATGTGAGATTTCAGCTGAGGACGCATCTTGAAAAATTCTGACTCGATCAAATTCAAAATGCCCCCCTATCGGCCATTATTTACTTTCACATGCCCAATATTTTGCAAACTGTGTTAGATGTTAGTCCATTACTATAAAACAAAATTTGAGGTTTCGGGGGAGGATGCACCCTAAGTTTTTAACTAGTTTATATCGAATTCAAAATGACCGTAAATCAGCTATTAATTACCTCGATTGGCTTGATATCGGGTAAACCGTGCCAGATAGGTAGACCATTACTGGGATACTGATTAGGATCATTAATTTCAATGGAGGTTTGCAATCTCTGACAGACTGTCTAGCTCTTATCTTACTCTTAGACTGAGCTTCTTAGACCTAGTTGTCTTGCGTCTTCATTTTTGACCTAGCCTAGGACTACATTAAAAACCCTACACAAAATTGCTTAAATCAAATTCTAATTCGTCGCGGGAGCTCCTGGACTTATGTAGTCTTGTTACTATTTGAAACGTTAGATACATCATGTACATGGCAGACACCAAAGTCACCATCATAGGGATTGCAATAGCCTTCAATTCTGTGAAACGCAGTGACGTCACTCGGTGAAAACAAGGTTATATAACATCCCCTCCCCCATACTTCATTTTGTGAAGCTCAGGGACGTCACTTGGTAAGACCCTCCCCCTCATACTTCATTGTATTAGCCAGCTCGGTAAAAACAAAGGAGGTCAAGGTCATTGAGTTTCACAGGATACTTAAAAAGTAAAATAATACCTCGCAATTTTGAAGACGGAAAGTATTTACATGAGTTTTTCAATAGTGCCATAGAAAAAAAAAATTAAATGATAATTAAAGAAAAATGTTTTATTTTAAATTTCACATATTGTGTTTTAGTTTCATTCCATTTAAAAATAGATTTTTTTTTAATTAAAAAAATACTGCTATCGTGACCATTTCCGTCTTAAAATGTAGTCACGATAGCAATAGTATATAGGAAACTTACAGAGCTTTAGCCTTATATGAAAGTTTATTGTCTTATAAGATAAAGGAACTTTTAATGTTTTTCTCATCAGTTAAATTTTCAGGTCAGAGCTAGACAGTTGGCCTACGCCAGAATCAAGCACACCAAACATACCAAATCCCTAATATTAATCATCACGTTAGGTGAGTAGGAAACCGCGGTTTAGATGTCATGATTTCGTTAACTTTAAAATAATATTTCGAGCCTCAAAGATGAAGCCAGCAAGGCATGTAATTCATATAACCAAGTGATTCAATATTCTTTGATACAACCAAGGAATGATACAACACAGGAAAATGAAGCCTCAATTACCAAGCAGGCAAAATGTGACTGTTGTTTCAACGTTGAAACAACGTCATTTGCTTACGTCGAAACAACATTGTCAAGAGGTTGCATATGAAAGAATATTCCACGTCACCTTACCATTACGACGTTATTTCAATGAGCGCACATGTATCCTTCAATAGGCCTAGCACATGTAGTCTGAGCTGCAATATATAGTCCAGTAGCCAGCCTATACAAACCCTATATGAACCCTGAAATTGTTGGTACTATAAGGTTTGTTGATGGTTTTGTACTAGTTAGGTCCTCTAGGTGTCAGATCCGTCGTTTGCCGGCGTGGAAACTCTGGTGAGAATTCTTGATTTGAATAAATCCAAAATGGCCGCCACTGAAACTAGGTCAGATATAAAAATATAAATAACTTTTGACATAATTACACTAGAAAGATAATTTTGAGTTCCATGGATAGGTATTTACACATAGAATGCCATGTGGCTAGTAGATATATATTTACAATAGTGTTTATAGTATTGTTGAATCGCTATAGGCCTAATTAATACTGACCAGCATGGCTTTATGATCAGCAAATCGTGTACCACACAACTCATATCCACACAACAGTTAGTAAGCATTTAGACAAGGGTAAACAAACTTATAGGATATTTTTGAACTTTTAAAAACATTTTACTCTGTTAATCACAACATACTCATTCATAAATCACAAAAACTTGGATTTTCTGGTAAATTATTACTGTCGATTACCGATTACTTGAAAAAACGGTTCCAAAAAGTGGTACTTGATGGTTCCACATCTGAGAGGGTGCCTATTACATCTGGTATGCCACAGGGATCAATACTTGGTCCATTATTATTTTTACTCTCATTAATGACATGCCCGATTGTAAAGAACATATATTATCTTTGTCCGCAGATGATGCAATCTGCCTGATTGCAATGTAGATTACTTCTCAGGATATACATTAAAGGATTTCTTGGAATGTACGGATGACCAACTTTGTCGCGGATACGAAGATGACAAGTTATGTGCTTGTAGTTTTTTAAGCATTTAAAACTGGAAAATAATAACGGACTAAGTTATGCATTTATCAGTTTCATCCTAAAATCATCACTATCGCGCAAGTTTCAGTACAAGTATATTATGTAATTATTAAAAATGTGTATTTCCGGCACATTTTACAAAATAAATTTAATACTTATAGAAATTTTCAATTGTTTCAATAAAAAACACATGGCAGTCTAGCCGTTTTAACATTGGACGTCTGTGTGGTCTGGCCAAATATAGAGACGAAATTCCTGATTTCTAAATATTGACAACCATGTAATGTCAAAAATAAGAAATACGGGAATTTCGTCTCTATATCTAGCCTAGCTGGTGAATGAGCAGCACAAAAAATAAAAAAAGCTTTGCAGCTCTAGTCTATGGACATGTTTACATCATATGGTCATATTATTAAGCTAAAATAAAATCACCGATTTTTCTATGATTTTAGACCAGGGCATGTCCCTTTAATTAGTGTGTTATGTAAATTAATTGGAACACTTCCGACTTATGACGGAATTTTACATATTTCCAGCTTCATAGGCTCCGCATGGGCTTTGATCACTGTAGTATAGAACAAGTAGGATAGCAATATTAAACATAAGTTTTTTCTGTTTCCAGATTGTGATGTTGCACCTCGGTACCAACAGTGTTGATCGAGGTGCATTGTCTCCGGAGATAGTTGCAGATGCTAGGAAGCTGGTGACAAGGATGCTGGGGCTCATGCCGAGACTATATGTTGCCGTTCCTGCCATCCTGCCTCGTGCTGACAACACGTTCCCTGATGCTCCGGAGCCCAGGCTCCATCCAGATGAACTCAACAGAGTCGCCTTAAGAAACAAACCGGCTGATGGACTGAGTAGAGACGGCCTGCATTTGAGTCCTCGTGGTGGTAGGGTGCTGTCCCGCTACTTCCTGGATTCAGTTGCTGCGCTGTCTGATGCTCCTGTTGATCCTACATTACCTGCTCCTGCTGTTTAGACCACTGATGCTGCTCCGCCACCTGCTCCTGCTGAGACATATCTACCGAAGACCTACGCCGATGTCATAGCAGATGGCCTACCCGCACCGAGACCTACACAGAGACCTGCACCTAGACATCAGCGTCGCCGTCGACCAGCAGGTTGTCGAACACCAAGATCAGCAGCACCACCACCAGGAAGAAAGACACCACCACAAGCAAGAAAGACACCACTACCATCAAGAAAGACACCACCACCAGCAAGAAAGACACCACCACCAGCAACAGAGACACCACCAGCAGCATCAAAGACACCACCACCAGCAATAAAGGCACCACCGGCACCATCACCACGAGCACCATCCACAACACCACGAGCAACATCGACACCACCACCAGCACTACGAGCAACATCTACAACACCATCAGCACCACGAGCACCATACACAGCACCACGACCACCATCCGCAGCACCACGGGCACCACAAGTACCTTCGCCCCATGATTGTTAGTTAGTGTCCGGTTGTCGGCCCACCGTTCTGTGCAGCTCAGGTAAGTACATGTGACGGTCCGCCGCCGGTTAGTCAGGTTAGGCGTAAAAAGAATCATGTGAAAAAATGTAAATCTAAATAAATTTTCATGTTCTGATTGTATTAGAAAACTTGAAGCAGATTACGGATTTATAGAACACATAATTGAAAAACATATTGTTAGAGAGTTCACCACCCCATCCACTATGAAGGCACCTCTCATTGAGACTGTGGCGCACAGAAGCGGGGGCGGTAGTGAAGGGTCCGAGGTGCCTAAAACCAGCGAGGCAGACACGTTAAAAAACAGGGGGAATTGCATCAACTCAAACAAGGAAGTACGCGCAGTGTACAATATTGAATTTAAGATAAATGATACTGAGTCTCTAACTCCTGAAATAATTAATGACCCTTACAGGGCTGAGTTTATGCCACCTTTGTGTACAATTAAAAATATTAACGCAATTTCACAAGTAATATTTACACCGGAGCAGATTGTCATAGGCCTACTTGATGGTCAGGCTTTTACGCACGCATGTGTTATCAATTTTTGTAAATTATGTGAAGAATCCAAAATTGCCCTTGCGTTAGTCGAAGAAATAGCATGGCTGACATCCTTAAATAATTCATACTGCAACATTATAGAAAGTATTCAGAAAATGACAAACTTGTTGAAACATAACCCTGCCAGTTAGATGTTAAAAATAGGTCATTCGGAAATCAGAACTGATCAATTATCTACATTAGTAAGTGATCGCTGGTTATCTCATAGTGTTATACAGGTCGTAGCTGAAAATATTAATCAAGGGACTGCCGCTGGGGGGTTAAAGTCAATAGTCATATTTGCTAATGACGTATGTACATCAGATACATTAGTTCACAAAATTAAAAATACTTTCGGTACTACTCTTGGTGATGTAATATTTTATCTGTTTGTTGGTAATTTTGAAACCCAAGTTAGAAAGAATCCTCTGGCGGCAGGAGAAAATTATACACGTAATCATTATTCATTAGTTGTCTATAACATTGAGAATGACAACGTAATCTACATGATCTACGCAGACACCAAAGGGTGGCAAGCACCAGTAGAATTTTTTAGCTTAGTACAGACACTATCAGAGAAGCCAGACAGGAAATCACCGAATTTAACTTACTGTCACGACCCAGAATCACATTCAAGTAGAGAGAACGTTTGTAATGATTTATGTAGTAAATTATATCCGTATCAAACATGTGAATCGTGTGTGAGCCAGC
The DNA here is from genome assembly GCA_964017125.1 of Flabesymbios commensalis. Classification (NCBI taxonomy): domain Eukaryota; kingdom Metazoa; phylum Annelida; class Polychaeta; order Terebellida; family Flabelligeridae; genus Flabesymbios; species Flabesymbios commensalis. The sequence goes on along the minus strand of OZ024917.1, from coordinate 29,703,348 downwards.
TGTTATAGCAGGGATTAGTATGGCAGTATTTGCACCAACGGAATTTCAAAAATTGGCCACCTCTGATGACATGAATCTTTTCGGATACACTCACAACATCAGTAGTTTCGGTAAGTAGGCCTATATCCGTTACGTCATTATAGAGTGGCCGATGAGCTGTAAATTTAATGTTAACTTTTTAACTGTTAGGAATCCATAAAAAAAAAACACGATAGGTCACCATAAAACTATGGTGCAAGATTTAATCAAAGGTAAAGCGATTAATGTAGTGGGTAACAGTCTGCATCAAGGACTTATTATTAAAAATGGTAGAGAAGTTAGCAAAAGTTTCCCTTGTAATAAAAATCTAGGTAAGGAAGATCCGGATGCGCTAGCCGCTATGCAAAACTTTTTCAATACAGATGCTAAATATTGGCTAGCGGCCGGATTAGAATCTGGAGAAAAAGTTTTATTGTGTGAGGTGTAGACTTTAACTTGTGAAAGAAATATTAGCGGGCACTCCTGAAATACGTTCAAACCTGACAGGTGGTGTGCGTAATTTCGAATTGGTATGTACATCCATGTGTGGGGTTATGAGATACAATAGGTTCATTGTGGGGCAAACTACTGATATTCAAGTCAAGCAACAAATTCAAAATTGTGTACATTCTTCTTCATTTTGTTTGTGGCTAACGTCTATAGAATCATGTCCAGGTAGGCTAAGTGGGTCCAAGTGCGAAGCCTTGTCCTGAGCGAGGCAAATCAATACATAGATAATTTGAATTTCAATATAAGCCGGAGATACTTAGTTAACAAAAATATACTTGAGGAAAGGGAACATGATCCGAGAATTTTAACAGCATCTCTCGCAAATCTGTCGCACGGTGCTTGGAGTCATCGCCCAGACGATAAATATCTACATGATGGAAACACTTTCCTTTCACTCAACAGATCTTTGGTAACTTTGTATTTAAATTATTGTTCTAAGACTGTTGAACGTAGAGCTGTCTGCGGCTGTTTAATTTCACAATGCTTTCTAAACTCAAATAACATAATGTGCGTCATGCGGACACCAAGCCCTAACTACTGAGCACAAATTATGTCGCTGGTCTATTAAATTATTCAGATATTTTCCTAATCCAGATGTGTGGGTAGGCTATGAACATCATAATAACAATATGTACCACAGGCAAGACATTTTAGAAAACAAGAAAAAATGGATCTAGCAAGCCGATATAAGGTTGATTTTTTAAGAGTGTATGCTAGAACAGCATATCTTGCTGAAGTTTTTCAAATTCAACTACCCCGTCCTATGTATGATCATTGTCCGCAGGATCTAATTGATGAGATGATTAGCCAATATCAGGAGGCAACTGCCACAGAGCTACAATTAGCCGCAGAAGGTAAGTTACCACGACACGACCATTGTTCCATACCATTTTAACACCCATAACCCACAGCCACAAGTTGATGCCGTCCACCCAGCGTTGAGCAGACCATCGGTGCTGTGGGGGACCCCCCCCCCCCCAATCATCGCGTTCCCCGACCCAGACCAATTAAGGGCAGCAGCTATTGATGTTATCAGGTGGTTGCTTTGATCATGCCGTCTGAGATGGTGGGTATCTTGGTCTGTATTGTTTACATGACAATATATCTCTTGGAAAGTAAAGCTAGTTTAGTGGTTTTTAATGCTTTAAAAAATTGTTTCTTATATGTTCTCGTACTTTATTCAGGATCAGTATGCTACATAGCTTCATAAATGAAGTAAATCTTCAAAATTGATAAAATTGAAAATTCTCATCCCACGGAGTTCCTTTAAGAAACAAAAATTGGAAGCAGTGTAATACCAGGTCTGTCTTTTTTTGTGCAATCTTGCATGAATAATCCGATTATGGTACTATTCTGATGATTACAAATCATACTCAAGGTCAAAAAGTCCATTTCAAAGTGAAGTAAAGGAAAATATTATTTTACATATAAACAGATAAAGCTATAGGAAGGTGTGTAATAACTTTTTTCACAGGATTTTGACTGAAAAATCCATGTCTTCTATTATTTTGGTGATTTAGGGTCATCCTCAAAGTCACCCGTCAATTTCAGGATAAATTATGATTTGTAGCGGATATGCTACAAGGTATTTAGGTTTGATAAAAGTGAAGAAATGTTTTAACAGTCGACTAGGAGAGGTAAAGGGCAATGAGAAAGCGTAAAAGACAATAAGCAGGTATTGAAGAGCAATGAGGAGGAATATTAACGGGCAATAAGGAGGCGTTAAAGGGCGACAAAGAGGCGCTAAAGTACGACCAGTGCCACATGCATAATAGAATAATAGCTGAAGCGAAATCGAATATTTAGCTGATGTTATTTCAGACAATTCGGACAATACGCGTTGCCCTATGTAACTTTATAAATAACATCCTGCATAGAATTTCACCTCATGCTCTGCCGAAATTCACATCAGTAAAATCACTTTGTGACCAATTCTCGAAATATTTTGTAGATAAAATTGAAACTATTCGTTCCGAATTTGCGGATAAAGTACCAAATATCGCAGCAGTGCAAAAAACCTGAAGCCGAATCCAAAATGAAAGATTTTGAATGTGTGACCGAAGGTGAAACTAACCTTTAGACTGCTAAACATGTATATATACGTTTTATTACGTTGCTAAACACGTACATATACGTGTGAAAAAACTAGCAAATTAAGAGTGGGTATTGTCGCAATGAAAAACTATTTATATTAAAAATAAAAGTATTATGCTTGTCATACGTGGTAGGGATAATTGAGGATCGTGTTTGGCGTTCATTGCGTTCATTGTCTCGTTTTTCAGATTGTTATCCACAAAGGTGCCACCTAGCGGGCAAATTAGAACTACAAATAACAGGTGCACGCTGACAGCAAGTGTTATTTACCAAAAATACTGTGGTCATTTTAACCGAGGAAAATATAATATTTTCCTTGTTTTAACCCAAAAAAGCACTCAACCTATACACAATTTTAGACAGACGATTTTATCAAAAATGAGTTTATATGGGTCCATAGCTTTACAAAAAAATGGTTTTAAAAATGTGTTGCCCACAATTGGATCTAATTTTCATATTTAAAATGGCCGCCATAAGCACAGTGCAGAAAGTGAGAATGCGCCATATCTCAGTAACCAGTCATCATATGGAAACAAATAATGGCTCTACACATTTGTATTCAAGTACGGGGAATGCGTTGGTGGCATTATTTCTGTCATTCAAGGTCACACCCTGGATCAATGTCATTGGGCATTATCAGCCACCAACAAGAGAAAATATGCCATATCTCAGTGACTTGTCCTGATATAAAACCAAATAATGGGTCTAAACCTACGTTTTCGGGTACGGGGAAGCCGTTAGTGCCATTATTTTTATGCGTCAAGGTCAAGGTCACACCATGGGTCAATATCATAGGTCATGTCAGCCACCATGCAGAAAGTTAAAATATGCCATATCTCAGTACCTTGTAATCATATAATAATAATTATTGGCTCTACATCTAGGTTTTTGGGTATGGGAAGTCCGTTGCTGCCATTAGTTTTGTGATTGAAAGAGCTGAATTGAAGCAAACCTGACAAAAATAGGCTATTTTCAGCTATTTTAAGCTGATTTGACCTTTCTGTGACCTTGCGTTGACCTTTTTATGACCAACCATGTCACCAAGTGTACTTGGGTTGGGAGTCATCATAATGTATTTGAAGTACTGGCCATTGATCCAAACATGACAATCGTTGAGTTATTTGGTCCATTTCTGTCATATGAGAAATTAGTGACATAAAGGTGATTTGATGGGGTATTACCCCTCCAGCCCTTATCTTAACCCTGTAACCTCATGGGGTCTTTTGGTATATTTCCATACTGTAGTCTATGTGAGTTTCAACCACCATTGGCATCTCAATCGAATTGAATTGAAGCAAAACCAGCAAAAATAGTTTTTTTCACCTATTTGAATCTGATTAGACCTTCCTCTGACCTTGAGATGACTAGCCATTGACTAGTACTAGCCATTGGTCCATTGGTCCATTGTTATTGGGTCCATTCCTGCCATACAAGAAAAGGGTGACATAAGGGTAATTTGATGGGGTATTCTCCCTCCAGCCCTTATATTACTCCCTGTAACCTCTCGGGGTGTTGTGGTATAGCTCCAATCTGGGGTATTGGTGAGTTTAAACCACCATAGACATCTCGATTGAACAAAATTTGAGCAAAACTCTCCAAAAAGCTATTTTCACCCATTTCAGTCTGATTTGAACCTGCTTTTATTGAATTTGGTTGCCATGGTTACCATATAAACACAGATAAATGACCAATAAAAGCAGACATGGCTATCTATGGCTGGCCTGATGTTAACAAACCTTATTTAGAAAAATATGGTGAAGAAATGGTTAAACTTCGTCAGCAGTGATGGCCCACACATTCTGCCGAGCCAGCAGCCAACAGGTTAAAAAGCTTTTTTTGGGCTCATCGTCAAAATCATGTGATCTGAACTCCTTTCCTACAAGGGTGCTGAAAAATTGTCTTGACATACTAATAACTCCCATCGCTGATGAAATAAACATTTCAATGAAAACTAGTACATGTCCTCAATTTTTTATAGATGCACAAATATGACCACCGGTTAAAAACATTTATGTATCCAAATTGTGGATCAAAATTTTAACACCTATCCATCGATCTTTAACGCCTCCCAATCGCCCTTTAACACCTTCCCATTGCCATTCAACGCCTCTGTGGCACCTTCTATCACCTTGCACTCTCTTATGCCTGTCCTTTGCCATTTAATGCCTCTGCATCGATCTTACGCCTTTTCCTTGCCTTTAAACTGCTACCGCTCACATCACCCTATAACGCTTTTCCATCGTCATTTAATGTTTCATGGTCGCCCTTTAATGCCTCCTCTTCGCCCTTTACTGCCTACGTCGCCCTTTAATGCTTTTCCATTGCCATTTTATGCATCTGCAGCGTCTCCAACGCCTCTCCATCATCTTTTAAGGCATCTCCATCGACATTTAACACATTTTATTTGCCCTTTAACACCTTCCCATTGCCCTTTGACGTCTCTCCGTCGCCATTTAACACTTCTCCTCGCCCATAAATGCTTACCCATCACCCTATAACGCTCCTCCTCTCCCATTGAAATACTTGGATTGTTATTTAACGCTTCCTTGTGGACCTCTAACACTGTTCCACAGCCCTTTAATGCCTCCCAACCAACTTTTAACGCATCCGGTCACACATTAATGTCCCTCCTTTGCCCATTAACGCCTACTTGTTGCCCTTTAGCGTATCCTCATTGCCCTTCAACACCTACTCATTGCCCTTGAACGCCTCACCATTCTTTTTCTCCTCTAACGATGTTCCACTGTTCTATCAAAAAATGCCTTCCCGCCAACTTTAACACATGAGGTCGCATTTTAACGTCTCTTCTTTACCCTTTAACGCCTGCTTGTTGCCCTTTAGCGTATCCTCCGTGCCCTTCAGCACCTCCTCATTGCCCTTTAATGCCTCACCATTGCCGTTTAACCCTTTTCAGTCCCTCTTTAGCGCCCTGTTGGTCACCTTTTAGCACCTAATCGCTACCCTTTAATGCCTCCCCATCGTCCGTTAACGCCACCCTGTTGCCTTTTAATGCCTCACCATTGACCTGAAAGTGTTTCTGTCACCTGATTATTTCATTCACAGCATGTTTAATCAATGACCTTCAAGATGACCTAGAATCACCAAAATTATATTATGAATGGATTTTCTGTCAAAATCCAATGAAAAAGAGGTATTACACGCGTTCCTAGCTTCACTTGGTAAAATAGATATTTTCCATTGAATAACATTGAAATTGACTTTTGACCTCGAAGATGACCTTGAATAATTAAAATAATGTTATAAATGGATTACCCAGTCAAAATCACGTGAAAATGAGATATTATAACTAATATAATAAACATAACGCTAGCTTACCAAGATATGAAAAAAAGGACCTGAATTTAATTAATCATTCAATGTTGTGTATCAATATGGTAAAAGCGTAACCTAAGAAGCTCACACTCAAAGAAAAAATAAATCGCATAGATGCAAGTCACATTCATGGTCAGCGGCAATTAGCGGATTAGATGAAATAGATAGTGACCTTCTACACCTACAACATTTCCAGATTCTGTAGAAGGGATTAACTCTATTTTAATGTTCTTTGTATGGTGCTACTGTTGAAAAATTGACGACTGCTCAAGATAGTTTGTGTGTTGCTACTGTGGAGACAGCATGCAAACTGCGACAAACTTCAATGAATGACTTAATGTAAAATAAATGTTTTATTTAATTTCGTTAATTATTTTTTGTGCTAATTCAATGAAGATTTTTGTTATTGTATGTGTTTGTTTTGTGTTCGTTTTATCTCTTATGTATGTAGTTAATATGGTACACATACTGTACTTTCAGCATGCAAATATACTATAAGGTATAGCCTACTGTAAAATTTCACTTAGGGGACCACCTCGCTAATGGGCCAATTGTTCGTAAGTCCCTTATGTGGTCTATTTAGCGAAGTTCTACTGTATTAGATAACTTCATTGTTCGACATCTGCTCGTAGTAGCCTATGCCTCCTACTCCTACTGCTCCGGAGTTCTGGTCACCTTCTCCGACGCTGACATTATTGACTAGCGTCGTTTTTAATATTATCTTTACTGACTGATTAAATCAATGCTTTAAGTTGTGAATGAAACGAGTATTTAACCATGTAGATTTGCTCATGTTTGGTGTTAAATTAAACAACTGTGATTAATTCCAGCCCACCAGAATTTGTGTGTCTCGGAAACACCACATTAAGCAGCTGAAAATTAAGAACAGATAAATTAGCGGGAAAAGGATTAGTCAACATTGTCAACCAGTCCCGCCCCCGGTTGACAAGCTGCCTATTGAAAAAACAGGCGAGGCACCATGCAGTGTGATGTCTGCACACCCTCATCTGACTGTCTAGTGGTGTAGGCTACAATCAATTTGTGACGCTGAAAAAATATTTGGCCGCCACTGTTAATAAGTTTTTAAGGTCGCGTCAGGAAAATATAAACAATTTAAAATTCGAATCGAGCTGGTAAAATCAGTATAAACGGCGGCCATTTTGTTTGAATTTCTGGAGTCTATAAACAACATCCAGCTCTCCGTCTGGAAACGAAGTGCCAGACAGGTGCCCCATCTAGAAAAGGGTCAACTCCCTTCATATGCTCCTACTCTGGTTCCAAGAGCCACACTACGTGGCGTGGCCGAGCTTCATGTAGCCTTTGGTATGCCCCAGTGGGGAATGTTTGTGACTTGTTGCTATTTTTAGATGAAAAAAGGGTAATCCCCGAATTCAGACATTTTTGAAAGGTCACTTCCCCGGATGAAGAGTTGTTCACAGTATTGTATTCCCCCTCTGACGCATTTCCTATGACTTGACCCAGAAAATTATTCACTGGCCTCAATAGCACAGGCATGATGGTCACGTGACTAAGACCTTGGCCAATACCCGGCCATAAATGAAATTGGCCGGGCTCGCCAGGCAAATATGCTCCTTGCATGCCCCGCCACTAACACGCAAAACCATTTATCACAGTTATCACAGTTATAATATCACCTGATCTGCTTCCGCCTAAATGAGACAACATTCTAAGCACTGAACACACGTTTATTTAGGAATTATAAGTTTTAATTTGAATTTTTTTAACTATTGTAAAACTATTTTTTATTTCAAATATGTACAACTATTATAACGTACAACAATAGCATAAATTAATATATTTTTTTTCAATAAATTAGTCTTCAGCTTATGTCCTTGCTCATATCTGGATAGAATCATTCCGTTCCGTGATTCTGCTTGTTTGTTTAATACTCAGTCTATTACTTTGGATACACAAAATACAGTAAAATAATATACACTAATTGGTTAATATGTGTTTATTAAAGGCACGTGCGATTAAATATTATAAAAAAATAAAAACAGATTAGCCTTTGTATGTAAATATTTTAAGAGTTTTGGATTCTCTGAATTTTTTGATCAGGCTCCGGCCTCGTCTCGTCTGTTTTCCAAACTCTGACTACGGCACTGCAGGATAATGAGGGTGTAAAACTTTATAGCTATGCATAATTTTTTTGAGTTATCTTTGGGAAATATCGGAAAACCATGGCTGCTATGACAAATCAATACGCTACGTAATACTACGTCTCGTATGAAACAACAATTTATTAGAAGTACAATAATTATTCTCAGCCGTAAACGAATAACAGAAGCAAAACCGTATAAAAAATAAAGCCAGGAAACAAGAATTGAGAAATTTTATGAGTATTGTGCCATTATAGGCACACTATTATATTAAAATATTCACACCTAAATGGGAGGTCAGGCGCACTGTTATTAGTTGTTTAAGTTGTTGAAGTGCAAGGGGACACCTCAAGACAGCCCCCCGCCGTCTGTCTTGGTTACGTCAAATAAAAATCCACGTAACACCTCTAGCGAGGTTAAGAGATACACGTACATATATACCCACGCGAGAATACAAATTATGCCCCTCTCACTGGTGATACACAGGCATATTAATTTATACACAGATCAGTGAAGGATGCTATTATGAATTAATTATTGGTGTCATGTGATAATTTTTTATTGCAAAAGGAAAAGGAATATCAGTTATGTCATGGTGAATGCTTTATGTGAAAAAATATTATATCAAGGGAATTGTGTGACATTGCCCTCTCATGCAGGTTGCAGCCGACTTACACGGACATGCTGATTAGACCATGTCCGTCTTTATGAAGTGATTATGGGTGACATATATATATATACCGTCTATATGTATCTTTATCAATTAATTATTGGTGCCATGTGATAATTTTTTATTGCAAAAGGAAAAGGAATATTGCAGTTATGTCATGGTGAATGCTTTATGTAAAAAAATATTATATCAAGGGAATTGTGGGACATTGCCCTCTCATGCAGGTTGCAGCTGACTTACACGGACATGCTGATTAGACCATGTCCGTCTTTATGAAGTGATTATGGGTGACATATTTACAATGTTTTTGCTAGGATATCAAACATTTTCTTGCAAGTATAACACGTGTAATGTTTTAGGTGAAAACATATTTTCTGAAAGGAATTATGTGACTTTGCCCCCTCATGGAGGTTGGAGCCGTCTTACTCTGACATGCCGATAATATCAGGGCCGTCTTTATATATGTTAATGAATTTATTATTGGTGCCATACGATACTTTTTTATTGTAAAAGGAAAAGGAATATTACAGTTATGTTGTGGAAAATGCTTCGTGTAAGAAAATATGATATCAAGGGAATTATGGAACATTATTCTCTCATGCATTTGCAGCTGTTTTACTTTTTGATTAGACCATGTCCGTCTTTATGAAGTGATTATGAGTGACAAATACAATATTTTTGCTATGATATGAATTTTTTTTTAAAACAAGTATGTGACATAAAATGATTTAGTTGAAAAATATATTCTCAAAGGAAATATGTGACATTGCCCCCTCATGCAGGTAGGAGCCGTCTTACTCTTGACATGCTGATCATATCGGGACCGTTTTTATGTATGTTTATGAAATAATTATTGGCGCCATACGATACTTTTTATTGTAAAAGAAAAAAGAATATTACAGTTATGTTGTGGAAAATGCTTCATGTAAGAAAATATTATATCAACGGAATTATATGGGACATTGCCCTCTCATACAGGTTGCAGCCGTTTTGTACTGACATGTTGATTAGACCATGATGTCCGTCTTTATGGAGTGATTATGTGTGACAAATACAATATTTTTGCTATGATAATAAACATTTTATTACAAGTATGTGACATAAAATGATTTAGGTGAAAAATATATTCTCAAAGGAATTATGTGACATTGCCCCCTCATGCAGGTTAAAGCCGTCTTACTCTTGACATGCTGATCATATCGGGACGGTTTTTATGTATTTTTAGGAATTAATTATTGGTGCCATACGATACTTTTTTATTGTAAAAGGAATATTACAGTTATGTTGTGGAAAATGCTTTATGTAAGAAAATATTATATCAAGAGAATTATGGGACATTGCCCTTTGATGCAGGTTGCAGCCGTTCTACACCGATATGCTGACTATACCATGTCCATCTTTCTGAAGTGATTATGGGTGACATAACAATGTTTTTGCTATGATACGAAACATTTTATTGCAAGTATTGCACGTGTAATGTTTTAGATTTTTCTATTCTCAAGGAAATTTTGTGACATAGATATTAAATGTACCCGATTCTACACCTGCAACCTTTAGTTTTATGTCTTGTGAAGACATTTTGGTTTTCATAACATTTTTTTTTAAAATTAATTCTACACACATTATCTTGATAATGAACAGGGGAGTCAATAACAGAACATTACACTATGGCTGTTCCACGGCATTTCGTCTGGTTACGATTTAATACGTTGTAGCGTAGCTATGCCCCAGCCGCCCCGTAGCACTTAATGTGTATCCATCACCACGGCACAATACGTTACAGCGTTGATACATGCCAGCCACTCACAGCACACACAATACATTGTCACAATGTTGGTTTAATGCTGGGTCAGCGTCGTTGATGCTGGACCAGTATTAATCTAGCATTGAGCCTAGTATCGTGTGTGCTGGGTGCTGTCATCTCCGTTGTATCTACACGGCCGTGACATGTTGACCTTTCTGTTATTGTAGTACATTCCAACAAGAGTAAATTACGGCATATCATAAGACATGTTAGTATTTTTGTCTTTATGCCGTTGTCTTCATTAGAAGAACTATATTTCCCAATGTGGTAGGCCTAAGCAACTCACAAAATTTGATAGCAAAAAAACAGTCAACCATTTCGTTCTGGTAAGTTTGTCGGCATTGTTGTAAATTGTCACCTATATTATGATGCTCTTTCAACTTGAACATTGGATAGATGACGATGATTATGTGCAGTGATATATTTTCCAAAGCCGACAAACAAACTAATAAACAAAGAAACGCAACCAAAAACATAGAACTCTAGAAAATGAGTCATATTTGCGATACCTTGATCCAGCCACGCTGCGTTTAATTTTAAACTTAAGTGACTTAACAATTTTAGACCTACACACCTTAAATATTGTGATATATGTTTAACATATCAGGCTATGTTAATTCAACTTTTATAGTTGGATGTCTCATCAGCAAATATTAGGTTTATAATATTGATACTCCCTGCTAATTATATTAATCATAGTCATGTGGATTCATGACAAAATACTACACTGGGTGCTATACACCATTCTACTTTCCCTTCAAACGCAAACAGTTGCGCCAATGCCTTTTCAATGGTGTGCCAGCATCACAGGCGGTCCAGATGCATTATGTAGAGTAACCATGAACGCTGTGTAGACGGAAACCCATAACGTAACAAATCGTTATATCTCACCTCGCATGTCTGCCGTAGCGTAAAAATACGTAAAAGCGATAGCTGCTCTATACATTAATAAGAGAGATTTTGAGATAAATTACGGATTTTTACGCTATGCGTGAGAGAAGGCCACTTTTTGAATACGGACTACAACGCTCTGGTATGAGTGCGGTATATCATAGTGTTTGTGAGAGGGTCGATTTTTCCATCCGTTTTGATACGCTGTGGCATAGCTGTGGTATATCTACCAGGCAGTGGAAAGGATATGGATATTTTAGGTCTACTATAATATAATATGAAGCAGGTTATTACCTGTATGTTACGTAATATTATTTAGGTTAAGAAATATAAGCTCAGGGGAGTTATAGGACATTACCCTCTCATGCAGGTTGCAGCCGTCATACTCAGACTTGTCGATTAGATCCTGTAGGCCTTATGTCTTTCTGTATCTTTATGAGCTGATTATTGTTGACATATGATACGATTTTGCTAAGATATGAACCATTTTATTACACGTATGACACGTAAAATGATTAGGTGAAACAATATAATACCAATGAATTATGGGATATTTCCCTCTCATGCAGGTTGCAACCGTTTTAGACTGACTTGTTGATTAGACCATGTCCCTATTTATGAAGTGATTATGAATGACAAATACAATATTTTTCCTATGACCATGATGATATGAAACATTTTATTACGAGTAGGTCCTATGTGACATAAAATGATTTAGGTAAAAAAAATATTCTCAAAAGGAATTATGTGACATTGCCCCCTCATGCAGGATGGAGCCGTCTTACTCTGACATGCTGATCATATCGGGACCGTCAATATGTTTCTTTATGAATTAATCTTTGGTGCCATATGATAACTTTTTATTGTAAAAAGAATATTACAGTTATGTCATGGAAAATGTTTTATGTAAACAAAATATTATATCAAGGGAATTTTGGGACATTGCCCTCTCATGCAGGTTGCATCTTTATTAATCTTTATGAATTAATTATTGGTGACATATGAGACCTTTTAGCTATAAAACGAGCAAAATGGCACGTAAAATGTTTTAGGTGAAACAATATAATGCCAATGAATTATGTGACATTGTCCTCTCATGCAGGCTGCAGCCGTCTTACACTGACTTGCTGATTAGACCATGTCCGTCTTTATGAAGTCATTATGGGTGACATATACAATATTTGCTATCATATGTAATATTTTATTACCAGTGTGTCACATAATGTTTTAGGTGAAAAAATATTCTCAAGGGAATGTTTATTATGTGACTTTGCCCCCTCGTGCAGGTTGGAGCCGTCTTACTTTGACATGTCGTCATATCCTGTCCGTCTTTATTAATCTTTATGAGCGATGGTAAGTTTAGGTTCTTCAGCCTCTCTCTTTATATGGTAGTTCTTTAGACGCTGGAATAATTCTTGTTGCATGATGTTGCACTGCTTTAATTTTTTGATATCCCTGTAAAAAAATATTTTGATTAAAATCTAATAGGGCCTATAAAGGGTAGGTGACACTGTCCCCTAACCGCGGGTCGCGTCCGTCTTATTCTTACGTCACGAGTTGATCCTTTACTTTTGATATAGGCCTGGGCCTAGCCTACAGGCTACACGAGTAAGTATGACTAGTCGTTTTGTGGTAGTGTTTTGTGTTACAATTATTGGTAAATTACACATGTAGAATAGGCCTATGTATAGGCCATACGTGCATAAATATATGACGTAATATTAAATTATTATCGGAAGTAAATCCGTTTAATTATAATTTCACTGTGGTCTGTGGGACAAAGTAGGCCTACGCGTCATCGGCACAACGCTTAGAGCAGGAGATAAGGGTGATTTAACTAAAAAGTTTGACCAGGTTTGTGTTTGGTATCGTTGGAAAGGTTATCTATCCGGGAGTATGGAAAATGGATGCTGGGGTGTTCCCAGTGGTGGAATAGGTCACCAGAGGTCATTTAAGGTCACTACCCAAGGTCATTTAAAGAAAAAGTGTGTTTTAACTAAAAACTTTGACAAACTTTGTGTTTCGTATTATTGGAAGGGTTACCTGTCTGGGACCATAGAAAAAGAATGCTGGGGTGAAGACTGTGGTGGAATAGGTCACCAGAGGTCATCTAAGGTCACTACCTAGGGTCATTTGCGGTGATAAAATAAGGTCTTTACCCAAGGTAATTTCATGAAAAAAGTGTAGTTTAACTAAAAACTTTGACTAGGTTTGTATTTGGTATCATTGGAAGGTTACCTATCTGGGACTATGAAAAATCGGTGCTGGGGTGTCGCCAGTGATGGAATAAGTCACTAGAGGTTATTTAAGGTCATTAATCAAGGTCATGTGACGGAAAAAGGGAGATTTAACTAAAAACTTTGACCGGGTTTGTGTTTGGTATGATTGGATAGGTTATATACCCGAGAGTTTGGACAATGGTTGCTGGAGGGTTGGCTGTGGTGAAATAGGTCAAAAGAGGTCATTTAAGGTCACCACCTAAGGTCACTTGCGGTCATAATATAAGGTCCTTACTCAATGTCATTGACGAAAAAGTATGATTTAACTAAAAACTTCGACCACGTTTGTGTATGGTATCGACTGTAATCTTATCTAACTGGGAATATAAGAAATGGGTGATAGAGTGTCGCCAGTAGTGGAACAGGTCGCCAGAGGTCATTTAAGGTCACTACCCAAGGTCATTTGAAGATATATGGTGATTTAACTAAACACTTCGACTGGGTGTGTGTTAGGTAACGTTGGGAAAGTTTTTAATCTGTGAGTCTGGAAAATGATCATTTGCCATTGAGCCTGATACGGTATTGGGTGCCAACAGTGGTGAAATAGGTCACCAAGTCATTCATTTAATGTATTTAAGGTAATTTGAATAGAAAAGACTATTAAGTGAAAACTTTCACTATGTCCGTACTTTGTATCTTTTGAAATGTTATCTATCTGGAAGTCTGGAAATGAGTGTTGGGGTGACGGCAGTGGTGAAATAGGTCACCAGGGGTAAATTACGCTGATTAACATAGGTGATTTGAAGAGATAAAATTGATTCAAATAAACCTAAACCAAGTCAGGTATCGTTTTAAACATTCATTTGCCAGGATAATAATGTCTTTGAATTAATCAGTCTTTATCTGATGATGCCAGGTGCATCTGTTCATCTTCAATATTGATATCCTCTTCTGATAAGTCACTTCGAACAAGTGCTGGTGTATGTGGTCCCTCATACCATAGAAGTTTCGCCATCAAGTTCCCATCCATGACCAGCTGGTGAGACATCAGGCAGTCTGGTCATTGTTTATTTTGTATCGCGCTGCATTAGCATCTGATGAATTGGTGCGGCTGACCATGTAGAGAGCACAAACATAGTACTCTAAAGTGGCAGACAATGTCTGACTGACCCAGTCTAGTAAAGGTGTCGAGATGTCAGACCCGGGGAATGAATGAAATCCCAATAATGCGGCACATACGGTTGCCATGTTTGAAATATCAATATTCCTTCTAGTGTTCAAGGAACTGATGCCAGTGTACATCCATATCTGAACATCTAACTGAGAAGCAAAGTGGAGGGGGCGAATAAAAATGTCAGTGTCACTTGAATGAACAGCAATGTGAGGATTGGATGTGTTTTCAGCAGCATAAGATGCATACAATAGTATCCATGTGTCAGCTTCGTTGTGAGGGCAGGACAGCTCATCGACACCACTGATGATTACCTCATTATTATCCACTTGAAACTTAATGCATGATTGTTTCCACGTAAAAAACACTGTCTTCTCATTTATGATATCTTTGTAATGATGTGACCTAATTTCGTGGGCAAGAAAGTCAATCAATGCAGACTTGAACGACGTAGACAACAGTGCACGATGTTGGAAATATGTTGGACGGGTTTGATTGCATCCTTGAATGGAGTATGTAGCTTCAGCATTTCCTATCCTATCACGTTTGAAAACCTCAATGGTTGGCTAATTAGTGTATGTATCACAGATTGTGGGAACAGTGTCTACATCCAAACATGCATGTGTGTTGATAAATGTTGCGACTTCACCAAAAAGTTGCTGTCAACTGTGGTGGAAGCATTCGCAAGAAATAAATAAAGTCAATTAAGCACACATTAACATTCTGCTTGTCCAGGATTTCTGATTTGTGGCTTTTTCCAGTTTTCTCATCAGGGATGATTTGTCTGTTCTGTTC
Organism: Flabesymbios commensalis; assembly: GCA_964017125.1. Lineage (NCBI taxonomy): Eukaryota > Metazoa > Annelida > Polychaeta > Terebellida > Flabelligeridae > Flabesymbios > Flabesymbios commensalis. The sequence goes on along the minus strand of OZ024917.1, from coordinate 29,687,723 downwards.
ATAGCACCATAAATATGAGCAAGTGATAGAGGAGCCATTGTCATAGGATATGACATCACGTGCTCCAACTCTAGATTCTGCACCACTGCCAAATACACAAGACATCCCCATATATCCCTGGTACATAAAACCTCTTTTACTTTCAGATCCTTCTGAGGGATATTCATCTTTTTAGCATAAGCTGTGAAATTTGTAATCTTCCTCTTTCGTTTGATTGGTTTTTCAAACCTTTTTTTACCTGGCATGATAGCACCATAAATATGAGCAAGTGATAGAGGAGCCATCACGTGCTCCAACTCTAGATTCTGCACCACTGCCAAATACACAAGACATCCCCATATATCCCTGATACATAAAACCTCTTTTACTTTCAGATCCTTCTGAGGGATATTCATCTTTTTAGCATAAGTTGTGAAATTTGTAATCTTCATTCGTTTGATTGGTTTTTCAAACCTTTTTTTACCTGGCTGGATTTTCTTTACGCTCTTGTCTGCCCATGTAGTACCCTTATATATACAACATTGATTAGATCATCTTTCATGTCATTGGATGCTGCTCGCCCCGATGACAAATGGTAAAGCTTAGCGTTGTCAGTAGGCCTACCTTCAGCATTAAAAGGATTGTGGTCCATATCATTTGCGGGCTTTTTTGTGGTCTGTTCCAGAGTAACATCGACTGGGCATCTTGAGAAATGTTCACTTGTTCGTGGATAGAAAATCCCCCACGTGCTAGATAGATATACATAACCAGCAGTTGATTGAAAATTTGAATTCACAATTTTGCATTTTAAGAGTTAATTAAATGACGTCTCCCTTTTATTGGAATCCCATAGGACTACCTCCTTTTAGAAATCCCTAAATAAAACTGAAAGTCCCATCAGAACCTGCTCCACGTTTCTTTTTAAATCACCCTTAGCTCTTCAAATGACCATGGCCAGTAAATTTAAATGACCTTTGTCAACCTATTCCACCATTAGCGACATCAAAGCACCCGTTTTACAGACTCTCAGATATAGATAACCTTTCCGAAGATGCCAAGCACAAAGCGGCCAAAGCTTTTAGTTGAATTGCCCTTTTTTCATCACATGACCTTGATTAATGACCTACCTCTGGTGACCTATTCCATCACTGGCGACACCCCAGCACCGATTTTTCATAGTCCCAGATGGGTAAACTTCCAATCATACGAAATACAAACCTAGTCAAAGTTTTTAGTTAAGTTACACTTTTTTCATGAAATAACCTTGAGTAAAGACCTTATTTTATCACCGCAAATGACCCTAGGTAGTGACCTTAAATGCTCAAATGACCTCTGGTGACCTATTTAACCACTGCCGACCCTCCAGCATCCATTGTCCCAACTGTCGGGTATATAACCTATCCAATCATACCAAACACAAACCTGGTAAAAGGTTTTAGTTGAATCGCCCTTTTTAAGTCACATGACCTTGATTAATGACCTTAAATGACCTCTGGTGACCTATTCCATTACTGGCGACACCCCGGCACCGAGTTTTCATAGTTCCAGATGGGTAACCTTCCAGTGATGCCAAATGCAAACTTAGTCAAAGTTTTTAGTTAAATTACACTTTTTCATTAAATGAACTTGGGTAAAGAACTTATTTTATCACCTCAAATGACCCTAGATAGTGACCTTAAATGACCTCTGATAACCTATTTTACCACTGCCGACCCTCCAGCATCTATTGTCCATACTCTCGGGTATATAACCTATCCAATCATACCAAACACAGACCTGGTCAAAGTTTTTATTTAACTCACTCCTTTTTCGTCATATGACCTTGAATAATGACCTTAAATGACCTCTTGTGACCTATTCCATCACGGCTGACACCCCAGCACCCATTTTGCACGGTCCCAGATAGGTAACCTTTCCCCGAATAAGAAACACAAAGTTTTCAGTTAAATCACACTTTTTCTTTAAGTGACCTTGGGTAGTGACCTTAAATGACCTCTGGTGACCTATTCCACCACTGGCGACACCCCAGCATCAATTTTCCATACTCCCGGATAGATAACCTTTCCAACGATACCAAACACGGACCTGGTCAAACTTTTTAGTTAAATCACCCTTATCTCTTGGACTAGCTGGTACAATGTCGGAGCAGCATCATATTGCTGAGCCAATGTTGCGCCAGCGTCTCTACACCATCGTCTTATCACCAGCGCCTTATCTACACACTGATAGGCTACCGATAGGGCCTATCAGGGAGGGCATCTGGAAGATACTGTATGCAGCCTACATGCAGATCATATTACAGTTTATGGGTCTCTGAGGCTCTGCCTGGGCGCTGCCCCCTGATGCAGGTCAAGTGTCTCTAACTGCCCTCTCAAGCAGCTGCCCTGTGAAGAAGGCTGCAGGTAACCATTATTGTGATTCCCGGCGTTCCAATCCGTTCCGTTCCGTGATTCAGTATACTTCACCAGGCCCATGGAGGCTTGGAGTCGCTGTAGCCCTGCGGAGCAGGTCACCACAGACAGCAATGTTTTAGCTCGCAGCGAGTCGACACTATTCTTTTCTTTAGGAATAGACTACATAATAAAATATGCTTATTGATTTAATTGAGGGTGAAATAACATCTACATTAGTCGTATTGCAAGTTGAGTGTCAATTTTTAGTATTTGATTATATACTCTAAATGGTACTGTTTTCTTTGACATGATTGACACATCGTCAGTCACAATCCACATGTTGACATGAGCGAAAATATAAGATGTTCTGAGATAACGGATCAACAGTGCTCTGGCATGATTATTGATTTCATTCAGCTTTGCTCTCAAAATTACACTGCAGTGGCGGATCCAAATACTTTAAAAAGTCCCCTGAATTGGCTAAAATTTACCCCAAAAATCTTGGGGGCAAGCACCCAAAACCCTGGGCGCCCACCCTTTTTTCAGATCCTGCATTGCAGTCAAATGATCTAAATTTTGCAATCCTCACAACAATTTCACAAAATTTTTAGGGTAGTCCCCATACTTGCAACTATAGCTTTAACATGTTAAAAGCTAGTCTGTTTAACACTGAGTTAATAAATAAAAATATTGTCCTCTATTTAGCTCCCGCCGTCACCGTAGGTGGGACGGAGGGAGCTATGGATTCCGCCTCCGTTTTTTTTGCCTCTTTTTTTTGCCTATAACTTTGTAAGAAAATAAGCTAGGATAACAATTTTCGGTATGTGGGTTACTTCCAGGTGGATAATGGACAGGTTAAAATATTTTTAATCTGAATTCAATACGCAAGGTCGCAGAGGAGAAAATGATGATGTTACGGCGTTGGGCTGTTGGGCCGTCTGTAAACAATTCGTTTCCGGAGCATATTTCTGAAAGTACTTGTTAATTTTGATTTTACCTTCCCATACCACAGAATTAATTACAATCTCAAAAGGTAAAACTTTTTGTTTTTCAAAATTCTTAACATTTAATCCTTGTACCATGACTTTTGCTCGAAGTTTAGTGATTTGTATTACCTTAGATCAGAAAAACTGATTCAAAATCGGTCTGCATGTGAGATTCATTGATTGACACACGACTGAACGGCTGAATTAGCGGAGCGAGTCAGTGAAAACAAGGCTACTGTGGCTGTGAATCAGTAACTGAGGGGTGAACCTCAGCTCATAGCTCAGCTAAGAGATACAACTAGCGTACGCCTATATATATGTTGGCAGCAGTGCTGTGTGGAATCTGTGATGAGATTAATTATCAAATTACTATCGAAGAGCTTATAGCCATGACCTCTCAGGGGCTCAACTGCTAACAAAATTGGTCATTATTAATCTCCTAAATTTAATCATTTTACTGATATATTTTGTTAGTGAAACACTTACATGTAGACTGGCATTATTGTTGTTACCATGCAGTAGCATTTCATTTATTACATAGAGAGTGTCTCTGTCCAGTTTTATGATTTATTACCTAAGTACTATCAAATTTACTACAAGACTGTCAATGAGCTGTGACACTCAACTTCACTGGCAGACCGTGTTGCCAGTGTAGTTCAAGGTTTACGGAGGGGTCTGGAACCCTCTCCCCCACTCAGCACCAAAGGGGGGATATCCCCCCTTTTGGCAATGAAAAAAAAAATCCATATTTTGCTGACATTTCAGTTGAAATAGGCTATTTTCAGCACTAAAATTTAAGAATCTGTTTTTTTTTTATGGGGGAGGTCTCGAACATTCCTGGCAGAAACCATGCAGTAATATATACCGGTAGTAGCAAAAAAAGATCTATATTAACACCTTCACCACGTGGGCCATCGCCATGACGGCCTAGCGGTGTACATTGGAGTACGATGGCTGTCGCCACAACGGTCAAATAAATTATATTACGTCGTATATTAGAGCCCAGTGATGGGGGGGGGGGGACCTTACTGCCAGTGTGTAAGAGTTTATGTGAAAACATTTTTTCTCTATACTTACAGACTCTCTAGATGTAAGAGGTACATATTTGCAGAAAACATGGCTGAAACAACTCAGACAGAGGTAAAGACGCCAGATAAAATTGAAAATCTTGTACAGTAAAACTAGTATTTTAAACCTGATCACTTTGGTAATTGATCAGCGTTTCATATAGAATTCAGAATATTATTTTTCAGAAATTTGCAACAAGCTACTGCTAAGTTTAAATATCAAGAATCATTGTAGATGTTACAGAATAGACCAAAAGTGCTATGAATCAAAATGCCATAAATCAAAATATTTTTTCACAAGGTTTGCACCTCCATTAACTGATTAAAAATCTATTTGAATGGCTTAAAATTGAATTTCAATTTTCCATGCCTTGAGAGGACTTGACTTGAACAGAAATCTTTAAAAGTGATATTTTGTGTTCAGCTGAATAACAATCTCATACAGCACCTCAATATATTGTGTGTTACTCCCCAAAACCATTTAGATATATATACATGATATCACAATTTCTGTTGAGAATTCGTCAAGTTTATCAAATTTATTATTTTTGTACAGGGCCCGAGCGAATACAAATTTTGGGCAATTTAAAGCGTTGAATTCTACATGGTTTGGTTTGTAGGATTGAACCTAACCTCCACTAAAGCTACCCCAATGACTACTGGCAGACTGAAGAGTACATGCCAAGGCATTCAACTGATATGTTGAAGGCCTGCATTAAAATGTCGCTATATCCTGTCGATAGAGATTTCAATTCAAATTTGCTTTTTCAAAGTATTTCCAAATTATTCAATTATTTAAACTCTTTATTAAAGTACAAGCAAAATATATAGAACCCACATCGTGACATGTATCCTGCTCTTTGATAGACATATTTGTGTTATCATAACTGAAGATATATAAAATTATATACTGTTTTATCTCATACCAAGGTTTGTTTTGTACCAGATACAGGCATATTTTACCTGGCTGATACAGCTATAAACATGATAAAGATTTAGAGATGTGTGAATTATAAGGGTACGCATGTAGACCCGTTATTCCCCGCGGGGTGTTTATCTACCGGCTACACCATGATTACAGTTTGATTGGTTCAGAATCAGGCCACATTCATCATCACCCCACTGGTAGTACATCAGAGTGTAGGCCTACATGCACACCCTACACAGTCTCCCAACTGTAACGAAGAATGGACCATTGTTGTGCCATCATCTAGGACGCTTGCCCAGCACTACAAAAGCATTGGGCCAATGACTGGTGCGCGACCTGCATAACCTGACGTAACTGGTGAACAACACCCCCTTCAACAGGCAACTCCCCCCACGCCCTCCTCCCCTATCTCTGTCGCCAGGTGGTGTGCGCCACTGAGACGCGTGACAAGCCGCAAAGCAATAGATAGGCCTACATATTATTGAATCAGATAACAGGTCATGAATTGGAAATAATTATTTTGCCTTTGAACTTGAAAAAGTTAACATATAGTAGCCTAGACTATTGCAACTAATCATGCTAATCGTAACATTAAAAATAGGATGAAGGAATGTAACAGTTATAGGCCTAGGCTAAGGTAATTTACTTTCTAAATTGCAGTTCTCTAGTCTAGGCCTACTTTGACTAAAATGTTGGTATGAGATAAAAAGACAATACCATGGCTGAAGTTGTATCTTCCCTCACATGAGCCCTCCCTAATTGTATTCTCCTTCGGGTGATGGATCTTGTACATATCGCCCTAGACCTGCGGTCTTCGGGCGATATGTGCAAGACCCATCACCCTCTGGAGAATACAACTAGGTCGGGCTGATATGCGGGACTATGCAACTTCAGCCATGGTATAAGCATGGTATATCTATAAATACATGTACTAAAAATCAATAGATGAATCAATAGCTGAGACATGTTGGCTGCATGTATCTATAATGTTGATATTGCTACTACATGTAGGTGCAGCCGAATCCATGTCTTACTCTACGAAAAAACAAAGGAAGACTTTTGCCATGGACTGACAAAAGATATTATTGATAGGTTAGAACATACATTCATGTTTCTGATTAATTAATTGATAAATAATACTGTAGATCTGGTAATTTTCGCATGTTCAAATTTTCGCGATTTTCCGATTTGGGGACCTCTCACGAAATTTAGAATTCGCGAATATTTATTTTTCTTTAGTAGCGCTATTATAAAAATAATTTTTTTGTGATTCTTGAAATTGCAAATTTGTCCTCTTCAAGAAATTCACGAAAATTAAAATCTCGCGAATATTACCAGATCTACATTAGTTATGCTTAACCCTTGTCCTGCTGAATTGCTTCAATTATATTTCTCGTCATTTGAAGCTGGAATTGCTAACGTAATTTCCAGCTTCAAATGACGAAAAATATTACTATTTATGAAAAATAGACAAGTCCAATATTAAATTATTGGATCAACTAAGCATCTAATAAAAACTATTTTAGCAAATTAAGTGATATTTTTCTTAATCTAAATCGTCATTTACACCAACGTTTGCGTAAATTGAAAACAACCACATATCTTTGTCAAGTATGTTATCAACACCCGCCATGCACACCTTCTGTAGACTTGTCATGCAGATTCTCTTTCTCACATGGTGTCATGCATGATACTCTATCTAACATGGTGTCCTGCTTTCTAATGGATCATCAAGAAATGCTTATGAGTAGCTCCCGCCGTCACCGTAGGTGAGACGAAGGGAGCTATGGATTCTACCTCCGTTTTTTTTTGGCCTCTTCTTTTGCCTATAACTTTGTAAGAAAATAAGCTAGGATAACAATTTTTGGTATGTGGGTTACTTCCAGGTGGCTAATGGACAGGTTAAAATATTTTTAATCTGAATTCAATATGCAAGGTTGCAGAGGAGACAATGATGATGTTACGGCGTTGGGCCGTCCGTAAACAATTTGTTTTCCGGAGCATATCTCTGAAAATACTTGTCCGATTGTCTTCAAATTTTACACACAACACCCCTAAGGGGTCTAGTTGTGCCTTTTGGGGTATTTGAACTTTGACCTACTTCTGGTTCAGAACTATGACCTATTTAGACGTTTTGACGCGCACTTCGTTTCCGGAGCAGATCTCGAAAAGTACTGTGCCGATGACAGTCATATTGCACATACATGTTCTCTAAGGTCCCTAGTTGTGCCTTTTCAGGTTTTTGGACCTTGACCTTGAAGTTGACCCAGCACTTTGACCCAATTTATAACATCGGTAAATCCGACTGAAAGATTTTGCGGAATATCATGAAAACCGCTCAAGATAGCTACACCATTACTATAAAACAAATTGTGAGGTTTCAGGAGAGGATGCATCTTGAAAAATTTAAAGTCGATAAAATTAAAAATGGCCGCCTATCGGCCATTATTCACCTCGACAGGCCTGATATCGCGGAATATCATGAAAACCGCTCAAGATAGCTACACCATTAATATCAAATAAATTGTAAGGTTTCAGGAGAGGATGCATCTTGAAAAATTTGAAGTTGATAAAATTCAAAATGGCCGCCTATCAGCCATTATTCACCTCGACAAGCCTGATATTGTTGAATATCATGAAAACCGCTCAAGATATCTACACCATTACTATAAAACAAATTGTAAGGCTTCAGGAGAGGATGCATTTTGAAAAAATTCAACTCGTTCAAGTTCAAAATGGCCGCCAATCGGCCATTATTCACTTTCACATGGCCGTTATTTGATAAACCGTGCTAGATGGCTAGACCATTACTATAAAACAAAATGTGTGATTTCAGGAGAGGATGCATCTTGAAAAAATTTGACTTGATCAAATTTAAAATGGCCGCCTTTTCGGCCATTATTCATTTTCACATGGCTGATATTTGTTAAACCGCGCTAGATGGCTAGACCATTACCTGATTACTATAAAACAAAAAGTGAGTTTTCGGAGGAGGATGCACCCTGAAAATTTTTAACTTACGAATTAAAAATGGCCGACAATCAGCATTATTTACCTCGATAGGCCTGATATCAGGTAAACCGTGCTAGATAGCTAGACCACAACTATAAAACAAAATGTGACGTTTCGAGAGAGGATGCCTTTTAAAAACTTTCGACTCAATCGAATTCAAAATGGCCGCTTATCGGCCACTATTTACTTTCACATTGCTGATATTTGGTAAACCGTGTTAGATAGCTGGACCATTACTATAAAACAAAATGTGAGATTACAAGAGAGGATGCATCTTGAAAAAAATTGACTCGATCAAATTCAAAATGGCCGCCTATCGGCCATTATTCACTTTCACATAGCCGGTTTTTGGTAGCCGTACTAGATGGCTAGACCATTACTATAAAACAAAATGTGAGATTTCAGGAGAGGATGCATCTTGAAAATTTTTGACTTGATCAAATTCAAAATGGCCTCCTATCGGTCATTATTCACTTTCACATGGGCGATATTTGGTAAACCGTGCTCGATGGCTAGACCATTACTATAGAATGAAATGTGAGATTTCAGCTGAGGATGCATCTTGGAAAATTTGACTTGATCAAATTCAAAATGGCCGCCTTTAGGCCATTATTCACTTTCACATGGCCGATATTTGATAAACCGTGCTAGATAGCTAGACGATTGCTATAGAATGAAATGTGAGATTTCAGCTGAGGATGCATCTTGAAAAATTCTGACTCGATCAAATTTAAAATGGCCCCCTATCGGCCATTATTTATTTTCACATGCCGAATATTTTGCAAACTGTGTTAGATGTTAATCCATTACTATAAAACAAAATTTGAGGTTTCGGGGGAGAATGCACCCTAAGTTTTCAACTAATTTATATCGAATTCAGAATGACAGTAAATCAGCTATTAGTTAACTCGATTGGCCTGATATCGGGTAAACCGTGCCAGATAGGTAGACCATTACAATACTGGGATACTGATTAGGATCATTAATTTCAAAGGAGGTTTGCAATCTCTGACAGACTGTCTAGCTCTTATCTTACTCTTAGACTGCAGGGCTTCTTAGACCTAGTTGTCTTGCGTCCTGATTTTTGACCTAGACTAGGACTACATTAATAACCCTATACAAAATTGCTTAAATCAAATTCTAATTCGGAGCGGGAGCTCCTGGACTTATGTAGTCTTGTAACATTTGATCTATTTATCGAATTTGCTATAATTTTGTCTAAACTTATCTCATTCACATCAAATGTCTTTTAAATTGATTTGTATTGAACTATCACTAATTTAACCAAATAGAGCATTGAAAACATGCCTACTCAAAAACATAACTCAAACAGTTTGCCAAAATGCAACAGCTGCTCACTTGAAAAGTGATCAGTTAAAACCTTTTATTCTCACACAGCAGTACTGTAGTGCTTAATCCTCAAAACAGTAACAATATTCTCCGTTGATACCAATAACTGATAATTAAAATTTGAGAATTCAATGAATACATTTTTATTTTCTTTTGTTCAGTATAGAATTTCACAATTTTTCTGATGATCCTCTTGGATGGAATGGCGGAGATATTTCCTACAACACTTCGTTTTGGAGCACAATCGCGAGCAGTAGGAGACTGGACAGTGTTGGTATTGTGATTGACAGCCTGAGTAATCTGATCCTCTATCGATCTGTGGCTTATACGTGCAAAACCCTACATAATTTACGGAATCCTCCAGACAGTGATGGTACAGTACACATGTGTTTTTAACCCTTTAACCGCCGTTTGTTTTTCATTTTTTGTTTAAGATAAAATATTTGAAAAGAGTTGACCTCCATTTTGTTAAATCTGAATAATTTTCACTGACTTGAAATTTAAGTTCAGACATGCATGTCCAAAATAAGAAATTCAGGAATAACTGATAAATGGGCTTTTTGGTACACTTGATATGTCGCCACAGCCACCCAAAATTTAAAAGACTTCCGCAATTCTAGTCTGTGGACCTATTCACATATTATCATGATTATGGACATATAAAGGGGAAAAAATAAAATTTTGGCTCTTGGATGATTTTTGGTCTGATTGTGTCACTTTAATCCAGTAGGTACTTCAATATTGAAGATGTTTAGGTATCTTTCATAAATAGATATATTGATCATCATTTGAAGCTGGAAATTGTTCTAGCTGATGCTCCAGATGAATGAAAAATAGAAGCAAACAATTTAGCAGCGGAAGGGGTATAAAGAGCATACACCATTTGCCTGAGCTCCTCGCACCAAAAATGAAAATTCCAATTTTGAGAGTTTTCAGATTATCATATTTGTCATTCCCAACGATTTAATGACAACGATTATGATGACAACAGGATGTGTTGATCAGACATAGGAAAATGGTGTAAATGGAGTTTAATGGCGTTGGTTGGTGAGAATTGTCTACCAGTTCATGTCCAGCAGTCCCTTAATCATGTTTATGACTAACTAAAATGACAGGGCAAAATTCCTTTCCAATTCGGGGTCTCATGCCTCTGTTTCTTAGGGCTTACCCATTAAATTTTATTGCCTCTTATTTTCATTTAGCTCGAGGTGTGAATTGCTGCTGCAATTCACACCTCGAGGTAAATGAAAATTACAAGATTTAGGTTTAATAAAATAACTAAATGTATCACCTCGGTTTCGGACCACGTCAGTTTCGGACCACCTTAATAATCATAACACCTTGCATCCTGTACCGGACTTCATTTCACCTAGGTGAGCGCTAGCACTCGCCACTTCGCCAAATACTAAAAGATTTCCCTTGTGGCTAAATTTAGTTGGATCTTTTTTCGCGAAAAACAGATCAAAGACGTGAAATTATGTCCCTTTAGCCACAGCCAGAGATTGTAGCTAATTTCATTTCCACTATAGAGCCCACCCAGTTTACGGTACCAAACTGCCCTCAACCTCGCCAGACTATCTTTTTAGCCGTCATTTTATAACATATTTTATATAAATAATTATTTATTTTTCTTTGTAAACTGTGTAAGGTTGCAATATTTAACCAATGTATATAAATGAAGGTCCAGAGTGTCTATATTCTGCAAAGCCAAAAGGCTATCACCCTTTAACCACCAAATTATTCAATTGGAATTTTCACCCACTTGAAGTTGTGTCTTGCTGATGCGATCCACAACTTCAAGTGAGTGAAAATTATTCAGATTTAAGAAAATGAAGGCCAACTATTTCAAATCTCGCTGATTGATGTCACTTTTTATCTTTAACATGTTTGAAATGTAGTACTTAATGTGCTAATAAAAAATAAAAAACGAATATGTTCCGGACCGGCAGTGAAAGGGTTAAACTTTGCACAGTGGTACTGGGCTCAGAGGGTTGGTCTATTTTTATTTTTTTCAGTCAAGGTCACACTTGTATGTTTACTGCATGAAGACTTGCATGATGAGATTATCTCTGGGAAGATTCGTCATCTGGCTGACACATGCATTCGTCTGAGACCTCCGAAGGACAAGTCCTATCATGCTACCTGTCATGTACTACACAAGAAAACGTCAGGCAAAATAACCAGACAGGTGGGCTAAACAAACTTAATTAACCCTTAAAGCGCTGAATATTTGTATATAAACCATGGAGACTAAAGGGTTTTATTCAATTCGAAATCATCATAAATGTCTTAGTTAGCTCTTTCAGATTCATTTGAATACCTATGTTGTGGGTATACGGCAATAAGAAATATGTTTTACTCTTTCAGTGCGGGGATAGACTTTAGTCGTCAGAATCTGACGTCTACAGAGACAGATTCTGACAACTAAAGTTTATCTCCGCACTGTAAAGGATGAACACTAAACCTAAACAACAAAACAATAATTCACAGCCAAACAGGTGCAGGTGCAATATTTTATGTATTTATTTATTAAGTCGTTTATTTCAGCTCCTGGAGCCCACAGCTAATAAATGTATATTTTCAGTCTCTTGGGAGTTGTGTCTCACTACTGTGATCTACAACTCCCAAGAGGCTGATAAAAATTATTAGAATTTGCTCATTTAATGCGAATTGTATACGTTTGTCGCTGATTTGTAATGTATAATATTATTTATTTTTTTAAAGTTGTTTAATAAGGCCATTACAACATAAAAAAACAATACAGCCCATATGAGTGCTCCAAGGGTTAACTCAATGGAAAATAAGGGTGATGGATGTTAAATCATATTTAACTACATAATTTATATATTCCTATGAAAGTCTTGACATCATAAAATATTTGCTTATAAGCTTCCAATGAATGCTGAACATTTTAACTTATGATATTTAAAATTCATATGATGCTTTACCTACCCACAATTCTCATCTTGAATGCAAATTATCCAGTTTTATAAAATACATTTGTACCAGAGCACTGTCTTAGCTAGAATTAGACAACTGTCCGTCTTTTGTTTTCCAATTTTTGCATATTTATTTATTTATTTATTAAGATTCGCCAAATACACAGTATACATTACTTTGTTCAATGATAACAAAACATAGTCATAATAATACTGTTGGCTGGGACATGGCATCAGATATGTGATATCTATGCCAGGCCTGTCCCTGCCCCTCCTTTCTAGTGTAATTTGGACAATTTTTACCCGTCATTTTGACTTTATACCTGTCCAAAAGACGTGTGCACGGGTCGCTGGCTAACACAGTGTACCAGAATGTACCCAGCAAACATAACACATTGACCCTTTTTGCTTTAAGATGCTGGATAGTGGTCTTTTCTATTCACCGTAATTGATTTATTTAATTTTATCCTTACAACGCTGAGATATTTATGTATTAACCATGGAGACCAAAAGGTTATTTTCAATTTCTGCTTTATTTGAATACCTATGTTATGGGGTGAGGGTAACGACTTTTAGACATCAGAATCTAAAGTCGGATGTTAGATGACAAATACGAGTCACTAGCAGGTGAAGGGTTGAGAAGCTCTGTGGTACATGTATGTGGTATATTTATATTATGTCGACAAAACTTTTTATTTTTAAAAGATTATTAAAGAGTTGAAGAAAAATGCCATATAGTGTAAATATTTCACTTGCTTTTACACATTTAACACTTTGAGTGAAGAATTTTGTTTATCTCGTACCTATCTGGTACATCATACCAAAAATTCCACATATAATCCAAGTTTTAAAAATTGAGGAATTATATTGTATAGCCAGCCTGAAGAAATTCATATGATTTTTTTTCAGATTGAGCAGATAAAGTTCCAAAACAACTACGTAATACAAGATACAAAAGAAGTGCTTTGTCTGAATGAAACGACACTTGTGGAGGATATGACAAAGGTTGGTGTACATGTTCTGTAAAGATTTACAATTTAACCCAAGTGTTAACCCTTACAACGCTGAAATATTTTTGTATAAAACATGGAGACCAAAATGTTTTTATCCCCAGCCCAACAAAATTGTTTCAATTTGAAATCATCATAAATGTCTCAGTTACACATGTAGCTTCATTTGAATAGGCCTACCTATCATGGCCATTAGAATTTTTTTTAGTTTTTTAAGTGTGGAGCCCGTCTTTGTCTACAGACATCAGATTCTGACGTATAAAGACGGTCCCTGCGCTTATAAGGTTAACTCCATAGGGCGGCTCTACTTCAGATTTAGTGACAAAGATTCTATCCTGCTATCAAGGTTTATGATTTTTAGGCCTCAGCCAAAATATTGCAGAAAGCCTATTTTCATCACGCTGTACATCACTCTGTCAACGGGCAACACTCATTAGTAATATAACTTGTTATTTTGCGTTACTGATCTGTACATCAAACTTCTTATACAGGTTAACCGTGACTAACCGTGACATTTGACCTTTCTTTTCCTTCCAAAATGTTTCTTGTTCACACAATACACAACTTATCACGAGTGCGGCTTTTGGCATCGCCTCAAATTTCGTCCATCCGTCTGTCTGCATTTTTAGTTGCAGGGGGCAGATCTTGGAAACCCATAAGCATGATGAGGGGGATTTCTTTGATATTGCACATACATATCTCTTAGGGGGTGTAATTATGACCTTTGACCTACTTTTTGCCCTATATCTCTCGGCCAAAACAACTTTAGTTATTTTAATATTGCTGATATCTGGCAAACTGTGCCAGACATCTGGACCTTTATTATAAATTAAACCTGATTTCATGGTCACCACGTCATAGAAACCAAATGGGCTTGCTAACATGATAACTTCATAATGTATGAATAATAATTATTATAAGATTGAGTTTAATACTCTGTGATATTGATCTAATTTCAAGGTCACCAGGTATGGACACAGAATTGGCTTATGAGCGGGTTAACTTCATAACACCTTGACTTAGAACCTTCATTTTATAGTCGTATTTGCACTACACCAGTCTTAAGGTCAAGGTAGATACTTAGTCACCTTGACCTAATTTCAAGGTCACCAGGCTGTAAGAAGAGAACTGGCTTGTAGGCACAATCATTTCATTTTTAGCCGCATGAGCACTACACTAATATTAGGTCAAGTTAGGTTATTTCAAGGTCACCATGTCACGGAAGCAGAATTGGCTTGTATGGGCAATAACTTCATAATGCCTTGACTTAGACCCTTTTTTAGCCACATCTACACCACACTAATCACGCCTTGATGATGGACAGCAGTTATAGCTGAGGGATCCTGCCATCAATGGCTATTTAATATGCTTCTGCAGAGGAGCGAGCTAGGGCGTTATGTTTTCAGGTTGTCTGTCAGTTCGTTTGTTAGTCCCTCCGGTCTTGTCATCACAATAATTCAATAGCAACTGAAGCTAACAGTTCCATATTATTCTAGTGATCGACCTCTTGAAAGTCTAGGTTAAGTTAAAAAATAAGTGACCTTGACCTATTTTTCAAGGACATAGTTCCCCTTCCGTTTGTTTGTCTGTCTGATCTTGTCATCACAATATTTCAATAGCAACTGAAGCTAACAGTTCCATATTATTCCAGTGATCGACCTCTTGAAAGTCTAGGTTAAGTTCAAAAATAAGTGACCTTGACTTATTTTTCAAGGACATAGTTCCCCTTCCGTTTGTTTGTCTGTCTGATCTTGTCATCACAATAATTCAATAGCAACTGAAGCTATTTTTTCATATTAGTTTCATATTACTACCAGTGGTAGACCTCATACAAGTCTAGGGCAAGTTAAAGATAGGTGACATTGACCCGTTTTTCAAGGTCACAGAGGCTTATAAATATTAAAAATTGTCATCAACACACACCTAAAATTTGTATTACATCCATATTAATACCAGTGATTCATATGATGAAATTCAAGGTCAAGTTCAAATTTTTAACACAGAGACAGATAAAGGAAAAAAGTTTGTCATGAGGATATCTTCACACCTACAATTTTTATTCCTTCCATATCAATACCAGTGATCCATATGATGAAACTCAATATCTGCGACGCTGGCCCGACATTAATCCAATACTGGGTCAACGCCTTGTGTTTGCTGGGTAGGGGTTATAAGTAAGAATGATTTTTGACAGTGTTTTAAATTCTGGGTCTTTCTTTGTTGCAGGCACAGCTGGACCCGGCAGCTAATTTGCCTTTCAATCTTACATTAACTGATGGTGAAAAGGCTGCCAGACAGAAGGTGGAACTCCCTTATATTCACAAACATTCTAGGTAATGTTGGAAGCGAATTTTAAAATAAACAAAATCTAATACAAAACTTGTTGTAAACGTTAAGCCCAATTGTGCTTTTTACTTTATATACATGTATACACTGATATAACTCCAGGTGTTCTCACACATCACGGAAATCCTTGAGGCAGAGTGTGAAAAAAATATCTGCAGATAGAAAGTGAATTTTTTTTCAATTAAAAACTCCTGTCCCCCCCAGGTAATTGAATGGTGGCCCCCTTACTAGCTAGTATATTTATGTAAACCAAGAGGCCAAAGGGTTTTTCCCATTCGAAATCAGCATAGTGTCTCAGCTCTTTCCGCTTCATAAGTTGTCATATTTCACAACCCAGCAGACACAACTCGTTGAATCATTGTCGGTTTAACGTTGGTCCACTGTCTACGACGTTGGGCCAACGTTAAACCAACATTGATTCAAAGTATTGTGTCTGCTGGGAACGTGCTATGCATGGTAAATTATCAGGCATTTACAGCTTTTGCATCACAATAATCTTCCAAATTTGGATGTGTATATCACCAGGATTAACCCCTAGAACACTGATGTCGACTACAGTAGACGATCTGTGTTTTATTAGCACCTGTATAACCCCTGAAAACCTGCTGTTAAAAGTAAAATATGCCGTCAATCTTGAAACTTGATATATATTGGGACGTAAATTTCACAAATCACATACATTTTCAGTCACTTAAAGTTGTGTATCGCGGTAGCGAGACACAACTTTAAGTGACTGAAAATTTAAATTAAATACCTCAGTGCTCTAAGGGTTGACGTAATTTCAAATAAAAAATTCAGAAAGAAATCACACACAAATTCTATATTAAATATTAGACTCTATAACTAGTTTTTGTCTTTGTACATCTACTGCAGTGTTTCCTGTTGTAGATCAAAGCAACAGATAGGTTCATCCGTTGCTGGAACTGGGAAGATCTTCTATCAACCAGATGAAGCAGATGATTTTGATGAAGATGACCCCGATGATGATCTGGATGTCTAGCAAAGCTATGTTAGTGTAATGCATCATTTACTTGAATAAATGTAGAAAAAGGTCAAATGCTTGTTTTTTTTATTCTCCACCATGCTTATTAGTTATTTTTTTGCCCCTGGTACATAGTCATTATACCCTTTTCTGGGAAAGTGAATGGAAATGAGAAAAGAATACCTGAGTGTTAGCCCTTTCAGCGTGGGGATTGACTTTAGACATTAGAATCCAGTCAATCCCCGCACTGAAAGAATTGTAATATTCATAATAGCCGTAGACCCATCGCATAGGGATTCAAATGAAACAGAAAAAGTTAACTAAGACATTTTTGATAGTTTCAAATTGAAAAAAACAACTTCACCGTCTTGAGGGTTAACCTTGTGCTGTTGGAATTGTATATACCGGGTGGGCCACCTAGTTTCAAGCATGTCTTAGATCAATAGAAATATCACTAAATTTAACAAACTAGTTTTTGGTAGATGCTTAGTTAAAGCTGGAATGAATGAATGAATGACAAACCGACGCAAACAATTCAGCAGTACACTGGTGAAAATAAAGTTATTTTAACCCCTATAACACTGATGTCGACTAGAGTAGACATTCTGTGTTTTATTAGCACCTGTATAACCCCTGATAACCAGTTGTTAAAAGTGAAATATGTCTTCAACCTTGAAACAGTGTCAATATATGTTGGGACTTAAATTTCATAAAAGACATACATTTTCAGTCATTTGGAAGTTGTGTATCGCGATCGCTGTAGCGAGGCACAACTTCAAGAAAATTCAAATTGAATTACTCATTTTTTTATTTACTAAGGCAACTAACAAAGAAATAATCACTAGTAGCTTGGCATTTTCAGTCACTTAAAGTTGTGTATCGCGGTAGCGAGGCACAACTTCAAAGGACTGAAATTTCAAATTGAATCACTCATTCTTTTATTTACTAAGGAAACTAACAAAGAAATAATCACTAGTAGCTTGAAAAAAGAGTTTTCAAGAGATTTGGTACAAATAGTCAGAAATGTTAGATTGAATAGGCATTTTTATCTTGCGGATTTTTTGCGATTTTCACGTATCCTGCCACCAATTCAAAATAGGCGAATCTAAAATAAAATGTAAGGTCTCAGACAAACCTATGACAAATTTCATGCAATTGAAATCCAAAATGTCCTACTCGGTCATTTTGGCAAGTCTCGATTTAAATTCACCAACACTTGAACCATGGCGAATTTCGCAGATGTAAGTTTAAAATGGCTAACTGGGGGACATTTTTTCTCTGAAGACTCAATTTCGATCACATCTTAGGAACTTTGCATGATAGAGGATTAATATAAAATGACCTGTGTTACACAATGACTGTACCAATGAGAAAATTTTCATCTATGTATTTGGGAATTCAAAATGGCCGACTGGCGATAACAGGACATGATTTAGTGTTATTTTTCTAACAGTTCATTCTAGTTTGAAATAAAAACAAGACAAGATTATCAAAGAATTATTATTTTGATAGTACATTTTCATATTTGTGTCAAATAGAAATAAGATGGATACCCATATACGCCATACGATTGTCATATATATGATATAAATATTACCACCTAATTGATTCTTCAGTACAGTATGTTCAGTAAATATTTAAAAAACCTGAGTGCCTTGGTGGATTGCATGACATCGTCTTGACCAGGAAATAGCATCGCTGTCATGTACTCTGCTTTTGTGATCAAAATAAATTCAAGTCCTCAACCCTTTAGCCGCCGGTCCCTCCCAATTAAATTTATTTTTGTTCTTTTTTATACTTTAAATACATATACCAGCTATGTTATGATAAAACGTGACATCATTCAGCAAGATTTCAAAATAGTTTACCTTCATTTTATCAAGTCTAAATAATTTTCACTCACTTAAAGTTGTGGATCGCGTCAGCGAGACAAAAGTTCAGATGGGTGAGAATTAATCGGACAGGGATATATTAACTGTTAAGATATTCATCAAATTCATAACCAAACATATCTGCGTCAACTCTATATTTGTCCAAGACTCTCTCCAGCACATTCACCGATATGTTCCTGTACATATGGGCGTATTTACTTTGTACCAAATTTGTCCCTGGATTACCACGGGGAAAGTCTTCTAAAAATTCTTCACCACCAACAATTGGTAATATTGTCTCTATATCCGACTGTAGTGTATCCATGCGCCCGATAAAATCATAATCCATTGTGCACGGGAAACAGTTGGACTGTAAAAAAAAGTCTTATTACAATAATTTGATCTGTAAATTGGTATTTTCGAACCATCATCATGTATTTCAGGCAATATATCCAATATTTTATCATGGGTCAGTTTTTTATTACCAGCCCGGCGAAGTTGGGGCGGGCTATTGGTGTCGTCTCGGATGTCCCCACGTCTGTCCATCTGTCCTCGTTTCATTTCCGGAGCAGATCTTGGAAACCCATTGGGGGATTTTTTTCATATTGCACGCACATATCCCTTTAAGGGTGTAGATGAGCCTTCTGGGGTTTATGGACTTTAACCTACATGTACTTAAATGACCGACCATCAGCCATAATTAACTCTATTATGCCTGATATCTGGCAGCGATTTGTTTAAGGAGCAGTTCTTGGAAACCCATAAAGGGGGGGATTTCTTTCATATTGCACACACACATCCCTTAGGTGGTGCCTTATTTCAGGGAAGGATGTGGCCTGAAAATTGTTCAATTCTTATCAAATTCAAAAGGGCAGATTATTGTCATAATCAACTTTAAAATGCCTGATATCTGGCAAACTATGCCAGATAGTGTAGACCATAAATATTTTATAAAAATGTGCGCTTTCAGGTGGGAGTATGAACTAAAAGATGTCAGCTCGATCAAATTAAAAAATGGCCGACCATCGGCGATAATTACCTTTAATGGGCCCAATATGTGGTAAACTAAACCAGACAGCTAGATTACCATGAAACAAAAGGTAAGGTTTGAGGGATGTGCTGTTTCAGGGAGGGATATGCCCAGAAAAATCTCAACTTTATCAAATTTCAAATGACAGATTTGAGACCATGATTGACATTGATATAGGTATTATCGGGCAAACTGTGCCAGATAGCTAGACCATTACTACAAAACAAAATGTGTGGTTTCAGGGAGGGATATCACCGGAGAAATGTCCAACTTGTGATTACCACCGACTTTAATATCTGTGATATACACGGCATACTGTGCTGAATAGATAGACCATTACTGTGAAACAATATGTGAGAGTTAAGGGAAGGATGCAACCTGAAAAAATCACCTGTTGCGGGGCGGGGGATTATGGTGGCCGGCTGGCCTCTTGTTCCAAACGTTAACATAGTTAGGCTAATACAAATTTGAACCGGTAGTTTTTGTTTATGAAATGTTAAGTACTGCTATAATTGAATGGCATAACGGGCCTCAGACATGGTACGTGTTGTTTGTAAGATGGTGGTTACCTGGTAAGACATAAAGTGTACATCTATGTGCTCGGTAAATTCTTCGTCTGGTCGTCCCTAGAAATAAAAGTGGAGCATTTAATAATATTATGCTGAGGAGATGTTGTCATGTCACAGATACAAGTACATCCTGCGAACACAAACCAAGTGATAGCGTCATTTAATCAATATATTATTGTGCATATATCGTTCCTTGTCACAGTGTAGGCTTAAAATAACAGTTACGATCACATATGATCTCGTCACATGGTTTAGGAGTGATACATATTGTTGCCTGGCCATTTGAGTTGTCTTTCCTATCTAGATAAACATTTAGGCTATTTAGCTGATTTTACAAAGAAATTTCTCATTTCTCTTCAGTACGTACTGTCATAGAAAGAGATAAACAACTACAGTGTTGTTATTGTACTCTGAAGCTAAGAAACATATAGTCTCACATATTTAAAAAAAAGTAGTATGGTTAAAAATAAATGACGCAACGATAAAACAATACAAAGCGTCATAACGTTAATTGATATGTATATTATATATTATGTAGTTGTTAGGACTACGTCTTCTCATGGAAATACATAGTTTAATTTCACTATTTTTATTTTAGCTTAAAAAATGAACAATGCAGTTATATTATTTACTTATCATGTGAAATAGACTTACTACATATCTTAAAAATTCTTCGAAGGAGACTTCAACGTATTCATCTCGAATTACATCGTCACCATGAATGGCAATGCTCTTAAACAAAGAAAAGTGTTATTTACGGTAACGCTGGTAAACACAATTAACAAGAACAGGAGTTTCCAAACTCCAAGACCCGGCTTTAGTCTGTTAGAGTGCTACAGACAAAAAAGCGGCGTAATATTTTCTAAACATAGCAGTGTATTGGTCTTTCTCATGGGCCAGAATCCTTAATGTGCAGTTTTTCATTGGTTTTAGTAGATTTCTAGCGGTAAATTTATCATTTTAATATGTTGAGCCATGGGAAAATATTTTGAATTGTCAAACTAAGGTTTGTCAGAGATTAGAAGTGTTTGGTATAAATTATTTTGAATTTGAACTTTTATAAATGCGCTGAACTTTGATAAAGATTGCTACATTTGTAGATATGTTGTCTATCATGTCTATCATTACCAATAATTTATAACTTTATTAGCTCCCGCCGTCACCGTAGGTGAGACGGAGGGAGCTATGGATTCTACCTCCGTTTTTTTTTTGCCTCTTCTTTTGCCTATAACTTTGTAAGAAAATAAGCTAGGATAACAATTTTTGGTATGTGGGTTACTTCCAGGTGGATAATGGACAGGCTAAAATATTTTTAATCTGAATTCAATACGCAAGGTCGCAGAGGAGAAAATGATGATGTTACGGCGTTGGGCCGTTGGGCCCTTGGGCCGTCCGTAAACAATTCGTTTCCGGAGCATATCTCTGAAAGTACTTGTCCGATTGTCTTCAAATTTTACACAGAACACCCCCAGGGGGTCTAGTTGTGCCTTTTGGGGTATTTGAACTTTGACCTACTTCTGGTTCAGAACTATGACCTATTTAGACGTTTTGACGCGCACTTCGTTTCCGGAGCAGATCTCGAAAAGTACTGGGCCGATGACAGTCATATTGCACATACATGTTCTCTAAGGTCCCTAGTTGTTTTCAGGTTTTTAGACCTTGACCTTGAAGTTGACCCAGCACTTTGACCTAATTTATAACATCGGTAAATCCGACTGAAAGATTTGGCGGAATATCATTAAAACCGCTCAAGATAGCTACACCATTACTATAAAACAAATTGTGAGGTTTCAGGAGAGGATGCATCTTGAAAAATTTCAAGTCGATAAAATTAAAAATGGCCGCCTATCGGCCATTATTCACCTCGACAGGCCTGATATTGCGGGATATCATGAAAACCGCTCAAGATAGCTACACCATTAATATCAAATAAATTGTAAGGTTTCAGGAGAGGATGCATCTTGAAAAATTTCAGGTTGATAAAATTCAAAATGGCCGCCTATCAGCCATTATTCACCTCGACAGGCCTGATATTGTGGAATATCATGAAAACCGCTCAAGATATCTACACCATTACTATAAAACAAATTGTAAGGCCTCAGGAGAGGATGCATTTTGAAAAAAATCAACTCGTCCAAGTTTAAAATGGCCGCCAATCGGCCATTATTCCCTTTCACATGGCCATTATTTGGTAAACCGTGCTAGATGGCTAGACCATTACTATAAAACAAAATGTGTGATTTCAGGAGAGGATGCATCTTGAAAAAATTAGATTCGATGAAATTCAAAATGGCCGCTTATCGGCCATTATTCACTTTTACATGGGCGTTATTTGGTCAACCGTGCTAGATGGCTAGACCATTACTGTAAAACGAAATGTGAGATTTCAGATGAGGATGCATCTTGAAAAAATTTGACTTGATCAAATTTAAAATGGCCGCCTTTTCGGCCATTATTCATTTTCACATAGCTGATATTTGGTAAACCGTGCTAGATGGCTAAACCATTACCTGATTACTATAAAACAAAGTGTGAGTTTTTCGGGGGAGGATGCACCCGGAAATTTTTTAACTTACGAATTAAAAATGGCCGACAATCAGCATTATTTACCTCGATAGGCCTGATATCAGGTAAACCGTGCTAGATAGCTAGACCATTACTATAAAACAAAATGTGACGTTTCGAGAGAGGATGCCTTTTAAAAACTTTCGACTCAATCGAATTCAAAATGGCCGCCTATCGGACCACTATTTACTTTCACATTGCTGATATTTGGTAAACCGTGTTAGATAGCTGGACCATTACTATAAAACAAAATGTGAGATTACAAGAGAGGATGCATCTTGAAAAAAATTGACTCGATCAAATTAAAAATGGCCGCCTATCGGCCATTATTCACTTTCACATAGCAATATTGCCCGGCCCGGGTTTTCCCACCCCGGGAAAACCCGGGCTGGGCACTAATGCTTTTTTAGCCAAAGTGGGCAATAATGGGCAATAATGGGTAATAATAAAAAATATTGAAATATCACAAAGTGAAAAGTAAAAATAATATTGTCAAAGCAATATTTTATTATAAGCAAATATTTATTTATAAATATTCATAACTTATAATTCTCATTTCATTGTTCGTTTCATTTATTATAAACAAACATTTATTTATAAATATTCATAACTTATTATTCTCATTTCATTGTTCATTTCGTAACACTTTACACCATTTGGGTTCTAAATGTGCAATTCGCCAGTTTTAGTGCTATATTTAAATAATTGGTATCGATCTACAGTGCCTTTCAGTGAAATGTACAAATCAATCGTAAAAAAATATTATTTTACTTGTTATAAGGGAGGGCTAGTCGAATGTAGTAAATGTGTTTTTCATAGATAATCTCAACATTAAATTTATATTTGTGTAGTCCCTTGGACACTGAATACAATGCGTGCAATGCACGACTGCTCGTACCATGAAATCATTTGGGTTCTAAATGTGCAATTCGCTAGTTTTAGTGCTGAATTTAAATATTTGGTATCGATCTACAGTGCCTTTCAGTGAAACTTACAAATCAATATTTAAAAAAACCCATACGGATATTATTTAGACAAAAAAAAAACAGTCAGCAATGTACTGCACTAGGTTACGCAATCAGATAGACGGCCTCTACGCAGCTTATGGTTACGTAATGTGTAGACGCCTCCAGACGGTAATCTTTCTATTTACAAGAGGTGTGATTGCAGCGCGACTGAGAAACACGTAAATACCCACTGAGCACTAGATCTTGATCCAATGCTGTTTTATCGTCCCGCCAGCATCGCTGACTTTGGAACAACTCTAAGTCGACGTTGATTAAATGTATCGTGTTTGTCAGGAACAGAAACAACCATTGTCTACGATGACCATGCGGCTTTGATCTCAGAAGGCCACATGTGACACGGGAATTAGCGTTTTTGGTCTAGTGTTCGTATTTATATGTCGTTGTGTTCCTCCTTTCCCAGTTTATAACAAATACTTATTTTCTTCTAAATTGAATTTGACCCGATCATTTATTAGCGGCAGTGTAGGCTTATTTCTTTATCTAATAATTATATTTGATAAGAAATTAAATTAGATAAGAAATTATATTAGATGTAATAACCGAGAATACCGGCCTCAAAGGGTTCATCAGCTGCAGTGTGCGTACACATGAAAACAACATGTTGTTGAGTCAATTTATGCCATAAACCACTTATATTCCCTGCAACAGATTTCACTTAAAATCATAAAATACGTAGTTTTTTATATCAATTATATATATATAGACTATATAAAATAAAAATAAAATGACATCGTGACTGATATTAAATTAATATTTTTAATTTAATAAAGCAAACATAGGGATTAGGGGGTCTGAATTAAAAAAATGTATGAAATGGAGAATATAGGCAGCCGTCCAATATTGCCCATTACTGCCCATTAAAACCCGTATTTATCCATATTGCCCATTATTACCCGGGTTTTTGCCAACCCTGCCGGTTTTTGGTAACCGTACTAGATGGCTAAACCATTACTATAAAACAAAATGTGAGATTTCAGGAGAGGATGCATCTTGAAAATTTTGACTTGATCAAATTCAAAATGGCCTCCTATCGGCCATTATTCACTTTCACATGGGCGATATTTGGTAAACCGTGCTAGATGGCTAGACCATTACTATAGAATGAAATGTGAGATTTCAGCTGAGGATGCATCTTGGAAAATTTTGACTTGATCAAATTCAAAATGGCCGCCTTTAGGCCATTATTCACTTTCACATGGCCGATATTTGGTAAACCGTACCAGATAGCTAGACGATTACTATAGAATGAAATGTGAGATTTCAGCTCATCTTGAAAAATTCTGACTCGATCAAATTCAAAATGGCCCCCTATCGGCCATTATTTACTTTCACATGCCCAATATTTTGCAAACTGTGTTAGATGTTAGTCCATTACTATAAAACAAAATTTGAGATTTCGGGGGAGGGTGCACTCTAAGTTTTTAACTGATATATATCGAATTCAAAATGACCGTAAATCAGCTATTAGTTAACTCGATTGGCCTGATATCGGGTAAGCCGTGCCAGATAGGTAGACCATTACTGGGATACTGATTAGGATCATTAATTTCAATGGAGGTTTGCAATCTCTGACAGACTGTCTAGTTCTTATCTTACTCTTAGACTGGGCTTCTTAGACCTAGTTGTCTTGCGTCTTGATTTTTGACCTAGACTAGGACTACATTAATAACCCTACACAAAATCGCTTAAATCAAATTCTAATTCGGAGCGGGAGCTCCTGGACTTATGTAGTCTTGTTTTTATGATTTCAAGTGATTTACCAGGAAGTGTAATACATATATATGCAGGCCTATATGACTTATATATATATGTCTATTAGTACAGCGACTGAGTAACGCATTCCTAGTGTGTACAACGATCGAGTAACGTTCCCCTATCGTGTACAGCGACTGAGTAACGTTCCCATAGCGTGTACAACGATCGAGGAACGCTCCCCTAGCGTCTCCTATTACACGCTGGTGTGCGTTGAAAGTTTTGAACCTGTTCAAAACCCTCAGCGTTCATCAGCGTTTATCTGCGATCAACAACGATCGCTAAACGCACACGACGATAGCATAACGATGGTCCAGCGATGGTCAGCGTTCGCCAGCGTTCGGCTGATTTTTTCGTGCGTTACGCGATCGTTGAGGCTGATCGCCGAGGTGTGACAGGCCCTTTAGAGCCCTCCGTGTCGTAGAAACTCTACATTATAGGGAGTATGGTGGTGAAACCAACCAAAGCCACCCGAGCTGCCCTCAGCTGGGGCAATATTTCGTAATATTGTTTACGGGGGTTATGACAGCTACTCACTTTCATTCTTATTACAGGTAGCCTGTACCCGTGTTCTTTAACACATTTATCCAAATAGCCAGACGCCAGTCTATCCAGTGGGTGTCGTGTGAACATAAATTTGAAGTATTCTTTACGTGGGTCAGGATAGCCATCTTTCATCTCGCGACCAATGTCGTCTCCTTTTGACAACCGATTAAAACCATATTCCCTCCATTTTCTGAAATCAATCCATTATCTTAATAATTATTACCTTGAGCCCACATTTGTTTACTTTTTAATATTTCACATAAAATTGATCACTATTTCAGAATAAAAAGAAATTCATCATGGAGACATTCAGATTCAGAATAAGTAATTTAACATGATCACAATGATATAGTTAACAGTGGTTAATGTAAAATGCAAAGTTATGCCCATATAATTATACATACTTAAGTCACGAAACCCAGACTAAAACACACATGGTGTCGCTTTCAAAAGGGTCATATACTATGAGCAGGGTTTGCACTGGTCCTGG
Organism: Flabesymbios commensalis; assembly: GCA_964017125.1. Taxonomy (NCBI): domain Eukaryota; kingdom Metazoa; phylum Annelida; class Polychaeta; order Terebellida; family Flabelligeridae; genus Flabesymbios; species Flabesymbios commensalis. The sequence goes on along the minus strand of OZ024917.1, from coordinate 29,660,880 downwards.
AAATCCTGGAAAGTCCTTGATTTAAAAATCCAGGCTTTGAAAGTCCTGGAAATTTGTTAAAAGTGCTTGAAAGTCCAGGAATTTAAAATAGTGAGAAAAGAGATTGCAAAAATGATGTGTTGTTAGAGTCTAATACCTAATAGTAAGGACGAATTATTTGGTATGTAAATTGTCATTTAAAATATATAGAAAATGTAGTTTCAAGTTTTAATTGGGGAAGTTATTTTGTACATTTAGGTCCTTGAAAAATCTGATTACGTCCTGAAAAAGTCCTGGAAAGTCCTGGAATTCTACTCATGGGAGTATGAACCCTGTATGAGGGATACATGTGTGTAGGCCTACTGTTTGACTAATATGTAGCCTATTTTTCATTATCTATGTGCTAAAGCGGATAATGATTCTGCATGCACTAAAAAATCAGAAATTTATCAGCAGGTAAATCCCACATATAAGTTTTGTATTAACATGATAACCTGTCAAGACAAATGACACAATTATATTTCCATGTGTAAAAATCCAGAGTAAATTGCGGTCCCACGATCTACACAGGGACATTTCCATTTGGCTGAATATTTTATCATATCTGGAAAATCCCCAGACGAGGAGGGGGAACCCAGTAAACACACAAAAATTGTACAATGTTTGACCAACGAAGACGTTGGGTCAGCGTTGTACTAATGTTATTTTTTACAAATGTTTTGTGTTTGCTGGGAAGCTCGGCTCTACTACAATCAGGGACAGATCGTGCACAGTGATTCTGCATTCCGCTGACACCATACACTGACCCAATGCTGGTTGCATGCTGTACCATCGTATACGACGCTGGCCCAGCATTGGGTCAGTGTCTCTATAATGACTCCCGGCAAATCCGAGACGTTTAGCCAATGTTGCTTTAATGCTAGTCCAGAGCCTTAGACGACATGGACGATGGGCCAACATTAAGCGACCATTGGGTGAATATTTTGTGCTTGCTGTGCGACCACTAATGGCCGTACGTGACATTCAATGGCAAAGGCAGTATTACTGTTTAGGTGTGATCATCCTCCCACTCAAGACGTCAACCCAACGTTGGTTTGAAGCTGGCCCACTGATGACGATGCTGGCCCAGAATTAAACGAGCAACGTAAGAGCGGTCTAGCTGCTACGCAATATTAGTCCAGGAGCCACGGGTTATTTAATCATTGACCATGCAGGTCAATGTTTGGTATCGTTGGAAAGGTTAGCTATCCAGGATTCATAAAAGTGAATTCTTCAGTGTCGCTGGCGGTGGAACCGGAAGCTAGAGGTCAATGAACCCTTCAACCCCAAGGTCATTTTTAAGCACTATTACTGGTGTGAAAAATGCAATAAATCATAATATCGGGAGCTATAGATGGGTTGTAAAGAACATTAAATTTACAAAGTTTTACACCTAAAAAATAGATAAACCTCAATAATAATTTGAATAATTCAATTCAGAAATTAGTTTTATTTGATAGTCTAGCTGACTCATTTATTTTTGATTTATTTTTCATTTTGTATCTAATTTTTGTTTTAATATATATATAAACTCCAAGACAGCATCGTTCACCATGACATTTCAAAAGTTTTTTTTAGTATATACTAGATCAGCAACACCTACAATAAATAAATGTCCAGTACATAGACCGGTAAATCCACAAATAAGATTGGCGAAAGGCTGACGATAATATGTGTAGGCCTATTTAAAAAAAATAGTCAACTAGAATATATCCCAGATTAAAACGTGAGACGTCATTTTAATATGAAAGATGTTTCATCCACCTTTTTAAATCATAGTGTATAAATTACAAGTGACTAGAGTGTTTTATCTAGCTCCCAATATTATGACATTATATCTTCAGGTGTGATATTGAATTCAACATTTTTACACGAATACCAACACGAAAATAAAATCTCAAACTATCATTAACACATATGAATTTTGATAAATAATATATTATTAATTTTTTAGCAATTTATATAATAATGCTAAACTCTCATATACTTTTAGGCACATTGGTAATTTAGATTCTTCTGACACTCAGCAATAATTTAGATAGGCCTACATGGATATATATTCATGATCGAATGCGTTTAACGAACTATTCCAATCATTTTGTGGTTCAGGGCGGATACAACATTTAGAAAGGGGGGTTATGTTGAAATGTGAAGCCCACAAATAAACTTTAAAATTAGGTGTAAAATTCCAATCTATGAAATGGGGGTTATGCAAAATGTCTGAGAATTGTTATTTGAGATCACGGTATTCATACAAGATTGTACTTGGATCTTGTTTAATTACAGTACCGGTACCTACTTTGATTAAAATATCGGATCGCAGCCTACCATTTGTTAATCATACTGGTACAGTGAGGCATCGTACTACACTGTGCTAGCAAACCAGTATCAACTTGTCATTGTCAACATTAGATCCCGAGAACGATTGTGCTATGGACTGACAAGAGCAACACTGTTTAAAAGTCGAGATATGCAATTTGTTTAGAACTGCCATAGAAATAGTTTTAATTATATACAGTCCTTCTGCACGCATATATTGGACATGTAAGCCCTGGTACCAACATTTCGCTATTTCGATTATAACATAGTGGTAAGTAAAAAAACAAGGTGTTGTGGTGTAAGCTTACAAGAGCGACACGACTAAAGAGGATGCTTTTCGAAGGGCATCTATACCTACAGCTCTATAAGAAGGGAACGTCCATCTTAGAAGCTGCAAGAATATTACGAAATTCTACTTTAGAAGTACAAAACATATGTGACGAATTACCTTTCCCAATGACACTTGAAAATTGTACACATCGTCATGCCAGATCTCCAGATCAATCTGATGATGGCACTTATCATGGACAAGTCACAACAGCAGCTCGCCGTAAAGCAATGTCGGCAACAAGTGACGCTCTGTACGCTGTTACTAATGGCTGGCTTAGACCATCAAAACATTTATGTCTTAGAAAAGCATTAAAAAGTATGAATGGATTTTGAAAAATAGTTTAAATTATGAATCGTCTAGGTCATTGTGTTGGTTATCATGTTGTGGAACAAAATGGAGACCGATCTAGCTCACCATATTGAATACAAAAGGAGAGCTACTCTACTGATAATCGACTGCTAATGTCTGGGCTATGTAGGCTAATAGCATGGCTTGGGACAACTATGTCGAGATAACATAAACATTATCTGGAAGTGGCACGAAACTGTAGGCGCATATGTTATCAAAATGAAATATTGAATGGTGAAGAATACAAGTGGACGTTCTAGAAAGTTCAGAACCCCCCAAAAAGTAAGCTCGTCGCCAACGTATGTTTGTTCCAAAGACAAAGCCCTTGTAAAATATCCACGACTTTCTTCATTCAAATATGATGTATTTGAGGTAAACAAGATCTCACCTGATATTGCACATGGAAAATATAGATTTACCACCTACTCAAGCAGATGTCGTAGTGAAAACTTTGCTAAGATCAGAACAAGTGCACTGTTGACGAGGAATGCCAGTAACCAACTGGAGTCGTTACATATAAATGAAATGAATCGGGCTTTAGGCCACCTTTGTGCACATATAGGCTAAACTGGGCCAGGAGAACCTCCTGAGGATGGTGAGATGATTTAGATGACACTGTCCTCCAGACACAGGGTTCGAAATTCGGGCCCTGGCGGTCTGAGGCCGAGCACGCTACCTCTCGGTCACGGAGGCTCCCCACAATACTGACTTTCACACGTGGATGGGGAAGAAACATTTTTTGTTTCTTTCAAACCGCCGAGACCGGGAACCGAACCCCGAACTCTGGCGTGAAAGGCAGCGGTGCTAACCACTACCCTAGGGCCCCCGCCCGAGTCGTTACATATGATCTGGCTATTGCTAAAATTGCACTGCGAATTCAGGATCAGCAAATAAAAAATGACATATTTCTCATGTGTAGGGTATATTATTGATTCATCTGGAGGTCCTGAACTTCTATGTGATACTGATGTTCTGGACTCAGGTTCAGTGAACAGGTTTCTCTCTGGAAAACATTTTAACCGTTGCAAAAGGATGCATTTCTTGTTAACAGCTGCTTTGCAAAACCTACCATTTGAAGCATTTTAGGAGCAGAGTCATTACTCTGGCTAGACGTGAAAGTCCATCCGGATATAATCAGGGAGGATCTAACTCATGGTGATGTCACAGAGCTTAGGGAAAACGATATGGGAGCTTAATAATGAATTCATAAAAATATGAAAATTACAAAGAAAAATTGAAGAAAGGAGAACGGCTCAGTTTTAGATGTTATAAATCGATTTCATCCAGGTTTATCTTCTTTTGGACAGAGCTTGCTGGACGAACGATATTATTAGATGTCATAATTATCTATTATATTTTTATTATAGTGATATTATATAAATATGAGTACGTTTTTATAATCTCTCTTTCAGATTATGACAGGTCTCCTCAAAGCCTCGCCTGTAAAGGCCACACTGCGAATTGCCAGCGCTGCATCCCCTCTCATGAGAGAACTGAGATAGGAGAACTTACTGGACTTCTGGAATATTCTGTGACAGCACACTTATCTTGAAAACGTCTTCTAAAAAATTTATCCTCACCAATGCATCACTCGTGTCTCATTCTCTCAATCCTATAAGCACCAGGCCCGCAGTTACACATTCTGCTATAAAAGCAAATTGCCGCAGACTAGATGAAAGTAATTACCAGTATTATAAATTTGGCTTTATGTGTGCCTGGTGGCGTGTTGAACCTCAGAACGAATTTTAAAAACATGTGTTTAAAGGACAGTGTTATCTGACTCAGGAGGTTATCCTGGTCTAGTTTAGCCTTTATGTAATCAAGGGAAATGATAGAACTAAGAAGTCCACCCTTCACTGACCTGTAGCTATCAGATGGAAGTTCTCCGTAGAATTCATAAGGATGTGTCATGAAAAGCTTGCTTCTCTGTTTGTGATCTCTCTTAGCAATGCTTGTGTGGACTTTTAACCACGTCACTGATCCCACCTTGGCTATGTCACATTGTGCCACCTTTGTGTAGTGATCTACGAGGATTCTCAGGTAACTCGGGCGCATATCCTCAGGATTATTCTTCATCTTATAAGCGCCAGCCTCTATCATCTTGCACACTCTCCGGATTCTTTCCTTCCTATACTTTTGGTCCAGTGCCGTTTTGTCTGTGACAACTGACCCAAAGCTCAACACATTATAAATGATTCTGGATTTATTGTAAAAAGTGTTATTTGTCCCCGAGCTTATTCGCTTTTTTCTGTACTTGCATCTATACATTTGCATAACACGCTATATAGAGAATAATTTGTATGGTGCAATACAATGTTTCTATAATAATAGAAACAAACGTTATCTATACGAAATACAGATTTTTCGTTTTACTGTTTTTCTCGCTTCTTTCACTACTAAAGCCAAAACAAGTAGGCCCTACAAAATTTACAGCAATTTTAAATTTCCATGTTGATGGAATACAATATAACTTTGACTTGACTATATTGGATCAGCTTTATATGTGTAAAAAAATATAGTTCACTATGCAGTTAATCAAAGTTGCATTATATAAATCAACATTGCGAGTACATGACAGCAACTTGTCTTCTACAAATAGTATACTGGAATAGTTTACTGTCATTGGGTGTTATGGCTATGTCATTACCAAGACTATCTAATACAATAGCCTGTTAGGCACCATCTAGTTTGCATAAACAATGTATTTTAAGAACAGAATTATACTGCTCTGAAAGGCTGAGCTTGTGTGCTAGTTTGCGTTCATCCCACAGTCTCTCTGTATCACATTTATGCAAATTTATGCACTAAAGGATTATTATGCGAACCTCGATAACATTATGGCATTGGCCCAATACAAATAGCTTAATTGGGCTGGAATACGCATATTGGCACAGTATTGGGTCAATACTGTATTTATATTCTATATTGGGTCAATAGGGCCTGAAGACACAAAATGTAGATTTAGTGGCTGAATACAAAATTCTAACGGCCGTCTCTGCTGGAATAAAACCATTTTTGTTCATTGGGAAGTTGTGCCCTTTTTCCACAGATACGGGACTAGTAACCCCATGTAAAATAATAGAAAAACACAGTCATGTATACCTTCTAAGCTCGTCTGTTTCTGAGGGAGACCTACGCATCTCTGTTTGTGCTTCTCATATAGATCTGTATATCTCAAGGTTAATAACAAGGCAAAACAGAATAATAGCAGACACACCACGACAACCTGAAAATAATGAAAAACAAATGTTTCGATGTTAAATTGTGTAACAATCACATACATTGTCAGTGATAAGACTGTGCATTTGACATGCCCAACCTGAATTTTAAAACATATGGAACAGTGTTGAAACTGCCAAGTCTGGTGATCAACCGATGTCCTTGACATTGATCTACTCTTTGTGAAAAATCCTCAGAGGGCAAGTGAGTAGGGTCACCCCTACATACACTGCAAAACCAAAAACACGCCTATTGGCGCAAAGTTAACGCTTCTTGGCGAAGGATGAACGCTTCTCGGCGCAAAATGTCAATTTAGAGCACTGACGGCTCACAAAAAGTGTAAAAAAAGACACAAAGTTCAATTACTTAGTGTAATGACCCCATCCACGGAACACTAGATTGTATAAGGACAACGCTGGTGTTTATTTTATTATTATAGCGACTGTAGTTTGTTCAGACGAATGAAAACAGTTGGCTACCCATCCTGATATTCTGTACTTATAGTTCGCTGGTAAGTAGCTATATGAACGTCATGATATAATCGAATGGTAGAGATTAAGAGACCAGACTGTACAACTAAAGAACTGGAGAGCAAACTGGTAGCTTTATTTTGTATTTATTTGCCCAAACCCAAGTTCTTGTCTGGTTGAACGCCTATTGGAGCAATGTGCACACGCCTAAATAAGGTGCAAATAAGATTTTTACGAAATAGAAAGCATGTTATTTTCAAACATTTTTCAGTTAAGTGGCGTATCCATGTTCTGGATAAAAAGGGGGACGCAGGGGGTTTCCCCCCTCCCCCAAGATATTTTTGTTATATTGCCTACACTGTTTTTATCACGTATTATCGATAAATGTAGTAGGCCTATTCAACGTTATATTGCTAAGACTAGTCATATACGTCTACCAACACATTCAGATGATTAGGCCTATGTTAATTATCAAATTCCCACAGCTCACACTTGCTATTAGAAACATTTACTTCAACAAATAAGATGGAGGAAGTCTTGTAAATACATTTGTTTGTAATATAAATATTTTTTATCACTATAACCATGATAATAAGGTACGATGGGGATTATTAGATGTCAGCTATATATAAAATAAAATCAGGCCTAAATAAAGCTATTTTGGCGAAGGGGAGTTTATGTAGCGTTACGATCACAACGATCGACCAGCAAAGTGCCAATGTCAAGCTGTGACTCATCAGCCCTGGCAATCCCACCTTGCGTACGCTCCGTGCGGCCAAGAATACCTGAGACATATGCTGACTCCAGTCATACAACGATGGACCAACGCCAGCCCGTACTCAGTCATCTGGATCTACTGTGACGTCTACACAAGATTAACAATAATACAACTGGCTATTATTCACCAAGCCCTTAAGCACCAGTGCTGGAATATACCGCTCCGAATTAAACACCATTAAAGCAAATTAGCGCAGACTCTGAGCGGGGGGGGAGGGCTGGTGCAGTAGTTAAAACTACCTGCTTGGAAAGTTGGTGATTGCGTGTTCGATCCCCACTCTGGCCTTCAAGTTTCAAAGAAACAAAATGTTTCTTCCCCACTCACTCGTAAAAATTCAATATTGTGTGGAGCCTCCGTGACCGAGAGGTAGCGTGCTCGTCCTCAGACCGCTGGGGCTCGAATTTCGAGTTCTGTGTCTGGAGGGCAATGTCATCTCATTCATCTCACCATAAGTGGGTATGCCAAACTTCTGAAAGAAAACTTGATCAAGAAAAATTAGCCCTACTCAACAAAACAACCAATTATTTAATATAAAAAGCAGACCAGGCTCGCAAACGTAAGGCGGGAAGAAGGAAATTGTAAAATATAAATTAAAAAAGGATGAGAATTATATTACTTAAGGATTAAACTTGAAATGACTGTTGAAATAGCAGAGAATAAATAATTATCAGATATAGGTCATAAATCAAATAATTCACAAGGCTTAGGCCTACTATTGACCCAATCGAGCACGTTGCCGAGCATCGGGCAGTTGTTTGTCAGAAGGGGAAGACCTGTTCACTAAAGAACATCCCGATCAGGCAAGTCATAAAAAAATGTAGTGGCTGACCAGATAGTCATGCCGTCGACCGATGTCATAGTATAGTGGGAAACAGGCAGCAACAATTTTACAGCTGTTGACAACCGGTCCTAAGTGTCTTGTATCGCTTTGGCAGGTAGCGCAGCATCCACCTCTGCACTGACCGGGGCATCCTGGTCAGGAGTTTTTCAACCTTTTGGTTCACTTACTGGCTCGGCATGCTTTGACTTAATTTTTAAAGTCTGCACACCATTTAGCTACAGCAACCATACAAGCCGTGATGGTGAGCTTGAAGAAAAGGCAATCACCTAAGAGGACAAACGAAATTACGAATTTTCATGAGCACGGATTTCACACAACACCATTCGATGAAGGATGTACTTCAATGACTATGCCGAGAGGGCAAGCGCGTTTATTTTCGAAGGCTTTATGGCCTTCAGTTTAAAAAACAAAGTTTCATTGGAACAATGACCAAGAGGGTAAACAAATAATCATCAGACCACAATTTCCAGAAATGCTGCAACAGCTCTACTTGATCGCCAGTTAAATCTTGCTATGGTTGAGACAAATTAAGCGAGTGTAAGGTCATGGACGCCTTATTATAAGAAAAGTTGTCCATTCTGGAAGACTGACCGACGCCTTCCCCAAGGTTTTATTAAAGCTATACTTTCAAGTAAAATGTTTAGATTCAATATTACACCTGGAGCTATAATGTCATAATATTGTGAGCTAGATAAAAAAAACTTTCATCACCTGTAATTTATACAATGCAAATAAAAAAGTTGTGGTAAACATCCTCCATATTGAAATGACGTTTCCCATTTTAAGATTGCGATATTTCAAGCTGACTGATTTGACTGATTTTCTGGTATCTTTCATTTATTCACCTATTGTTGTCCACAAACAAGCAATGTTTTTTATGGATTCACAGGCAGATGCACAGGACATATTTATTTATTGTAAATGGTGCTGATCTAGAATATAATAAAAAAAGTCATCCAAGAAATTTCATGGTGAATGATGCTCTATTGGATTATTATTATATTAAAAAGAACAGAAATAAGGGTCAAAATAAAAACTAAATCGCCACGTTAAGAAAGAAGCCAAACTATTAGATAAAACTAATTCGCGAAAAAAATATATTCATGTATAATATTCATAATATTCATGTTTATCTATTTTTTGGTGTAAAACGTTTTAAAATTAATGTTCTTCACAACCCATCTAGCTCTAAACATTATGATACGAGCTTCATGCGAATAATTTTGTATACTTTGTTTTTCTTATACTCAGGAGCAGTTTATACTACAAAAAATTACCGAATATGTGAGCTCCAATTTCTGTATCCAGCACTATCCAAATCTAACAAAAAGAGGTGAAATTTTCCAGTGTCACCATGATTGTAGGCTACAGCCAGAGTAGGTTTTGTGAGTTATTATCTCTGCGAAACAGATCTCACTACCATATTTTGAGATCGAGAGGATCTAAAATGAAGAGGTCTACCATGGTTATCTCCCAGGATATCGACCCAGGTCCCTCCTTCGAAATCATAAGTCAGCCGATTTCAACAACAGTTACTGCATTTAGGATGATGTATTTTTTTCAACTAGAAAAAACTTGCATTTCACACGTGGTTCACTGTGACGTGATCACAACATTTACAGTCGATCCCAACATTCAACAGAAAAAAAACGACATTCTAGTGTATTTATCTTCATGAAACCGACAAAAATCAGTTACTTCCTGAATCTGAGTATATTTCCAGACCAGGGGAGTGTCGGCATTATAAAACCACTGTGCAAAAACACAGGCGCGAGAGATAATCCTAACAATTATCGTGGTATAACTGTTTTAACTTGCCTTGGTAAGCTTTTTTCAATTTTTTTAAATAGTCGATTGACCCGTTTTGTAGAGAACAATCAAATTATAGGTCCAGAGCAAGCAGGTTTTAGATCTGGCTCCTCAACAACGGATCACATGTTTGCTTTAAAATCTTTAATTGACATATATTTAAGTGACCGAAAACGATTATATTGTTGTTATATCGATTATAGCAAGGCCTTCGACACAATAAGTAGGTCTGAGCTATGGTCAAAACTATTAAAATGTAATGATTCAGGAAAGATTTTCTGAGTTGTATGTAACATGTATAAATCAGCCAAATCATGTGTAGCCATAAATGGTTCATTGACTGATAATTTTTCATGTCTTATCGGGGTCCGACAGGGTGAAAACCTGTCTCCTCTTTCATTTTCACTATATTTAAATGATTTGCAAGAGTTTTTGCAAGAAGCGCACATGGGTTTAACTCATTCAAGACGGCACTTTCAGTACATACATGTTTCTGTGGACGGGACATTTTTTAAATATTTACTTTTTATGACGTCATATAACACGAGTTATCTCGGGCTCCGTCCTGTACCGTCTAAGTAGCTTGCCCGAGATATCTCGGGCTCCGTCTGGAATGAGTTAAAAGAAATATGCGATTTAGCAACACACACTTTTGATAATAATTTTTGCGCTCTTTTAAAATTATATATTTTGCTGTATGCAGATGACACTGTCCTATTGGCTAAATTGCCACAAGATTTACAAAAACTTATTCAATTTGATGGAGGAGTACTGTCATCTGTGGAAACTAAAAATAAATGTGTCAAAATCAAAGGTAACTTCTTCTCGAGAGGTAAAATTAGAGACAGACCTGAATTTTATTTTGGAGAAAATAAGCTGGATGTAGTCGATCACTATAAATACCTGGGTTTAAATTTTAATTTCAATGGCAAATTCACAGTTGCCAAGACAGAATTGTATGAGAAAGGCAATAGAGCTATGTTTTCTTTACTGCGCAAAAGCAGACAACTGCAATTACCAATAGACATTCAATCACAACTATTTGATGTGCTAGTAAAGCCTGTTTTACTATGGGTGTGAGGTCTGGGCTCATGAAGGTACTGTCTCAAATACTTCAAAAAATGTACAGAAATGACACCTTTTGTTAAAAACGTATTGGAAGGTTGTGGTTTTGCAGGCGCTTGGGAACACCAACGTCTCCCATTTAGTACAAACCATTTTAAAGTCAGACTACAGCAATGTATCAGGGACCAATTCCTTCAGAAATGGCCAGCTGAAATAAATATAAGTAGCAAATGCATCAACTACAGGATGTTTAAAACGTCTCTGCATCTTGAAGATTATTTAATAACGCTATCATATTACCAGCGATGTACAATGGCAAGATTTCGTTGCAGAAACCATTATCTTCCAATAGAGTCTGGTTGCTGTACTGATATCCCTTGGAATTTGAGAGTATGTGAACTTTGTAATGATTTGGGTGATGAATTTCACTTCTTGTTTATATGTCCACGTTTTATCGGAGCCCGTAAAAAATACATTAAGAAGGTATTGGTTCGATCTCCGTCAGCTGTATCATTTTATAATCTTATGAATGTGAAAAACACCATACAGCTGGCGAATTTATGTAAATATTTACAAATATTAATGAATGCATTCAAGATCTCTGTATAGTTATTACGAATAGTAACATAGTTACTATAATTACTTTAACCCTGTGTAAATATTGTATTATAAGGCATCATTGTCACCACCATATATGCCCGCCTGACATATACATACATGTCTGTACATATACAGATCTTATGAATAAACTACTGTCTTACTGTCTTACTACTGTCTTACTGAGGGGACATTACAGAAAAACACTGGGAATAGTCACTACAAGAGTCAAGTAGTAACGTTATTTACAAGTAAAATAACCTTCGCCGCTTTTTAGGAAGGATGGGTGAGAGCATGGTTGTCAATTTGGCATTGATCAATGTAATTCAGAATTGTTTCGCCACATAATGAATGAGACTTCAAATTATCGACTGTTCTAAGCTAGCTATAATACTTTAGTTACATTCTATAGTTTTAAATATATTGCAGGGTGCGTAATCAGTCATGATCAAGTCTGCCATTTGAGAAAGATCCCTTGTAATTATTAAATAGTGATAATATTAAATATCTTGGACGTCAGGTTCTCCGGATGAGGTATAGTAGAGGTGCTAAGGTCCAAAAATCCACCAAAGTGTTCGGATTGTGATAAAAGGACCAAATTTCACACACGGGTGCCTTTTCGTCTCCTAAATCATATAAGAGGAACACCCCAATCGATTTTGGCCCGTAAAATGTCCTAATTTGCATATTTTAAAATGGCCGCAGAGTAAAACTAAGATGTTTTTTTTACATTAAATCTCGATTTGTTCTCCGTATTTTGTGATTTTATTTACTTCTATGACTGGCGTAACCATGGTAACTGTATCTTAGTATATTTGGATATATTTATGAATATTATAGAAGCCCAAAACCGTCCAAATTAGAATAAGTGAATTTAAATGGCCACAAACATCATATTCGAATTATTTTCTCCATTGAAGATATAACGTTATGTAACCAAACCCGTAAACTATCCTAATCTGCATATTTTCAAAATGGCCGCCATGACCAAAGTGGAATGGAAATATTGTGATTACATCTTGTGATTTCATATTTTATACCTTCTTCAATAATGTCTTATCAACTGTATATATACCATATATAAATATTCAAGTTTATAACAGCTAAAAGGCGAGACTTCACATAATATATATAAAAGTAACAGGTTTCCGATTTTTCAGAATTTTCAACAAAAACATAAACAATATTTTGCCACAAATCTCTGTTGGGAAAATATCGCGTTACATAAATTGCGCAAATTCCAGATAGTTTTGTTCAAATAGCCAACTAAAGTGATGATGTGGTGACATAATCTCACCTGAAGTGACACGATCAACTTCGTATATAAAAGATCAGCACATGCATGTAGACCTATTATAAGCTCAATCCGTTTATATTTGCAGTAGGCCTACTCCGGGCACCTAGTTGTGTGGGAAATTGGATGCATCTCATCCAGCACATGCACCCGTTTATCTCCTCTTTTTTGATGTGATGTGGATTAGGACGTTCAAGATAAGCATATAGTATTTCGCCAGATATGTCTCTCCTGATACGCAGCCCTTGAGGGGGGGGGGGGACTGTTTCAGATAGAAGTTGTGCAGTCTCGAAGAAATATTTTTTATTGCTGTATCTACACTGCACAGCTCAAAGGTTCTGAATGTTATTTATAGGAGCTGTAAGTATATGCATGCTGATGACGATATAGGCCTACATAGGAACTCGTATACGTATTTATTTATCATATTTTCTTTTTGAGTTCATCACCAGTGATAATGCTCAGTATCTCTCATTTTCAATGTTCTGCCCACACACGACTAATTCTCTCATCAGATCTCTACTACAGGTCATTGTGTGGTATGTATCAACACTATGTCAGAGATGTGAAGCATGATTCACGGGCGTCTTCATAGCGACATTACTGTGATGTGTTTCACATGGACTGGTGCATAACACACCCTATTATTGGTGTTGTAAAAGTATTTTTTTATGATGTGGATTTGTACTTGCAACACGGTCAGCACAAAAGATAACACAACATAACTATGTTTTCCTCTTGTGGCATTTTTAAAACTCATTGACGCATATCTGTCCACGCCTTCTGCCTTCTCGATATTTTCACCAGTCCACATGGTTCCTTAGACGATACTGAGATGTACATGGAGCTACTGCATATCTATCGGATGTCTTAGCATATAGGAAAATATACATGTGTGCATGCATAATGGTTTTCTGCTTGCTGTTCCAGAACAACCTATGTACGAGTGCATGAACATGATGAAGATATGTTATGTTCACGAAGACATGCCTGCTACGAGCTTGTGATATACACATTGATGTGTGTTATCTGCTATAATTATGATATGATATGTCTCCTATATATATATTCTACATCGAGCTTGAGCTGTACCTGTCTGGTGGATTAAAAAGTATTACAATAATAAAAGCTTCAAGTATATTTATGTACGCTTATACTAAATTGGCCCTCTCTGAGGCTTTTTTTTACCAATCCAGTGGCTGATATAACTGGAATTTGAGATGGATTAATAATAAGTATGTTAAGTTTCAAACGTAGAATGTAAAATGTTATTTCACACCAACAATTTCAAGTAAAAAATTACGAACCTAGTTTACTTTCAATACATTTGTGTTAATCATATCAATAAAGTTTTTTAAGAACTCTCATTGCAAGTTTAAATGCGATCGTACACACAGTTGACGAGTTTTTTGTGCGGTCATCTTACCTAAAAAAATGTACCTTTATGTGTTTATGTCAGAAAATGCAGAACTCTTTACATAAGCATAACGAAAATATCGCGGATTATTTATTAAGTACATAATATTTAGCTTGAAATCAGGTAGTGTATGCAGTCCAATAAGCTGAAGATTATAACTTAAATTAAATCTTTGAATATGATAATGTTGGCGGCCATTTTGAATTTCGTCATCCGAAATGGCGGATATTTTATTTTATTTTAATTACATATTTTTACATATAATTGGGGAGTGTGTACAGTGAAACAAGCTGTTATGAGAAAAATTATAACTTTAATGAAATATTTGAATATGATAATTCCGTTATGTAAATTCGGGCGGATTTCAGGTTGAATAAGCATCAGAAATATATCCAAAAATACTGAGACACAATTATAAAAAAACATAAAAGAAAACTAAATAACAAAATGCTCAGAAAAAAAATCGTCATTTAGTGTAAACAAACCCGATTCAGTTTGATTTCACAGCCATTTTGAAATATGCAAATTAGGACATTTTACGGGTCAAAATCGATAGGGGTGTTTCTCTTATCTGATTCAGAACATAAAAATGTACCAGGGTGGGAAATTTGGTACTTTTATCACAATCCGAACACTACATCGCCTTAGCACCTCTACTAGTAAGCATACCTATGTTCATGATATCGAAAATATGTGGAAAAATGTTTATTGTGTATATCCCGTTTCCAAAAGTTAAGAAACGATAGTCTTCATGGTCTTCACTATTGCAACTCTTCAGGTGTTGCAACCGTCTCATAGACAGAGTGTGTATTAGACCTACATCCCAGCATCCTTGTGTGCGTGTAGTACTACTGGCCACTGAGTGCATTATATATATACCGATAATACCACCAGATCTAGATGAATGATTTTTTTAAGGAATGAGCCCAACAGAACATTGTGCATATGTCTATTAAGTTGTGATTACATCTGAATGAGTCATTGGCTAACATGCCAAAGTAGGCATAACATTGAGAACTGGTATGCCACAATGTATTTTGTATAATTAATCAAACAGTCCTTATGTTGATGGTTTTATTTCGATATTTTTTGTATTTGAATTATGCCATATGTACGAAGAATGATTGAATAAAATGGGTTTTGGGCCACCCTTTTGTACATGTAGGCTAAACTGGGCCAGGAGAACTTCCAGAGGATGGTGAGATGAATGAGATCACACTGCCCTCCGGACACAAGATTCAAAATTTGGTGCATGGCGGTCTGAAGTCGAGCACACTACCTCTCGTTTACAGAGGCTCCCCACAATACAATTTTTTTACGAGTGAGCAGAGAAGATTTTTTTAAAAAAAAACTTGAATGCCGGAGCGGGGGACAATCCCGCGATATCCGACTTTCCAAGCAGGCATCTTTAACCATGCACTGCACAAGCGCCCCGCCCTGTTAACACGAGGAATATGCCTACATACTCTTACCTTATGTATAGGTGTAGTTCGACATCTGGCCATCAATGTCATATCCTTTGTTAATGTTAAACAACCTGGCTAAATAATCCCTTTCAATGATGCGAAAATCCTATACAAATCTGGGTGATTTCGCTGTTTTTCAACAAAGTGAGCTGAAAAATAAAGCATAAATATATGGTTAAGTAACGTTATAATAGGTATGGCGCTACTTATACTTGCAGAAAACTAGTAGGGGGCCTACTGGATATAAAAACTAACTGAACGTTGTTGAATCGCGATTACTTAAATGTTCAAGAGTGAATCCATATGCACGTATGCGTATACGATTTTCAAACAGCTGCCGTCCAAAAAATTGGATCGCTCCGTGTCGCGATTCATGCGTCATCCGATTGAAAAAACGGAGGGGGGAATTCCAGGGAATGACGTCGCCAACGGGATGTTACCCAGACAAAGTGTGTGTGTGTGTGGGGGGGGGGGGGGGGGCGATAACCCAGTATCACGCCATAACGACGTAAATTGCTCCCTATAGATAATCTGAAGTATTTCTCAAATATTTACCCATGTAACTGCATTTATTGGTTGTGGTATGGCCCCTGTTGAAAGCTATTCTGCAGTATCCGATGGACCCACCAGCAGTGTTTCCGTTTATTACTTGTTATTCAACCGTAGTAATTTTAATGAGGCGGCAATAATAATCAAATTTTGTTGCTGTATGTAACAGCGCCCCAATACAGACAAAGACATTTTTTCAAGCACAAATCAGCCACAGAACGAAAGAAAAATGCAGTGCTGCTAGTCACAAACGCATGATGTATACGCATAACGCGTTCAGAATATACGTACATATGGATTCGCAAAAAACGCATGACGCATAACGCATTACGCGTAACGCATACCGTACATATGGATTCCTAGCTAAAGTGCCCAGGCAAACACGATACATTCATCCAATGCTGTTTCAATGTTGGACCAGTGTCGAAGATGTTGGTCCACCGTCTTCGACACTGGTCCAACATTGAAACAGCATTTGGTGAATGCCTCGTGTTTGCTGGGATATGTGTGTGTGGGAGGGGGGGGGGAGTGGGGATTAACCAGTATCGCGCCATAACCACGTGAATTGCTCCCTATAGTTAATCTGAAGTATTTCTGAAATATTTAAACATGTAACTGCATTTCTTGGTTGTGGTATGCCCCCTGTTGAAAGCTCGTCTGCAGTATCCTATGGACCCACCAGCAGTGTTTCCGTTTGTCACTATAATCAAATTTTGTAGCTGTATATAACAGCGCCCCAAAACAGACAGAGACATCTTTTCAAGCACAAATCAGCCACAGAACGAAAAAAATGCAGGGCTGCTAGTCCAAAACGCATGATGTATACGAGTAACGCGTTCCGAATATACATATATACATATATACATATGGATTCGCAAAAAACGCATAACGCATTACGGATAACGCATAACGTGTATATGGATTCCTAGCTCAACGCTTGGCTGCATCTCTAATTTTGTCCATTGGGTGGGGTGCTGTTATCTGCATAACTCTTAACCCATACAACGCTTAAACACTTTTGTATAAACAATCAATTTGACATCATCATAAATGTCAGCCACCACACATAGATATAGCGCTCAATACATGTCGCCGACAACACTACACTAACATTTTTTCAACGTCTCCAAATGTACATTGGCTAATGTTGGTCCATCATCGCAGACGTAGCCCAGCATTAAAACAACAGAGATGCTGAACCAATACTGGTTCACCGCTGGGCCGGCGTCGCATACGGTCTCCAACCATTTAGCCAACACACAACGGGTGAACCTTTGTCCTGGGAACCCAACCCTATCAGTAGTGCGTGATATTAGGCTAATTATTGACGACCCATATTAGTCAGCCAGCCGATAGAGCCATCGTTTCAACCCATGGCATCTCTTTGTTGCAAAAAAACTAAAGTAACTTGCTGACATCATCGTATACTATACAATGTGTCTAGAGTGGCTGACACCGTTTTCTAATCGTTAATATAACAAAAAAAAAATTCAAAATGGCGTCCAAAATCGCTGTATTTTACGATTATTTCTGGCGTGTTTTGTTTCAAAACCTGTGTATTTTGCTCATAGCATCACTGATTCTCCATCTTTTCAAACTATTCAAATACGGTAAAAACGTTTTAAAAAAATTTAAAGACATCAATCTAAAATAGTTAAGAATTTCCATACTTATACCATGCTGTCACCAGCGCCTCACCCACGAGGCCGATAGGAAGAAATTGCTCTGGTCACAGAATGTACTTATACATGTTTAAACTAAGTTATTATGCTGTGGGGTTTTGATTTCCAAAAAATGATCTCCAAAATAGCCAAGGTTTGACTAGATAGGATGAAAGTATAGACCTTCTACAATAACTCCAGTTAATGTGTACAATCAAATTTGAGATATCAACAAGTATTTTATGGGGTATTTCAAGGTAGGGGTATATTGTATGGCACTGCCTAAAGCATGAGTTTATAATTAAGGTTTTTAATGGTTTATATTTATACAGAAACATATTTAATATTTAATAAGTCATGAAGGTCAATGAAGGTCTGAACATTATGAAACAGTGATATTAGCACATGTTTTGTCATCATACTTTCTATACTTTAAAGTGATATGTTTTGCAGTAAAATAAACCCAGTTTTTTTTATAAAATGATAGTATCTACAATAAACTCAGGTAAAAAGAACAGTCAAATGCTGGTATGTATGAATATTTGTTGTATGGCTTGGGGTGTATAACATGGCATATTCTGAAACATGGAATATGAGTTACAAAATTGTCAATACATTTGCAAGCATTCATTCAAATGTAAAATTAATATTCTGCTACCAAAAGGAAACTCGGTTTAATAGCTGTATACATACGGAGAAAAACAGCAACAATTACTGGGTTATAAAGGTCATTATTAAGGTCAATGCATCATACGACGTGTTATTTGTTAGTTTTGCCTGTCTTCACTTGGCTATTATTTATTCAGCAACAGAATAAACGATGTTTGACCTAAGGATATGACGAAATAGGGCTTCTAGAAAAAAACAGGTTGTCTCTAGAGTTAAAATTAATGTATAATTAATGTTTTGAAGCCAATGTCTTACACTCGGGGCAATAGGCCTACGAAAGGAGTAGGCCTAGTCCCCAACAAATTGTAGCATAAAAATTTAGCCAGAAATTTGTCAATTCTGAATCAAAATGAACTTTTGCTACCACAATGTATTTTTTAATGAGGACAATTTAAAGGGAAATAGTATTTAATTATAAAAGTCAGTCGAGGTTAAAACCACATGCTACAGCAATCTAAAGTGGTTATGGTGGGTTTTTTCATCATGTTATTTTATATTATAAGGTAGCAATAGACGTGAAAAAGCTAGATAAATCAGTTGACGTTTATTTAGCCAGTATTTTCGTTGTACGTTATACTCTGCTCCTGATTGTCTTGGTCGTGAAGATAAAGCAAGGCATCACCTCTTTCTAAGAGAAAAAATAGATATGGGAATTTCATTTCAATCGAGCTAACTATTGATCAAGCAAAATTGTGGATTGGTGAGTGTCAACATTACATTCTTGTGAACGTTGGGTTGTCTGAGATGGCTCAATGGTGGCGTGTTACTTATCAGGAACTGCAAATATATTTGACAATTAACGTTTAAAACATGCAAACATAGGTTGACGGTCTGTATTTAGAAAACTGAATATATCATGCATTATATAGCTGTGGACGATTATCATTGTCAGTCGTCTCGGATTGTTTTGATTAGCGATAATAGCCCGATGTGATGCGATGTAAAGCCAGAAGGGAGTATCTGTTTACTCACACAGCCTAATCGATCGAGCGAAGAAGAGTGAAATTGTCCGCCACGAGTGAAGATTAAGCCGACAAGAGTGAAATATGGCCGAAAACGCCACATATATCGCCGTTTTTATGCAAACTCAACACATTTAACATCAGTGACCAACAAATGAAAACCCGCACGGAACCTTTTCATATTTGAAGAGTATAATGATTCATTTTTACGATCTTAGGTCGATGTAATTAGCCATACTATGCCAAACAGATTGTAGCTATAGCAGCGCAGTCAGTAGATTTTGTGGCTTTTCAAAGGTCTAGGCCTACACAATCAAGTACGGTCAAATTGACATAGACAAAAGTATTTTTACAAATCATTATTTTCCATCTTGACACTCTGAAAAAATCCCATAGCTGGAATTATACTCATTTTGTTAAAAAACGCGGTTTCATGGGACAGACCTTGCCTGTTTTTCTGATCGTGCTCGGAAGAGTGAAGGTTGAGCCGCGGAAGAGTGAAATTTGGATAAATGGATATAGCTTGCTTTCTCAAACGATGCGATATGAAGACTACTATTTAATATTATTTTGTCCCAAATTGTAATTGAATGTACATTAGGCCTACTGTAATAAAATTTCTGACTTGTCCATTTTTCGTTAAAAAAACGGAAATAAGCCTCGCTCTATTTATATATTAGTAGGCCTACTAATAATGACGTCAAACGTGATGCACGAATTTAGATGATTTTTCAGTCAATTCTCAACCAATTTTATGGAAATGTTGCCTTGATTCGGCGTCTACCCTAAAAATGTCATTGAGAAGTATTGATATTATAAGTAGGCCTAGTATCAAGTAGCGTATATGATTTTAAAAAATAGGTAGTTCATCATGTGAATTGGTTTAGTTTCCCTCAGATAAGTAAAATCTCCAAGACGCCAATACTCAATGTACTTGATAGGGTACATCTCTTCGTGAGCAGTCGTGTGCTAGTTTGCAAGGATGGTTTCGATGACATATGAAAGTCGGCATGGCACAAAGTACCAAATCCTAACAGTAGAACTATTAGTAAATCTCTTGTAGTGGACCTAGTCGACAAGCAAAACAATGTGTCGCAATGGTAGGGCCTACATACAACCAAAGAAGCATCAGCACCATAGAAAATGAAACATTCTTCGGTGTATTAGGATAAATAGGAGATACAGAACTACAATGTTTGATTGCCTCAAAGCCACTGAAATTGGCAGATCTATGGCTGATGTAGCTGAATTGATGCACATCCGTCAGAATCCGGACTCCAGGTGGGGTTGTGAATCCTATTGTATTATGAAAAAATAGTATGGTCGATAACAGTATCCAATTTATTTTAGATGAAAATAGTTAACCATAACTAATACCACAAATGAAAGTCATTTCTAATTTTATCGTTAGAGCTGCAAAGCTCACTTACTCATTGTCCATGCTGCATGGTCGTTTCATAAAAATAATTCCTGATACTAAAGCCAGAAATATGCCCACGTCACCTATTTTATATCTAGCGAACTCATCTAGATGTGCACATCACATTAACTAAACGGATTAATCAATAGGTCAAGTTTGATCCCCACCCCTAGTTTTTCGTAAAGTGGCATTGCTTCTCCCCATCCATAAGTTACATAATGCATACACCTGCTAGAACCCGCACTACGCCGGTTTCTATAGGCCTGGTGTAGATGTAGAACCATTCACATGCTTTCAAAATTTCACTCTTCCGCGGATCAACCTTCACTCTTCCGAGGACGATCAGAAAAACAGGCAAGGTTCGTCCCATGAAATCACGTTTTTAAAACAAAACGACTGATTGCAGCTATGGCATTTTCTTAGAGTGTTAAGATGAATAATAAGGGTTTCTAAAAATACTTTTGTCTATGTCAATTTGACCGCACTTGATTGCACAGACCTTTGGAAAACCTCAAAATCTGCTGAGTGCGCTGCTACAACTACACACTGTTTTGCCTAGTATGGCTAATTAAATCGCCCTAAAATCGTAAACATGTGTCATTATACTCTTGAAATATGTAAAAGTTGCGTGCGGGTATTCATTTGTTTGTCACTGATATTGAATGTGCTCAATTTGCACAAAATCGGCGAGATTTGTGGCGTTTTCGGGCATATTTCACTCGTGTCGGCTCAATCTTCACTCGTGGCGGACGATTTCACTCTTCTTCGTTCGATCGATTAGGCTGTGTGTTACCTGTTGATCAGATGCTGCCTCTTGGCATTGCAGAGCAGTGTGGACCACTCGTGTCTTTTATCAATTTTTGTATGGAATTTCTGATTTTTTGTGGTTCGTATCGCACAGCGGCAGCACTAATCGGGGATTTTATTATATTTTTATATGTGATAATAATGCTTGGATGACATCAAATTCAATCGGCCTGATTTTGTTGTGAGGGTGATTACGGAGACTATTTTGAAGAGAGAGTAGTGAAATCACTGCATACCATCTTTGACTAGCGCTGAGCAGCGCCATATCGCAACAAGAATAGCTTCCCATAAGCAGCGCTACGGGTGCCAGTGGATTATACAACCACTAAAAGGAGTAACCGTGTCGTCCTTTACGAGGCCGTGGATTGATGTATTTGCTTTACCTGAAAAATGAAACGTTGCGGTGACTGACAGCGATCTCGACCCCAGGGTCCAAAAATGTCCATAACTTTTTAATTACTTTGCGACCTCTGGGCTGGGCATGGAACTGAAATGTTACAGATTCTGAAAAAAACTATTTTCGACCTGATTATTCAGCGATATAATCAGATATGACAGTTCAAATAAATGTCCCACGATTTTGTACGCGGTCAATCTCTGGCTGAAACCTGTCTGGCTGAAACCTGTTTCAGGCACTGGGGCTATAAAAGGAGCACCGATTTTGACAGAATAAAAAAGTTAACTATCCCAGCTATAAAATACATGATTTCCCTGTATTGCAATTTATTGAGAAAAAGCTAATTCACATTCATTTGCCAGCGTCACCTGGTATTTAAAATGTCTACTAGCTCTGTAGATAGCAGTTTACCGTATCTTGTGGTTTAACCTGGTGTTTCCTGAAGTAATGACAGTAGGCCTACTTAAGAAACTGTTCGTTACGCTGCTGGTAGCGCTGTTCTTATTTCTGTATTCATACATGAAGTAAGTTTGAATTGTAGAATTTAAAGATGTTATTACATTGTGAATTTCATAACAGTTTGTTGGTTTTTCGCTCCCGCAGAGCCGTGAGTTATTGATAAATTGAGTTTAGGTCTATATCACTAGTTTCTTCGGTGGGATCAGGGAGATAAATGTCAGTGGTCCAGCTTGGGTTCTTCCTCAGTCCATTCACACAAGGCGTCTCTGTCCTTGGATGAGGGAGGGAGCCAGAGGGACTGATAGTTATCCGACCTTAAGCTACTAGAGATTAATTGTGTGGAAATTACTAATAATAATTTGCAGTAATTAAATCCCGGTGAACTGCTCATAGTACACATGTACATGTATATCGGACGCCGCTAGTCGGATGCGGTGGCTTATATGACCTGCCCCACCTGTTGATTGGCTACCGTGGTCCTGCCCGTGGTTCCTCCACGCGGCCGAGTCGGGATCACCCCATGCCTCAGGGGTGATAACACGTTCACGGACTCCTCGCTGGACATTTTGTGTCTGCCCAGCAAGTTGGCTACGTCTGAAAATACTGCATGTTCCAACGCAAGGAGCATTGCTGTACTGTATGTCAATTCCCAATCAAAGGACATAAATTACCGTGGGGTAAGAGGTGCACGATGGCGACTACCGCAACAACAACAAGTCTTACCACATCCAGTGTCTCAACAAATTCAACAGCTACAGACACCACACCAGGCATCACTAGGAATAACGTAGATGAAGCGACAGTAACCGTCACGAACATGACAACTGCTACTACCACGGTGGGTTCAGGTCTCATGACTCCATTGACGACATCTGCCATACAACCATCATGCATGCTACAGCAACAACCGGTGACACAGGCTCAGCAGCAGATGATGATGACTCCCTCACAGGCTCAGGTGCAGATGTCGGTCCAAGCTTCACATCTCCCACAGCCTCAGGTGCTGTCAGCTCAAGCTCTACCACAACAGACACAAGCTCAATCACAGGCAAAGCACATGGCTCTCCCGCAACATACACTGCAACCCATGGCTCATCAGCATCAACCACAGGCTCTTCCACAGCCACAAGTCATGGCGTTTCCAAATCACCAAGCCATGGTTATGCCGCAGCTGACACAGGCTTTACAACAGCCTCAGGTCATGGCTTTTCCCCAAAAACAACAGCAGCAGTCACAAGCCATGGTTATACCGCAGCAGCTGCAGCTTCCTGTGCAGGCTCAAGCCATGGCTATTCCCCAGCAGTTGCAGGTTCCCATGCAGTCTCAAGTCACGGCTGTTCCCACACAGCTGCAGGCTCCCTCGCAACCACAGGTAATGGCTGTACCGCACCATTGCACGGTCTCTGGCCTTGGATGAGGGAGGGAGCCAGAGGGACTAATATTTATCCGACCTTAATACTAGAGATTAATTATACCTACCCTGCTTCTCAATTCTACGGCATGGGACTATTTCGCAGAAAGGTAATTTATAGAGGTTTGTTTGTGTTTTAAGGTATATTGTTTATCTCATAAATCATACTTTTAATTGAAGTTATTCGGTCTCTTTTAACAGTGAGGTTAAACGGCTAGTATACACGTTATACTGTGTTTTGTATAATTATTGAGGAGAGCATTCATCCGGTGACCGGAGATGCTGTCGGGTTGCTTACAGTCTGATACTGTGGTAAATTAGTGTGAACTACATGAATTTTAGAAAAGGATGAATTATAAACCACAAGGCTTATGAGCTAAATGACTGAGGTTATTACTTTATAAATCTGGGAGCCCCGGGTAACTTATCTGCCATCTTGTGAAGTTTTTATCTGAACAAAGAGGTTCCTTGTTACAAACATACAGTCATCATCGAATTAGAGAATTAATTAGTATAACTTCCGGCCCATCAAGGTCCGCCATCTTGTTTTAGGGACAAAAATCTCTCTAACAAGATAGCGGATTGGCTGCTGAGATTAGGCCACACCTTCTCAGGATGTACGGTATGTATAAGCTCCGGTTTGCCTGAGAGACGGGAGAAATTTAGAAAATTAGAAATTTAGATTTGGACTTTTGTCATTTTGGGCTTTTCGATAACTTTCGGACCTTTACATACGTTTTGGACTTCAACTATTTTTCTTTGACAGTTCCACTCTTCATGGGAAGAAATCAGTATAACATGCATCAATAGATTATAGTAATTATGAATTAGCATGGCTATAAACAAGGACGAGACACAATACTCACTATTTGGATTATTTGTAAAAGGAAGATTATTTTTAGTGATAAATCTTGCTTTAATTCGGTTACACGGATATGAGTTGGGAGATTCATTGTTTGGAAACATATATATGCCAGTCGGATTATTTTGTGAAAGGATTATAGTTATCACCCTGTAGTAAGACGCTCGGATTACTCATCACCCTTAATACAGGTGTGCTAATAATATAGCATGGAAGTAGTGTAAAATTATATAAATAAAAATAAATGGTCAACAGGTAAGAAATCCTTGCTGTGTGTTGATAGTGGTTGGTATCTTTTTGGTCTAAATCTCCATTAGAGTATTATCTGTCCTCCGTTTTTCCGACGTATTCGCTCCGATATTAACACTTTGAAGTCCAGCGAGTTATCCCTATTTAATGTTAGCCCAATAAATTAACGTTATCTAATTATTATTTGGTATGTTCGATTCGGTTCTAAACTGACTGGTTGTGATTTATCCAATCACCAGTCTAAACGAGTCGCAACTTCACACAGCAAACACGAGACGTTGGCCCAATGTTGGATTACTGTTGGGTCAACATTCCATAATCCTTGATTGATAGATTGATTACAAAATTTAACATAAAAAGGTCCGTGTAATTTGATTTTTTTTTTATTGAAAATAGCTTGAATGTATTAACTTACCACCTGCTTACAGAGACACAGGTTTCTTGTTCTTATGCATTATGTCAAAACCCAGCAAACACGAAACGTTGGCCCAATGTTGGACTGACGTTGGCCCATCGTCTACGACGCTGGCCCAGCATCAGCCCTGAACATTGTGCCAACGCTTCGTGTTTGCTGGGAACTGTCAAACTCCACATGCGTAATATTAGCTGGACAACGACTATACAAGATGACAATTTGTAAATGCAATAACGTTATTTATAAATTGATTTGATTCCAATCGAGAGAAACCAATTTCAATTTGATTTATCTTTATACAGGAAGATAAGATCACATATTGCCTACTCACGGTACCAACAGCTATCGCTACGGTATCCTATTGAAGTCTCATATATATAAATATGAATTTTATGGTGAGAAGTCAAAAGACAAACAATAAATTTCCTTATGTGATTTTCTATTTGGCCTTTTCCATTGTTTACGAACTAAATGTAAGCCTGAACAGACCTATTCTTTTTGCAAGATACAATGCTATGATATAATTGACAATTAAGCACAGCCATTAGTCACATCATCAACACAGCCACATACATAATATGCTGTAATTTCCTAATAACACGCATGGCGTCGGACCTGTAGTACAATAACATGTATTGTTTCCGGCGTACATGTAGTAGGACTATACCCAGTAAACACACAACATTTGCACAATGTTGGACCATCGTCGAAGACGCTGGGCCGACGCTTTACAAACGTTATACAATTTGTTTGTGTTTGCTGGGTAGGCCAAGTTCGCAATGTTGGTTTGATGTTGGGCCAGCGTCGTAGACGGGGGCCAACATTAAACCATTATTCGCTCAACGTCTTGTGTCTCGTAGTATTCTATAAACGGCATATATTATAGCAATTAAATTAATCAGATTGTTCTATTTTCCTCGATTGTAACAAATTGACCCCCTAATAACCAAGATATAATGACGGAAGGAATGTATAATAGTATTCAGGTAGAGCATGTGATTCTAAGTTATACAATATAGCACAAACAGCAAAAGCAGATAAGTACTAGTATTACAAAATAATTCTATAGTTTATCCATATCAAAGTATATTATAAGGCCACTCCTGGATAATTTATCAACATGTAATAACAGCCCACATGTCAGCATGTAGTGTCACGTACTGCACCGATAACTATTTCATCATGATATTGTTGTAGCTTATGTTAGTTTTTAATGCTTATTTTGCTATGCGATGTTTGCTAATCTCATTTACTTTATGTTAAATGTCTATGGCCAGGTTGCGTTAGGAAACAATACTTGGTTTAGTTATTTAATAAAAGCTTTAAAATATTACTACTAGTCTTTCAGCTGATGGGTTGGATTTGACCATGAAAGGTACCCTCAATGTTATGCCTGATTATTGTTCTATACCCCTTGGCACATATTTTAAGCTTGGTGCCCAAGCCGGGTTCCTGTCAAATTTTGAAAAATCGCCTTATAGTAGGGCGGATTGTGGGTCGAACCGTGACCGGCTGGACAAAAGTATGAAATTTGGCACAGTTACTCCTGCGATATTACTGAACAATTTCAGAAGGGTAGGCCAAAAATCAGAGTGAATTTTCCTTGTAAAAATTGCATTTTACGTAACCATGGCAACACAAGAAACTTAAATAAATAAAATCGATGATTTAATGCGTAATAAACAAATAAACCCTTTTAAAACTGATATAAACGGGAAATACATCATCGTCTTAAATAGAGCGGCAGTAAAACCTTGGTTTTGTTAGAAAATTCCGGTTACCATAGCAACCAGGTATGCAATATTACAGAAATGTAATTGTACTTGTCATTATTCTTTAAATTAACAGATTATAGCGTTACAGAGAGTTATATTAAAACTAATAGCGCTTCTGTTAAACATTTTAAACAATCTCAGACAACAGTGATAACATAAAAAAGTGAAGATATACACTAATTATCATGTTGCCATGGATACCGACGAGATATCCTCTGACACATTTCTTCGGGGTACTGGGATGATTGCTAGTAGTAGTACTTTTCGCCCCCATCCGGGGAGGGTCATTAGGGATCTGTTTTGTCTGTTGGATGCTGTGTATGGCATTGTACGGAAGCACTAGTTTACAGCAATCATCCAAGGGCAGCTGCAGCCTCCTCGTATCTGGCTATAATCTTCGGGCGGATTGCCAGTGGCGTACCCTGGTTCCTCCGCTCAACAGCGGAGCCAATGCAGCACCCGCATCAGTGCTGGCGCTGATGTAGGCCGTGGTAGCCTTAAATAACCGGCAATAGCGTGTTTGACATTAGGTATCTCACGTGGGATGAATGGAGTTACCCAGAGGGAGTGATCCTTCCTATTGTTACTCTGGGGACTATCCGACCCGAGGATAGCGGAGCTGCGCAAAATGCCACAGAGGGCATGTCTGGGGGTATATCCCCTAGACATGCCCAGAACCTCTTATCGGGCGAGCGAAGGAAAACACTCTCAATAACCCACCATGCCCTATCACCCCCACCCTCACATCATCATCTGTACATCTTTCATCTCATCAATTGACTACAACGTTTTTATCGTATTATAATGTCACTTAAAAGACCTTTTGTGACGAAAAGTGACGTAAAGCAATGATTTACTACTACTACTACTACGACACATTTCTTCACAAAATATATACATATATATACATAAATGCTTTAAATAAACCACCAGTTCATCATTTGGATAAAAAACTTAATCCCCCGTGTTTGCCTGACACTCGACATCGAAAATTTTATGACGTCATCATTTTATGACGTCACACCGTGCTTATTACCGCTGATTACTCAGATCGGACAAACTTTTGACTATCACTCAATAATTAATAATATATTTCATTGTAAACGACTGAAGATCATGCATGGTCTGTTAGATCATGGTCTTATTTGACCCATTGAAACGATTTTTTCTGGCAAATAGACACACCCGGTTGTAAAAAGATCAGCAAATGATATTTTTATCTACATACGTTTCGGAACACAACGTAGGGGGACAACCTCGTGAACAAGCTGCTGATAATGTGTAAGAAGTCAAAATGCAAAATTGCGAATTTTGGATCTGATTAATTTCTAACTTTTGCAATACAAATCCAATGTTATTGTGCAATACCTCATTTTCGACTAAATCAATGATGACCAGTTCATGAAAATGTTTATTGAAGGTCAGCTAGGGATGAAATCCAAAATGGCGGTAATTTAGGATCTATGTTGTTCTCAACATTGAAATAAAGCTTCCATCTTCCATGTAACACACCTTTTCGACAAAATCAATGAGGACAAACTCAATAACAATATGTTTTATGTTTCAAGATCCTCTACGGATTATTAAATCCAAGGTAGCGGCCATTTTTAATCCAGTTTATTCATTGCATTTCAAAAACAAATTTTATCGTAAACAAGCTGCTTAATCTTTTTGAGAGCCTTGGAAAATAAATCATTATTTTGACGAAATTTTCCTTTTTGCTACTTCACCCATTTTGTTTTTTTGTTTCTCACACGTTTTCAGTGGCTTGTTGACGCGTGAATCCCTCTAGGCTGTGATCCTGGGCACATATAGACATGATTTTCAGAATCAAACCTTTTACAACAAATCGTGTCTGTTAAACCAGCCTGGCCTCTTGATAAAGGGTAGCCCAACAATTCGAGTAATTGTACTTGTTTTATTAGTGATTCCGTAACCATAGCAACAACGGTGAACAATTAATACTTACTACATATCGGAAATATTAGATTCAATTATTGTATGCAAATCTATATATTTACATCAATGGTATAAAAATAAATACATTTCATTTCTAATATGCATGTATTTATACCATGACAACCCATAATCAGCTAATTGTGTTTGAATGTTCCATGAGCCATACAATTTCACAAATGACACTGTAATAATCTTTCCATTTGGGCTCGTGTAATATTTCTACATACCATACTAAAATGTTATTTTTATCATGATACTGATGTATGTAAGCAAGGCAACGAAGTATTTCTGATATTCATAGTGGCCAGGAAATATTTTCGTGCGAGAAAAATCATCTGTGTCTTCACCACGACATTGACTTGCTATGTAAAGTCGTCCAAAGAGATTGCAGTCATTTTGGGGCCCACACTTACATTCTTTTCGTCATATTTTGCATTGGATTTGCTTGTTTTATTTTATATTTGAATGGGAGACTTTTGTTCAGTATTGACGTTTGTTACATATTTCTGTTATTTATAACTGCTAAACTGTTTGATTGTGGTAAAAAGACGAGGCGATTTTTTCGTATCTTTCGGGTTGAATTTAATTGCCGAAATCAATATTCTCACTTGTTCCCTCACGCCTACTAACCACCTCACGAATACAAAATTGTTAGTGAGGGCCACTGCGTCACTATAAAGTATCGGGAACCAGCGTGCATAGTCCACAATGTTCCAGTGCACAAAAACATAATACAAAAGCCTCTAGTGATGCCATAAGTACGGAAGTGCATTTATTACATAACAATGTTTTTTTCTAATCCGTTATAGCGCTCTCATAATCCGTTATAACGGTCTCCTGATCCTTTATAACGGTCTACTATCATGTTATAACGGTATACTGATCCGTTATAACGGTCTCCTTTATAATTGTCTGATATTCCGTTATAGCGGTCTAATATTCGTTTAACGGTCTAGTATTTCGTTATAACGGTCTAGTATTTTAAAACGGTCAACTATCCCGTTATAGCGGTGTAGTATTTTGCTATAACGGTCAACTAATTGATTGCAACGGTCTTTCTACTCTACTAATTCGTTATAACGGTATACTAATCCGTTATAACGAAATACTAGACCGTTATAACGGATTAGTAAAAGTAGGCTGTTATAGCGGAATAGTAGACCTCTATAACAAAATACTAGACCATTAAAACGGATCAGTAGACGTTATAACGGGTTAGTAGACTGTTATAACAAAATAAAAGACCGTTATAACGAATTTGTAGACCGTTATAGCGAGATAGTAGACCATTATAACGGATCAGTAGACCGTTTAAACGAAACAACATACCGTTATAACGCAATAGTAGACCGTTATAAGGAAATACTCGATCGTTATAACGGAATAGTAGACCGTTCTAACGGATTAGTATACCGCTATAGCGAAATAATAGACCGTTGTTACGGAAATAGTAGACCGGTATAATGATATAATAGACCCTCATGATGGAATAGTAGACCTTTAAAACTGATGAGTAAACCGTTATAACAACATAGTATACCGTTACAACGGAATATTACACCGTTTTAAATACGATGTCGAATTTACGTTGGGCAACACGGGGCCACTGCCCAATCAGACTGATCAAGAAAATCGACTTTTGTTTTTTAGAGAGCCTTATTCAACTGTAAACCACCGAGCATCACTATGATTTGGTTTTCATCGTAGATTTCTAGCCACTGCCATTGGGTGGATTTAACAACGGCAAAAATGGCTGATCAACAGCAACGACAGCCAGTTACCCAGGATTATTACCCTGTTATGTTATGCTTTATGACCATGCATCCCATATCTAATCATAGCCACAGCTGCAGCTTTTTCATTAAACAAAGGGACACATGAGTCAATATGTTGTTGTTCAAATGCATAAAAAGACCCATTTTTTATAGTGTCTCTAAATCCGAGTCTCTCCTCATATAGAACAGAAGCGGTTTGGTTTCGCCCCGCAGTTTCTTTTTCGATGGCATTTTCAAAACCTTCATTGATATTATGTATTATGTGCGTGATACATGAACGTAGCGCTCTGGAAGACAATGTCGGCATATGTAGTAATACACTCACGACTTGACTCGTGGAATAATACAAAACAGCAATACAAAACACCCTACAAAGCACCCTACGGTGATGGAAACTGAAAAATACTCAACTCACCAAGAGGGACGTGGCACAATGGTACAATGGGTAGAGCCGTGAGAGTTCGATACCCGCTTGATGTAGGATTTGCGGAGAAATATTATGTTTCCTCAATGCTGGGACATCACTGTTTCGATGTTGTGCCCTTGGGCAATATACTTCGCCCTTACGTGCTTCACCTCACTCAGGTGTAAATGAGTGCATGTTCTAATTATTTGCTAGGACATAGATGGCAATATATACGAAAAGTACCTAGCGCCGAAATGGTTGCAGTGCTGTATGCTCCAAAGGGGAGTTGAAATGGTACATGAACAGGCCCAGTGACCTGGGGTAATGGCTGTGAAGTATTGTATGTGCAACTGTAACCGTGTAACTGTTGGGGTTGATAGGTTTCTGCTAAGCAAGTCACTGCCAACTTTAGTTAAGTGAACGCCGTCATCACTTAGCACACATGCACTGATGGAACCGTCACGTGTTCTAAAGTTGCCATCATTGTCAATAAAGGTGCACCCTTTGTCCCGACAGAGTACTGATAGGCCAGCATTAAAGGCATCAGTGCGTTCTAGTGTATAAGAATCTTCCCGAGGGCAGACACTGCTGATCTTGACCGACTTGTTAGATATAGTTTTACTAACAGCAACATCAATGAGATCATCATAATCGTTCAGCAGTTCATCCACGTCCACCTTACCGCTACAGTCATTACCACCTATCACCAACACTAGATCACTGTGTGTACCTGTGATGGACTGGCAGTGTCTACGTACATCACTAATGTGTCCACACTATCACACATCACTAATGTGATTTCACCTTGGTAGAGGTTTCATTCATATTATGGGGGTCAAGGCCGGCTATGATAGAGCTCCCTAGAACAAGAGCTAGTTGGTCTGTAGCTTGTTGATCAGGGCGTGCTGATCCTCGCTGTGGCTCACTCTTTTTACCGGTTATTAGATCACGGTTCTGCTTCACCAGCTCATCACAGTCAGCAGTCTTAACCGCTAAAAGCTTGACGAGGTCCAAGTTGAGTCAGAATCAAGTGAAAAATCAATTTTAATAGACAAAATGCACGAAAGTGTTATATGAGACATAATTTATGAGCCTACACTGAAAATTAAGTTTGTTTTCAGATATTTATATATGCGATATAGAATTTCAAATGGCTAAAAAAATAGATCTAATACGAATAGAACGACATGTTTGTTGTGGTTTTAAATACAAATGATTATTTACATTATTTTAATGTATCTTATCTTATTTATCTTATTTTATGTACCTTGTCTGATCAAAATATCAATAATATCATAGCAAATTAAATACAAGCTCTAAATGCTGAAAAAAATGTATTATGTACGTTTTCAAACAAATCAAAATAAATAATCTATGTTGGAATTTTGATCATAAAGGGTGTAAAAACATAATATCAATGTGCATATTGTAAAGCTGATTTGAATTTTGTATTGCCTTTTTGGGAATTTAATATTCTGTAGATTACGAAATTGTTAAAATATAAACAGTTATATTTTTGTGTTTTTGCAGGCAAAGGGTGGTTATATCTAAACTTTCCTTTCTAAAGACCAGATTCTCATGATAATGATGCTATCCAGTAGATAACATCATGGGTGAGGCGTAAAAATATTTCTATTGTGTCTTATAAAGCAGAATCTAATTGAAGAGGCAAATAATGGGCCTAGGGTCATTCTCTTTTACTGTTAAAGGGACCCCTTGGGATGAGACATTTTCAGTTTTGTCAATTTTGACAATTTAATTTATATGAAGCTATATAGCCTACTGATCTTAACTAAAAATACAAAAAAGTCAAAAAACAATTTTAACCCTTTGAGTGCGGGCGACGCTTTTAAGCGCATTCATACTGTTTTTCCACAACTAAAATTTGACAGAAATTGAACAAATATGCGTGTATAAATCTTGAGTAAAGCCCCCATTGTGAAATTTAGCAGGTTTAATTTTTAAGTGAGGAGGTATTTTCCTTTATTTGAAGTTGGCAATTGCGTGAGCAATGCCAACTTCAAATGAAAGGAAAATGTTAAGTAGTAATGAAGCACTTAAAGAGTTAAAGCACCGAAAAAAAGTGAAATAGCTATATTCCCAGGTCGTATATTGCCATGTAAACAAAACAAGTCAGCAATATACAGGACTTTACACCACATATTCCCACTTCTTGGACGGGGAGATCAAGGCAATCACCGCTAATTTGCCGCTAATTGGTGTCTTTTAGGCAGGACATAGGGGGATACACGGCAACACTGATTGTCTGTCCAACGCTGGGCCGACAGCATCAACATGTGGCCCAATGCTGTAGGAACATTCAATCATCCTTCAGCAAGTGTTTATGTATACAAAGAGTTTGTTTGGGTTTTAAGCGGTTTCATAGAAATATTGATAAAAAATATTTGTAAAAATCTAAAAACTCTGAAAAAAAAGAAATCATGATCTGGGGGATACACTACTTCATTACAAAACTAAAAACGAAAATTGATGTCATCCCAAGGGGTCTCTTTAATTCAATTATTTCTATTGTGAGATTACCTGAAGACATTTACAATAACACTAATGAAGATTCTTACAACATATTTAAACAGGTTACAATGTAAATACATTTAGAGCACTTTAAACTTCAATCATGCTGGTGCTTTTGAAGAGGAAGGGTTTTTTTTTCATTAGCTTCTCATCATATGGGATATTATCCCAACGAGTTAAAAAGCTGCTAATGAATCTTCTGTTGGTTTTGTAAGGTATGAGATCCAGATATATAGGTCGCATAATATGTTATACCATGGTACACAAAGGGTCTAATTGCCAAATTTGTCCGAAATGTCTTGCTTGTTAACCCCCCTAGCCAAATTCCTGAGATTTAAAGCTTTCCAACGGTATATGATAAGTGATGTTGTTTTTTGGTGGAATGTTGACTCAAATTGTGGTCACTTTGCTGCTACACTACTTGTTGGTTGGTCACACTGTCTGTCTGTCCCCCTGATTACTTTAAAAGTAATGAACGGATTTACATTGAGCTTTTGCCATAGGTGTCCTTTACAAGAACAGTTGAATGAATGATCCGGCTCACGATCCAGATACAGGATCCCCATTACGATCCGAATCACATGGATTAGTAGTAGTAGTAGTCCTGGGGCTGATTCTGAGAACTAAGCTAAATCAAGAGTTTGCTACAGCCCCCCCCCCTAAATAACATAGGTTCCTCACCTTTTTTATTCGGCACATAATTATGTAACTAGTTTTTTTAACATTACCCCTCTAGAAATGTGTACGAAAGAAAAAATCGCATTTTGAAAAAAATGAATGATTACTTGTGTTTTTGCGGAAAAAATTTAGAATTTTAATTTATGCCTCAGTAAAAACTAATTGTTACACTGCAATATTTTGTTCATATATAATTATACTATTAAATACGTACAAGGTAAAATTAGCAGTGGGGGGAGGGGGGGGGGGCGGTGATCAATTCTACTTCCCTACATTGTATGGTGTCCGTTAATAGCACAAACAGCATGAAGATAAATCACAGTAGCTTTACATACAATAATCATCCATTGTGTATTGTCTGGTTACATTTGTAGAACTTATAAATCTACGAACTGTCTCTCGCATTAAGAAGAACCATAGCTTGTGTCAGTGTTTCATTTCTGGCCAAATAGTTGCCGATGATTATTGACAATTTTGTCATCGGTGGCGCCATTTTGAATTTGTATATAACCACTGGAGGAAAAAATGGAAACAACTTTTTTTGTTGATCTAGGCCTATGGGTTGTATCTTTTAGGAAAAGAAACATTCATTCATAATCAACATGAACATGACACAGAATTACACACTTCATTGTACTAAATGATATGAGGACAAGAAATGAGGTTTCGGGTACGTGAACCTCTCCACCTTTGAGGATGTGATTAACATTAAAGGGTTAACACTACTTGTTAACCTTTTAACCGCCAAATTATTTAATTGGAATTAAAAAAAAACTTATATAATAAAAAGGGTTAAACACTATGCTCTGATCGACCAAACATGAGAGATAATAATATATGATTTAAATCTAATGACGTTGCCGATGTGCATGTAGGCCTACATGTAGTTAGGTCGAGAATCTCAATTTCGTGACCACTCTCTGGCTAGTGGGCGGGGGCCCTAGGGTAGTGGTTAGCACCGCTGCCTTTCACGCCAGAGTTTGGGGTTCGGTTCCCGGTCTCGGCGGTTTGAAAGCGGTATTGTGGGGAGCCTCCGTGACCGAGAGGTAGCGTGCTGGGCCTCAGACCGCCAGGGCGTGAATTTCGAATTCTGTGTCTGGAGGACAGTCTCATCTCACCATCCTTAGGAGGTTCTCCTGACCCAGTTTAGCCTATATGTGCACAAAGGTGGCCTAAAGCCCGATTCATTTCTCTGGCTAGTAAGGTTTGACGATTGATTTAACTTCTAGAGACCTTTTAGAAAAAACTTAGACTCCATGTCCCTCTCCAAAAATCCCAGCATTTTTTTTTAAGGGCCAAATCCAAGATGGCCACCGGCGAAGCCAGCAGCCATCTAAAAAAAGAGGGGTAGATCAGGAAACTGATGGGAAACAACTCTATAAAGCAGTTGTTCTTTCTTTCTGAATGATTCATAGGTCCATATATTCAAATTTAGAGGAGTCTATACATTATCGCGAAAAAATAAACATGGCTAAATATGCAAATTAGCACCCATTACGGAAATTTCTTGTTATCTTCATCACCGGACAAATGCTTGTCATAGCTCAACAAAAGAGGTGTCTATACGTATATAGATATACATTTTCATGGTCAAGGAATATGGTGGAGACATTTTTATTGAGATCAAGTAATAAATATTTTCCAAAATATGAAAATTAGCTCTGCCATTACTGAAATTTCTTGTTTTTTGTATAATCGGTTACATATTTGCTATAGCTCAATAAAAAGGTGTCTACATACTTATTTTAAAGGTCAAGGAATATGTATGAAAAATATGTATGAAAAAAGTATCTTGGTGGCCATTTACACAGCGTATGTGATCAAATAAATAAAGTATTTAAAAAGAGTTTAAAACCTCTCGCAGGTTAACTGTTAAGGTATTCATCAAATTCATAACCGAACATATCTGCGTCAACTCTATATTTGTCCAAGACTCTCTGCAACACATTCACCGATATGTTCCTGTACATATATGCGTATTTACTTAGTACCAAATTTGTCCCTGGATTACCACGCGGAAAGTTTTCTAAAAATTCTTCAGCACCAATAATTGGTAAAATTGTCTCTATATCCGACTGTAGTGTATCCATACGCCCGATAAAATCATAATCCATAGTGCACGGGAAACAGTTGGACTGTAAAAAAAAACAGTTTAAATATGACTACAATAGTACATCATGTTTTCCAGGCACTATATATTATACAAAATGTTTTTCCAAACTTTAGCTACACGTTTACATGGTTAATACAAAGTCGAGCCGGTACTGCTTTAATTGGATGACATAAACGGGCCCGAGATATAAACGGGCCCAAGACATGGTACGTGTTGTTTGTAAGATGACTGTTACCTGGTAAGACATGAAGTGTGCATCTATGTGCTCTGTAAATTCTTCGTCTGGTCGTCCCTAGAAATAAAAGGGTAACATTTGATAGTATTAAGCTGGGGAGGTGTTGTTATATCACATTTGAGCATGTTCACGGTTACGTGCCACATGGTGTATGGCAAATTGAGTTTTCAAATTTGATCTTTCATGAAATCACTGAAGTATCATTAGTTGGCATCATCATATCAAGTATCACTAGGATCGACAAATATAACAAATTTAGAACATTTCAATTACAGGTAAGAGCACAATTCGATATATTTTTGTTTGGAATCATCATTTTATCTAATCGGAAATCTGAGGTACCCAAACAACCTTGAGAACGATACAAAAATCAAGTGTGTTTAACCATCTATTGGGGCCTACGTCTAAAACTCAGCCTATCATAATAAGCTTCTGATTGGCCAGTTAAAAAGGCTATCCTGCTAAACGTTCTCTGATTGTCTGTCACATAATATGTGTGAACCGGCGGCTGAAAACTAGGTTGGTCAATGGTGGGGTGTTTCTCGGGCACAATTTCAAATGCCTCGTTTCAGTATGTGGTCAGATACAGAACACTGAGAATGAGTGTAAGATATCTCGGGCCCCGTGTGGAATGAGTTAATGTGACTATTTTTATTTTTAGCCTAATAGATGAAGACTAGTTATAATTACATATAATGTGCAATAGACTTACTGCATATCTCAAAAATTCTTCGAATGAGACTTCAACGTATTCATCTCGAATTACATCGTCACCATGAATGGCAATGCTCTGAAATTACGAAAAGAAAGTTGTATTAACGGTAACGCTGGTAAATACAGTTTACAAGTATATCAGCACCCTTCACGTGAACCCTCACACTCTTAACGATGTAACTTACCTTGCATATAACATGACTTGTCCAATACGACTATCAATCTAGTTGTGGC
This sequence comes from Flabesymbios commensalis, assembly GCA_964017125.1. NCBI lineage: Eukaryota > Metazoa > Annelida > Polychaeta > Terebellida > Flabelligeridae > Flabesymbios > Flabesymbios commensalis. The sequence goes on along the minus strand of OZ024917.1, from coordinate 29,622,626 downwards.
ATGGGGAGTTATTACCCCTGTATAGGAAAATGATTTGTGACATGTTCTAGGAACGAATAATTTGTTATTTGTTGGAGATCTGAGGGAATAATTTGAGTGACCTTTAATATTAGTAAACATAGTCTGTATATAGTGGGGTGCATTATACAGCATTATGGGTGCATTATAAAGCTTGGTCAATGTTTTATGAAATAACATGGTCAGCTTGTGCTATGGGGCAGTTGCACAAAAATCTGAGCAATTGGTTGAATATTATATATTAAGGAGTGAATCGTGCTCACACTAAAAAATATTGATAGGATTTAACCCACCCACCAACTTATCCAAAATAAATACATAATTGGAATAGGTTCTAAAAATGAAACGAAAACATACATGCATAATAAAACACCATAAATCATTTATTGTATGTAGTGTAAGCTCTTTACTGATTGTAATTTATGTGGGGATCTAGAAGAGAAAATAAATGTACAGGATTTAATCTCCAGGTGTACATCACAAGTCTTTTCTTTTTTATCAGGTGGCGACAGAGTAGAAAAGCCATAAGAAATGCATTTTTATTTTTTTATTGAAATTGGCTGTGGACCCACCCAACCTCTTCCGAATTTTTACGGATTTTTTGAGGAGTTTTAAAGGGACTGGCCCAGAGACGACATTCCTGATGCATTATGATTTGTAATTATTGACAACCATGTCAAAAATAAGATATACGGGGATTTCGTCTCTATATCTAGCCTAACTGGTGAATGCGCAGCAGAAAAATTATAAACTTTTGCGGTTCTAGTCTATGGTCATGTTTACATCATATGGTCATACTAAGAAGCCAAAATAAAATCACAAATTTTTTGCTGATTTTAGCCTGGGCCAGTCCCTTTAAATATCTTCAACACGCAATAATATGGTACCCCGAAAATAGTTTATCACTGCGTTTTTCTTCAAATTTGATGCGTAGTTACAGGAGTAAGCATCTAATCTTGAGCACTGACTCGGTCAGCATCTCATGCATGTTATTGACAACTATACTCACTTTCATTCTTCTTACAGGAAGCCTGTACCCGTGTTCTTTAACACATTTATCCAAATAGCCAGACGCCAGTCTATCCAGTGGGTGTCGTGTGAACATAAATTTGAAGTATTCTTTACGTGGGTCAGGATAGCCATCTTTCATCTCGCGACCAATGTCGTCTCCTTTCGACAACCGATTAAAACCATATTCCTTCCAATTTCTGAAATTAATTTATTACGTTAGAATAAAAATATTCACATAGTGAAGACATTTAGATTCAGATTAGTCCCATATAGTTTAACATGATCATGCTGATACAAGACTAAGAAGATACATGGTGTCGCTCTCATAAGGACCATGTGACGGATGGAAGCGTGTTTTATCATTGTATTTTTCATTGTTTATGTACTGAAGCGGCTGATGATATTGCACACACCAAAACGCAAAAGTTTACCAGGGGGTAAATCCCACATGTATTTTTTTTGTATTTACATGTCCAGAAAAATTATATTCCCATGTATAGATTTCCAGAGTAGATTGTGGTCCCAGGATGTACACTGGGATATTAAAGTTTGACTGAATATTTTATTCTCTCTGAAAAATCCCCAGAGGACGAGCGGGGAAGCGTCTACCAAATTGTTCGGATCAGGAACGGATAATACCACACTGTCAGGACAGAAGGAATGCAAGACATAGACTAGGCATAAATATTTTCATTCTTTCTTGACTTGACTTGACGGAAACTTTAACCCTTAGAGCGCTGAATTAATTTTGTATAAAACATGGAGACCAAAGGGTTTTTTCAATTTAAAATCATCATTAATGTCTTAGTCAGATCATTCAGATTCATTTGCATACCTTTGTTCTGGGTATACAGTCATTTTAAATATTTGTACTCTTACAGTGCGGGGTTGGACTTAAGTCGTCAGAATCTGACGTCTACAGACGTCAGATTCTGACGACTAAAGTCTATCCCCGTACTGTAAGGGTAAAAGTAACTTTCAAAATGCAACAGCCGAGTACATCATAGCTTCCTACCCACCTCAGCAACCAATGGGAGTCGATTCAGGATCGATGACTGAATCGTCGAAACTCCCATCAAGTCATTCTCAGGCAAGGCTGACCCCTATGGCTCATTTGTATCGAATGGGGCTTGTCCCTGGAGGCACCAGGTTCGAAGCCCGGTCGGGCCGGATATTTGTCATCGTGGTTGTGCATATTACAGTGCTCCAAACTGTTTAAAGACATGGAGTGTACAGTGCTGTCTATGCTACTGTACACCATAAAGAACCCTTGAAGTCATAAGAGTAGGGCATAGTCCCAGCTTCGGGCTTCTTTCTGTCGCGATATTGCCTCATTCTGCAGAAAGCGACATGAGGCAATATTCACTCACTCACTCACTCACTCGCTCACTCGCTCACTCGCTCACTCACTCACATTCTCAGGCAAGCAATTAAAGGCCAAATCAATAGTGAACAACATTCTGAAAAGTGTACACTAATTAGCCCGCTTAAATCTCTTAACAGCGTCCCGAGACTGGTATAGCGCTAGTCAATTATAAGCAGCAGGCTCATGCTAGGCCGGCACTCATTACCACGGTCAAAAGAAATATAGGCTAATGAAACCATCGGTGACCAGTGAGGTCTGCCAGGGGCACCACCGAACCCCGGCCCATCGCCCACTGCGATAGACCAGTGATGCGCCAACGTTCAGCCATGCCACCCGAGTCCTCTTCGTACACGCATGGCCAGTGATAGCCTGAACACTGATATTGAGCCAGATACTGGTCTCCATTTTACATTCTTGCCATTCTTTCACCGTAAAAATTCCTACCGGTTCACCTGGCCTATACGCCACGGACACATGAGGGTCACAGAGCTATTTAGAGCGAAATATGCTCGGTACGATCGGTGATGCACCTAGAAATGGTCAACCCTGAAAAAACGATACACTGAAACAATGTTGTTTTAATGTTGGGCCATCGTCTTCGGGGCTGGCCCAACATTAAAAAACAGCATTGTTTCAATGTAACGTGTTTCCTGGGAATATTATAATTTGATTATGTATACATTTATAAACTACATAGTTTATACTGATGTTGCCTGAACAAAATAGCCGTAGCTGCTATTTGTTTTTATTAAATGTGTTATTTGTATAAGAATATAAGTCTATGTAAATAAGTAGTGGCTTGCGAAGTTGTAAAGTTTTGACTAGCACTTGACATTGACAGTCATGTGGGTCCTATTCTGCAAAGACTCAATGACCTTGACCTCCTTTGTTTTCATCGAGCTTGCTAATACAATGAAGTATGGGGAGGGAGTCTTAACATTATTTTCACCGAGTGACGTCACTGCGTTTCACAAAATGAAGTATGGGGAAGGGGGTGTTATACAGCCTTGTTTTCACCGAGTAACGTCACTGCGTTTCACAGAATAGGCCTACGGTATCGGTTTTTTCTAGACTACTAGTATCCATATTTTAATTTAAATAAAAATACACGCATTCGCAGTTGTGATAGGCCTCTTTTGACGGCTTAATATGAAAGTTCCCCACCAGTGACAACTAGGCCCTACTTAATTATTTATGTGGTTTTAGGGACTTCAAGGGTGTTACAGGCTGGGTGGACAATCAGATAATCACACAGAGACATGTATACATCATTGTGACATGTATACATCATTGCAATGTGCAATGATGTATGACTGTCGCTATCTGAGCCATAGTGGCTGTATGCATTATGTACACTTTTGCGCCGATATAAATGTACGGCAACGAACCAAATAAAGGCTTATTATAATGAAAACAAAAAAGTCGTATGCTTGTGAATGGTAATAGATATAATTATAATATAATTTCATTTCAACTAATTCAAGATTATATGATAATAACATTTTGTGTCAAACTGAATGATTAAAACACCTCTTTAAAAAACTACGCATCACTAATCGTACTTTTTTATATTCACATTTTGAAGAAATACGTCGGGGAATCCCTAAACTCAATCGGCCAATGGGACTGCAACCTTCAAGCCACACCCCCAAAATGAATAAAAATGAGGCTGGCCAATCACAACCTAAAAACCAGAGCCCCGTTTCTGGCCCAATATGTAATCACAGGGCCAGTGGTCAGGCTAGGCCAGTGAGGAACAATTCACATAAACCAGCCCGGGCCACGTCAACCCTATAAAAACCAGGCCCGGGGCTACACTTTTAAAGCAAATTGCCGCATGCTACAAGAAATCTATGATTATGCACTGAGCTTTTTTAAGTCTGCGTTGATAATCGCCATGTCAGGTTTAAGACTATACATTCCCCGGCAGACCTTTAAATTTCATTTTCATATTGTGGGTGGGTGTTTTATAACATCAGGTCATTTTGATATTTAAATTGGTGGCGTGCTGAACCCCAGAGCGAATATCGAACCCTGTGTCTGGAGGGTAGTGTCATCTCAGGAGGTTATCCTGGTCTACTTTAGCCTTTACGTATACAAAATGGCCTAAAGCTCCAGTCATTCATTCATTCATTCATTAATTCATTCATTCACTCACTCACTGAATCAAGGGAAATAATAGAACAAAGAAATCCACGTTTCACTCACCTGTATCTATCAGATGCCACTTCTCCGTAGAATTCATAAGGATGTGTCTTGAAAAGCTTGCTTCTCTGTTCGTGATCTCTCTTAGCAATGCTTGTGTGAACTTTTAACCACGTCACTGATCCCACCTTGGCTATGTCACATTGTGCCACCTTCGTGTAGTGATCTACGAGGATTCTCAGGTAACTCGGGCGCATATCCTCAGAATTATTCTTCATCTTATAAGCACCAGCCTCTATCATCTTACATACTCTCCGGATTCTTCCCTTTCTATTTTTTTGGTCCAGCGCCTTTTTGTCTGCAACAAATATTCAGCTAAAGCTTAACACTTTATAAATGGATTGATTGTAAAAATCGTTGTTTGTTTCTGAGCTTATAATTATGCCAAATACTGAAATCCTTATTTTTTTGTGCTTGCATAAATTTTGACTTGGCTATGTTCATTCAACTTTACCTGGGTACAGATAGTAAATAAAAAAATAATCAAAATAAGTCAACATTTCAAGTACATTTTAGCGACTTGTCTTCTGCAAATAGTATATTGGAATGATGTACTGTCATTAGAAGTTATGGTTATGTCATTACCAAGAATATCTAATGTAAAATCCTGTCAGACACAAACAATATATTTTTAAGAACAGCTAGACTGACACTGCTCTGGATGGCTGAGTTTGCGTGTTAGTTTGCATGTTCTCAACCCACATTATCTCTGCGTCACATCTGCGAAGTTGTGTACGGTACTCTTTCCATAGACACGCGACTCCTATAACTTTGTAAAATAACAGACAAACACAATACCTTCCAGGCTCATTTGTTCCGGAGGTTTGAATCTCTGTTTTTGCTGCTCATATAGATCCGGATATCTCAAGGCCAATAACAAGGCACAACAGAATGATAATAGACACACTATGACAACCTGAAAATAATTAAAGGCATATATTTGTCGACGGTATTTAGATAGTGTAACTCATTTGCAGGGATTCTCAAAATCATTAGTAACGATTGTGACGGCGGACCACCCACCCAGTTTAAAATAATGCCAATAATAGTAGTCTGTGTCACCTTGTTAAAATATGTGACCTGATCTGGCAAAATGAGACGGTAATCGCGTTTTGACCATTGAGCTAGGGCCTCCAAAAGGCAAAATGGTCATAATCTGACCAATTTCTGATTTTAATATAAAGTATGAGATTAAAATGTTAACTTTCGGTTCCTAAAATTGTAAGGTATAAAAATAAATATGAATTATATAAAATTGATGTTTTAAACACACTTCAATTTGCAAAAAATGAACAAATTTACAGACAATAAAAATTATGACGCCAGCACTAGCTTTATGAGCCTGGTAATTGGCCCCGATATAGTGTATGTCTATATGTACCCCATTTGCTAAATGTTGGTGTATAAATTGCTGATTATGTATCTTGAGGGTGCTAAAATTTAAAATTTAAGTGGGCTAAATTTTGTCGGGATTATTGAGGTCAATCTCTGACCCTCTGAAAACCCCCCTCCCCCCTACTATATTATTTTTTCAACCTTGTGTTGCGTGTAGCAGCTCATTTTGTAGGTATTGATGAGTAGAACAAACTTTATCTAATTGTCCAAACTTTATCTTTATGAGCTGAAATGTATATTTACCCCTCCAGTGGGGGGGGAATAAGGGGTAAAAAGGGGTAATATCACAAAAAAGGGTATATTTTCAAATTCATGAAATAGAGTCGTACAGCAACTCATTTTGTAGGTATTAATGAGAATAAAATACTTCACCAAAGCACAAATAGCTAAAAACCATATTTACCCCTCCAGGAGGGGGGAATAAGGGGTGAAAAGGAGTAAAATCACGAAAATAGGGTATATTTTCAAAAGGGGCATATTTTCAAATTAATCGAATAGATAGATTGAGATGTGTTTGGTGTACCTCCGTGTTGGGGTATAAGTGGGTTTCAGCCATCAAAGACATCCAAAACGAACACAATTTGTATGTTTTATTTGATCTGTTCCTGTCATATCAGATGGGGGTGATATATGGGTCACTTTGGGGGCTATCACCCTCCAACGCCTATATTACCCCTGTAACCTCTTTGAGATGTGTTTGGTGGACCTCCGTGTTGGGGCCTGAGTGGGTTTCAACCATTATAGACATCCTAAATTAATAAAATTGATGCAAAAACTACAAAAACTTACTATTTTCACACTTTTTGGGTGATTTGACCTTGATATGACCTTGAGATGACCTTGACTTGATCTTGGGGTAATACCCATATGAAGCCCTACCCCAGCCCGTTTCACCATGTGTACTTGGTTTGGGCTTCATCACCTTTAAAAGAAGTGTTATTTGTCCAAACATGACAATATATCTGTTATTTGGTCCATTTCTGTCATATAAGATGGGGGTGACATAAGGGTCATTCTGGGGGGGGGGGGGGCTATTACCCTTTAACCCCCATATTACCCCTGTAACCTCTTCAGATGTGTTTGGTGTACCTACGTGTTAGGGCATAAGTGGGTTTCAACAGTCATAGACATCTCAAATGTACAGAATTAGAGCAATAACAACAAAAACTAACTATTTTCACCCTCTTTGGCTGATTTGACCTTGCTGTGACCTTTAGATGACATTGACATGACCTTGGGGTAACACCCTTATGAAGCCCCACCCCAGTCCATGTTTACTTTGGCTGGGCTTCATCACACTTAGAAGGAGTGCTAGTTATTGGTTCAGACATGACAATATATGTGTTATTTGATCTGTTCCTGTCATATCAGATGGGGGTGATATAAAGGTCACTTTGGGGGGGGGGGGGGTATTAACCTCTAACCCCTATATTACCCCTATAACCTCTTTGAGATGTGTTTGGTGGACCTCCGTGTTTGGGCCTAAGTGGGTTTCAACCATCATAGACATCCTAAAAAACAACAAAAACGAAATATTCTGACCCCTTTTGGCTGATTTGACCTTGATATGACCTTGACATGACCTTGGGGTAATACCCATATGAAACCCCACCCTAAGCCGTGACGCAGTGTGTACTTGGGATTACCTTCATCAGCTAACTGACCATTTTTAATAGAGGTTGGCCTACTATACTGGTCATTTGTCCAAATATGTCTATTTTTTTAACAAAATCCTTCCCAGTGCATGCAAGAATTTGAATAAGAATTTAGAAAAAATTTCAAGAAATTTTTTTCTCCATCTTTGAACTCCGTTTTCTCAAAATGACACGATTTTTAAATTGTTTTTTTTTTCCGATTCGACCTGAGTTACATCGTTGGGGCTATTCAACCTACATGCTTGTGTGACACCTTATTTCAAAGGTAATTTTGTGGAGATTCAGGCTCTGATAATAACTCCGATACTCCAAAACGGGACTTTCGTCTCATTTTGCAGATCGGGTCACATATGTTGTTTAAGACGGATGATTCCGGTCATGGATCGTGAAGGTTTAAGTGTAGGGCCTATACGCTGGTCCATTTTTTGGACTGTGTATGTTTGTGGAGCTTTTCAGGACGGACGACGTTCTAGGTTTGGGCTATAGGTTTTGCTACATCGCGCGATCTTGGTCATTGCTTCCTGATCTTTCACACATATAACGTAGTATGCCCTACTTCGGTCATAGCCCTAATTCGGTCAAAGTAACTTTAAGATCCCCTCACCACGCGCTTGGCGCCTTTAAAAGACCCACAAACAGCCAAGCGAAGACGGAGACCACATTATCTGATTATAGCCTAATGCAGGTATTTAAAGCTCTTTATTCACATTTTATTTAATAGAAATAGCAATTTGAAAATGGGGTGCATCAAATTGTATACCTACCATACGCACTACATAAAAATCGTGTACCCTTGCACGCAAATGATTTTTGCCAGCGGCCATCTTGAATTTTTCCGAATATTTTTAAAAGTGGTCTCTTTCGATTCTTTGATCCTAAAGACATATGTATGTAGGCCTACACCAAAATTATAATTCATTTCTATGTCAATTAGAAGTGGAGATATAGCCCAAATTACATTTTCATGGTGGCCATTTTGAAAAATGGCCGAAACTCATATGTGCCCCAACTTTTTTCTGGTAACATCGCTAATATCAGAACAAAATGCGACCACTCATCATGCTCATGGGGAGTAGTGGGGAGCTGGTACACGGTGACCGATTCTGGCCCATGGACTACTGCCGTTCCGAATAGTATCAGCAACTGCCGCCGTCCTGGATTCGAACCAGACATGCAACGTACTGTCCACAATATTTGACGATTACACATTAGAGTCGTTGGCCCAATGTTGGGCTGATATTGGCCCAGCGTAGTAGACGATGGATCAACGTCAGCCCAACATTGGGCCAACGCCTCGTGTTTGCTTGGTATGGAGTTTACAATAGGACCACATGATCTCACCTTAAGCATAAGGGGAGTCCGACATCTGGCCACCAATGCCATATCCTTTTTTTAAATAATCCCTTACAATGATCTGATCATGCTAAAAGACTAACGTTATGCAAATCTGGTTAATCTTGCTGTTCTGCAACGAAGTAATCTGAAAAATAGAGCATAAATATCTCGTTAAAAATGTATTGTGCCACCTACTTGCATTATTTAGACTTGAATGGGTTTAACTAACGTTATGGAATTTAGGGCAAGAGGGGGGGGGGGTGAGACGAAACTACCCAGCAAACAGTAAAAATGATTTGTAATACCATTTTTCGAAGTATATTTCGCATGAGAAACCGATTTCGGACGATATTTCATTATGTAGCAGAATCATGTTACTAATAGCCAAAAAGGTGCAAGAATAATAATACTACTGCAGATTAGCAAGAGCTCGTGTTTTTGAATACATAGATCTGTGACATCGGTGTATAGTATGGTCAAGGATAACTTTACAATGTTTGCAATTTCTTACTTTGGACATTAAAGGGGTTTAGAAATAAGCGTAACGTACCTACGAATTTTAAATAAAGAAACGACAGTAATTCTATGAAAGCACATGGGGCTTACAACCTTGTCCAACAGAATAAATAGATTATTTTGTACACGACATTCAGATTTTAGTGGTATAGATATCTTGAAAATTTAGCACCGCTCGATTTTTTTATATATCCTAATAATTATCAGTGCTACAGCGCACTGTCGAGGTGCGGAGTATACAGGAGTATATTGTTTTTATTAGTGATGCATTAGCATGTCATGACATGAAATATGTGGACGATACAGTTTAAAATATTTATGTGGAGAACCTTTCGTCTAGCGCTCAATGCGCTATTTGGGCAATCCACCTGAAATCAATATTTATATATCGTCGCCTCGGAGCTAAAGGATCCTATCTGACACTCGTTAGAGTGGCAGATAGGATCCTTTAGCTCCGAGGCGACGATATTTAAAATATCATTATGTAATAGAAGAGCCACCAGAGTCTGCTAATATTTTCATTCGTAGGGTTACATAAATATTTGGCATTAGTAGGGTTACTATCTGCAAAACAAAAACGTAAAATATAGTTTAAAAATAATCTACATTTTTTTCTAAGTGCAAAACAGGCCAAGAAAAAACCTACCATCACAGCGAGTATTTATCAGTGTTTATGGGGTGTAAAACTGAACAAGCTAATACATTTTGGTAGCAAAAAAATAAAATATGTGTTTTTAAATCTTTTGAAAATTATGATACTGTCTGATACTTGGAGCAGTGAATTGCAGTAGTCCAATCGAGACGAAACAAATGCAAAAGTGTACAGCAGCCTTATCTGGAAAAAAGCTGCAAATGCTCGAAATATTCTTTAGATGGAAAACGCCAATTTGGTAAATTAAAAATGTCTGCAAGAAATCACTCGATTGGACTACTTTTATATTGTAAAACACAATATGATTTTACTTTGGAATTGGAAGACCGACGTATTTCAAAACGTGTCTTATATAGAATTATTTGAAAAACTAGATATTTTGTTCATTGATCTATGTGCAGTTAATTATAGCTTGGTAAATGTATTTGATATTGAGTAGTTTCATATGGGAAGGACAAATACGTGTTTATATAACAGAATGAGCCGTCAATATGGAAGTATTGTGATGAGTTTGCATAGGTCAGCTATGCAGAATAGCCCAACAAATGATAGTTTTAAATCTACGTAGAGCAGCGAATTTTTCTGTTCATTATAGCTCAATCTGTCAGATACCTTTCACAAGAGAATGATACTTGTATAGGGCCTATGTATTTAAATATGTTAAATTAACTATCAATTTAGTGAAAAAACACATATTGTATTATTCCTGTGATCCTCGTGCACCTTGTTGCTAAAGACAATGTATTTTATCTATCTTTATATTTTTGTTAATTTTGCTGTCACGGCTATGTTAGTTATCGATACAAATCTTTCATAACTCAACAATGTTAATTAATAGCCTTATTGTTATAATAAATGTTAATTTGTAACCCTACGAATACACTTTAAAAGAAAAAATAAATGAACAAATGATATGAAATCATTATTTTGAACAAAAAGCTTTATTTATATTTTATATTCAACTGCTAAGCCTTCGATAGAAAAAAATATTATGTTTGACATGTCTTTTCTAGTATAATTCCTGAAAATTGATTAATTTCAACATCGGTGAAGTTGTCAAAAAAATTAGTTTTAATTACTCAATCAATGTCATTTATTATGTATATGCATTCCTAGGGTTACTCTGGTGTTCAATAATGAACATTGAACTCGACTCATGATGCAAGTATCATACATTTAAAGCTCGCATGTATTTTTACGAAATATCCCCTTGCTGTGATATATTAAATTGAAGAATTTAGTACTATACAACAACGTAGTTTTTTTCCGATATGCATCACTTCCGAGGGAATCGACCAATAAAACCATAATTATATGAAAATGAATTTTGCACATGATAAACTCCTTCTGTTAATTTCACGTGCAGAAATCACCCACTCACCCATTCGATATGTATACATAAATCACTCACTCACTCACTCTATATGTATACATATAATACAATAACATTTATTAAAGATGATAGACACTCACTACTATACAGCGCGCGTACGCAGTCAGACGTGTAATTTGGTATAGATAAAACACTCCATGCACATACCATACACTTGAACACATGGAGTAGGCCTACTTCCTACTTGCGACCACCCGCAAATTATAAATATTGCTGTGAATATAAATTATGAACTCAACATCATGTCATTTCGGACGTAAATTCAGGTGTAAAACTTGTAGCAATCACAATTTCTAAACTAAAATTTGAAGGTATTCTACTCCAACAACGACATTAACAACGACATCAGTTGTTGCTTGATGGAACTAATAAGCACGACCAAGGGCGCATCTAGAAGTTTTTTGAGGGGGAGTCCAAATGCGAGAAGCTGACGGATTTGTCAATTTTCAAGGGCTTATTTTTCATTTGTTAAAATAATCAGTCCGGAGGGGGGGGGGGAGGGTGGGACATAGCCCAATGTCTCCCCTAAATACGCCGCTGACCACGACGTTACGCGTGGATAATTTTCTCAATATGATCTCTGTTAAAGAGATAATTTATTTTACTTGAATAATTGGTTCAAATATAGATTAGGGTATGACAAAGAAACCCTATATACACATGGAAATTCAGTCACCTCTGTCCAGCGAGTGTGTGATTTAACGTACCCCGGCCATGGTGATTTCAAAGTTAAATACCGTATCCCCGTGTATGATTAGACCGTACATGCGATTGTGAGTGAAAATCGCCCGACTACCCAGCCGACACAAGACGTTGATGCAACGCCTTGTGTCTGCTGGGTAAGGCCTAAATGAAAATGGCACAATGTGAGTCGCAAATCATCTGATTTAGTCATACGAAATTAAACAGATAAATCACATCGACCCCTTCATCCGCCAGTGTCGTACATACGTCAGACTCTGACGTCTAAACGTCTAAGGTAGATCCTCGCACAGAAAAAGGTCAACTATTTATTATGACCATAGACACAAGACATTGGTGCGGGAAACTGATGACAGACAATATTGTCAGTTATCTTTACTTTAAGAGTACATATCACAATTTGTCTTAATCTACTGTGTATATATATGCAGCGAATACGAATGCATTTCTTCTGTGCATTTTTATGTTTGAGGCAATAGTATTATGGAGAATCACAATGTATAGACTTGGACAAACCTAATTATGATCTTCAGATGAAATTTCAAAATCTTAACAAACCAGGCTTGGGCGAGTACTGGACAAAAGTACTCAAATAGAAGTAGGACCTACTTGAAAAAATCGCTAGTACTAGTACACTACTGGATTTTCAAAAGTACTCGAGTACAATAACAAGTACTTTGAAAAGTACTTTTGTTGTAATTAAAGCTATAGAACACTTTATGTATGTTTCCGGTTTTAGTTGTACCCCAGTTGCCTCTATCTATGTGATCAGCGTGGTGTTTTTGGGGCACAGTTGTGTCCCTCTGTTCACACACTGTTCGCGAATTTTTATTTTTCCATAGTGGCACTATTTTATTAATACTTTTCGCAATTCTTGAATTCGAGAATTTGCCCTCCTCGCAAAATTCGCGAAATTTAAAACCTGTCGAATATTACCAGATTTACAGAATATAAGTGCTGAATATAATTGTAAGTGAACAGAGCAGCATATTTCGTGAATATAATATATCATTTTAATAATATTGTATATGACATGCTTAGTAAAGATATTGAAAATCTGATGCCATGTCCCTCCCAGTCAATAGTATATATAGTCCAGCTGCATAACCCAGAGCCTTGTTTTAGGGTCTAGATAGCTTGCCGATCAGCGCTAGGGTCTAGACAATGTTTTATTGGTAAGAATTATACATGAAGGTGTCCAGAACAAGAATCCGGCACCCGAATTGTGGCACCTGTGGGGAAATTTTTTATTCGCAAAATTCAAAATGGCCGCACGGCAAAATTACCACACGGAAAACACATAGAGTAACATTCTAAGACAAATTAGGTGCAGGCTAACTATCAAGTAAAATATGATTGCATACATTATTACTTTAGACATTGCATATAGTCGTTGAAATTCAAGCTGGCCGCCATTTGGGTGAGGTCACACATTAAATTGATATAATTTTCGACGTAATATTATTAACGATTTTTAAAAAGCGCCATTCCTAAATATAGCTCGTGGCGCTGTAAAGTATTAACAAGAATTCGAATTTCATGGTCAAATATCATTATTACAAGTTCCGCGGAAATAGCATCAATTTCTTCATGTGTGTGCGTAGTGCCAGGTAAAGAGTATCGTTTTCAGATGTGTTTTTAAAACTACATAAATTGTCTTTTGATCGCGTATTGACAATGGACAGTCGAGCCGCTACCCCAGATAATGCTTTAGTCAAGTGGACAGCTAGGCGCCTTGTTGTTCAAGGCTTAAATATATACAAGAAACTTAAATTATATCCTGAACAAAGCAGGCAGCCGGTACAAATCACGCATTATGCAGGGACTGATCTAGCTTTTCAGTTAGGGGAGGGGAGGAGGGGTATAAAATTTGACAAAAAAAATATTTTCCTGTAGAGGGTCGAGAGGCCCGCCTCGGGCAAATTTTTGATTTCCAAAGGTTTTCTCATGCAATCTAAGGCATATTGGGCGCTTTTTCTCACTCAGTATATCACCAAATCACAAGGAAACCCTAGCCCCCAAATAAGGTGATAATTTTTTTCCTGGGGGGGGGGGGGGGTTAAACCATCCAACCCCCCCCCCCTTGGATCCGCCACTGTTATGGGAGTTCTATGAGCTCTCTTAATGCTCGCATCACCAGTCGGGCAGTTCGATTACCGTTATGTACTTTTTGAAGCCTCAGAAGTTGACAGCTTGGAATTCCGACTAATAAAATGTTGCAGTAGTCCCAAAGAGACATGATGAGTGATTGTAATGCAACATGGCAAGCTTTACTGCAGCATGACAAACTTTAGCACAATTTTTTTCTGATTTTACCAATTAGTCGAATATCATAGTTACACGTGCGAATAACAATCAGCTGGTGAAACTGTTATTTACCCAATTCTATGATTTCCCGTCCAATTATTTGAAAGCGCACAGAGTCTGTTTTCCATCATTCAGCTGAAAAGAGTTTGTAAGTGTCCAGGCTCGCAATTCTGCGAAACACTCTGCAAGTTCCTGATTTCTAATTATTGACAACCATGTCAAAAATAGGAAATGCCGGAATTTCGTCTCTATATCCAGCCTAGCTGGTGAATGCACAGCACAAAAATTATAAAAATTTGCAGTTCTAGTCTATGTACATGTTTACATCATATGGTCATATAAGGAACCCGAAACAAAATCACCGATTTTTTTGTGATTTTAGCCTGGGCCAGTCTTTCGAAATCTCGTCCCGCACGAATAATGTCACTCCTCAGGTACCGTTATTACCCTAAAACTACTTGAAACACCTTCTGAAATAGTGCTTGAACCTGAATGATCCAACTACAGTCATATATATAACACTCAGCTCACGCATAAATAAAGTTGGAAGGCATAAAATGGTATTTTTTTGTATTTTTTATCGAGTTTGACCTTGATATGACCTTGGAATGACCTTTGCACACCAACTCAGTATAGTGGAACTCCAACCCGTGTTACCCTTTCCACACAGTCATATGCAAATTTGTTGAAATGCAAGGCATAGTTCCACACTACTATATTTGGTCACTTTTGGCATTCAATTTTAGTCCTGGAGAAGGGGGAATTGAATAGTGAATTTATCCGAAGGTGAAAATAAGGGGAATCCGAAGGGCTATCACTACTCGGGCACTCCTCGGGTACCTTAAAACTACTTGCGACACCTTCTAAAATGGTGCTTGACCCTAAATGATCCAACTACAGTCATATATAACACTTAGCTCATGCATAAATCAAGTTGGAAGGCATAAAATTGTATTTTTTGTATTTTTTTTTTAGATTGACCTTCATATGACCTTGACATGACCTCGGCATGACCTTTGCGTTCAACCCCAGTGAAGTGCAACCCCAACCCGTCCCACCATAAATTGCCAGTACTAGTTCACTATGAATTATATTTTGTAGGCCTTCTGAAAAATCTTAATTAGTTTTTTTTTAACAAAAATAACCATTATGCTTAAGAAATTAGGCATTGTAGAAACTGGCAGGGGCTGAATTATTAGGCATGGAAAGGGTTAAGCTTATTAATATGACCATATGATGTAAACATGTCCATAGACTAGAACTGCAAAAGTTTTTTCAATTTTTGTGCTGCGCATTCACCAGTTAGGCTAGATATAGAGACGAAATTCCTGATTTCTAATTATTGACAACCATGTCAAAAATAAGAAATACGGGAGTTTCGTCTCTATATCTAGCCTAACTGGTGAATGCGTTAAATTTTTAAAAAGTTGCTTCCCTTTTCCAGCTGTTATCAGCTGTTAGTCATCAATCATCTATTATCAGATTATGTCTAATATATATTATTAGACTGGACGAATACAGTTGGTCCAAACTATTGTTGTTGCAACTTTGCAAAACAAAACAGATTAGAATAATTGCCCAGGCACATCAGTCATGTCTGTGAAAAAAAAAATCATTAACAGTTAGTTATCTTCTTAGTGAGAGCTGAATGCCTGATACGCCGAAGGCGGCGGAGATGGAAAAATGTTAAACATTATAAGCATCCCGATAGTATCGGGGATGCCATTTTAGGTGTTTAATCGCCGATCACTATATTCAGACGTTGCGGTTATTAATGAGCTATTGTCCTTTTGACCTCCTTTTGTAAAATCCCTATCATTTGCACTCATTTATCGCGTCAGCGAGACACAACTTCAATGTT
Source organism: Flabesymbios commensalis (assembly GCA_964017125.1). NCBI lineage: Eukaryota > Metazoa > Annelida > Polychaeta > Terebellida > Flabelligeridae > Flabesymbios > Flabesymbios commensalis. The sequence goes on along the minus strand of OZ024917.1, from coordinate 29,606,210 downwards.
GTGAATGAAAATTTAAATTAAGTTATAAATAGCTTAGTGCTCAGTTAAAAGGTTAAATCACACATATCGCTCTTAATACGTAAAACATGCTACATATAATATTTATATAATATTTGAGGAATTATAAGGCTAAAGATCACCCAGTATCCAATAAGTCCACCAGTAGGACCAATGGCCCGTAGGAGCAATGGCCCGTAGGACCAATGGACCGTAGGACCAATGGACCGTAGGACCAATGGCCCGTAGGACCAATGGACCGTAAGTCCGATGGCCCGTAGGGACCAGCGACTTGTAACCGTACTATGTATTACCTGATTACTAACAACGCATTATACTGTTATTTATATCTTTACAGTGACTGTAGATGCAAATACTATGACCATATCAGTAATGCTATTATAAACTTATATTATTAATAAGTTGTGTGGGTCAAATTTAAAACCCTTTAACTCAAAATTAAATACATTACCAGGGGCGTAGCCAGGGTTAGGAACATGTGTAGGCCTACGCACAACGCTAGGGGTACGGATTTACAAAGCTTTTCCGAAACGGGAGGGAGTGGATTTTCCCTAATTCATGGCTGCTATTTTATGGGGGGAACCCCCATACCCGCTGCGCGCAGCCTAGCGGACACGGTGGGGGGTCCGGGGGCCTCTCCCGAGGAAAATTTCAAAAAAAAGATCGCAAATGGTGGCATCTGATGGTATTTGCGGTAAAGATATTGATTTATAAATTTTGAGTTTTTTAAATATTTTTTGTAAAATTTCAAAATTGAATACAGCAACAAAATTAAAAATTGAATTATATCAAGTTATAATATAATTTAAATCATTTTACTCAGTGATTACATATTGAAATTTACTGATTATTTTCGGTCAAGCACGATTATCCATAGATAACCTCAACTTTTTTAAAAAACAGACATGGCGGATCCAGCATTTGACTATGTAGTCTGCGTAGTGTCTTTGTGTGCACGAATAATAGCTAAGCTGGACATTCTGTGATTGGTCATATGGGGGCCACCACTCAATCGCCAGGGGAGGGGGGGGGGAGGAGTGTTTTTGAAGTAAATATTTTGAGATTGAATTTTTATGAAATAAATAATTGTCTGAAGGACATGTTGTAAATAAAATATTTAATGGAACTCAATTTTTTTTAGTCATACATAATTAGAGGCTAGAGTATGTGGAGGGGTTAAAAGATGAAATAACTATTATTTTTAGGCATACAGATCTATATCCATGATTTTTATTACTATGCCAGCTGCCAGACAGTATACAAAACAGATAACCTTACACGAAAACGAAACTATACAGGCCTACACTATACGAAAACGTTATTTGATCATTATTACCTGGTTACATGATTCGCTGTGATAGGCATAAATCAGCCCTTAGCAAACATGAGATGTTGAAACAAAATTGTTTTAATGTTGGGCCAGTGTCGTAGACAATGAGCCAACATTAGTATAACATTGGTTCAATGCCTGCATGGGATTTAACTCTTGTCACCAGTGTCTTCACGTCTGAGAAGCTAGTCAGTGTAGCATGGGATTCATGCATGTATACATGTCATTGTGCAGCCTATCATTTGTTTAACACAGTGCAGTGCAGGTACAAAAATAGATCGTTTAGAATTAGCCCCATAACGTTGCTGAAACAGAACTGCCACAGATTATAATGCCCACTCAAGGGTAAAAAAGTGGGACATTTATCTGGACGCTCATATCAAGACTTGCCTCGATTAATCAAGTTAATAAAAGATTATTTTGTATACATCGTACGCTCAGTTCATTTGTAAAAAAAACAGTAAAATGTTATTAGCATTTTTCCACCTTGGGGTGGATATCGATCTCATTGACTGCCTGGTTGAAAAAAAATGATTTCCCCGGGTAAAACGAATGTAGTAATCCACGGTCCCACATCTTTACGGTATGGGCTCGTCCACAGCAAGTTTAGCGGCACTATAGTCATACATGTGGTGAATTTGTGACTGTCATTGAAAAGAGAAACATTTAGGCCTATTGCATTTGTATCCTACTTTTCCGGCGTTTTATGCAACACCACATAAAGAATAGACTGCTAAGTGCGCATGTACATGTAGACTAGGCTAGTCTGCTAACTTGTTGCTTCTTTTTTTTATGGGTCATATTTTTTTTTTACTCTCCCTTACAATGTGTACGCACGTGCGTACTGGCGTACGGCTGGCTACGCGCCTGATTACAGAAGTTATTTGGAATAACTATATTATTTCTAGTTTCAAATGAATTTAAAATAGCACAGCATGTCAGCGTACCACGCTATATGAATTACATTCTTCTTCAGTGAAACAGTCTTTACAAATAGTTTGTGTGACCAAGTGCATGTATTGATCGAGGCCTGGTTGAGATAACATTAAGACATACCGTGGACCGCATTCACTGTGGGAATATAAAGTACTCACATTGAATATTTACGACAAATGATCATGATTACACGATAACTGTGAACATTTTCAAACACTGTATCATAGGTTAATCGTCTTCACAGTGAGATTTTCAATAATTCAAATGATTATTTTAAATTTGAAAATACAGTGTACATAGCATTCTCGATTTAAGGTGACACATCACATTTCCTGAATAATTTTAAAATCACTTCTCATAATTATATTCGGGATCGGAATCTGTCTGTCAACTCCACAGCTTAGGCCTACTCTAATGAGCTTCCGTACGAATACATGCTGGCGCTTCGTACTTCGTTCTCAAATTCTTTCTTCATTAGAACTATACCGGATTGGAACAAACTACCATCTGATGTAAAATTGGCGCAGACCTTCACAGTCTTCAAGGCTAGATTGAAGAAGTCGGACTAAAAAATTGTGTTTAGGGCCTAACTACCCATGCGAACCTCTCCCCGTGGCGCGATAGCACACAAAGTGCTCCCCACGTAACTTTCAGATTCAGATTCAGAATCCAATTGGGTTGTTTTTGTCTTTTAATCAGCTTCGTTATCCTAGGACAATGATTTATTTGATTGAACGATTTAGTCTAGAGATTCACAACACCATTTACATCATTGCTAGTTCAGACCAACAATGCTCATTACACTTTTTTGTTGGTACGGCTTAGTTTCAGTCATATTAGTTTGATGGTAGGGGAGAGGCGGGTTAGTTGAGCCACTTTTTACAATATTTTGTCTGGTGTTTTCCCAGTTGATCGCAGAATGGTTGGGATAGTTTTAAAACATGGTTATATATTACATATATAACCAACATCAATGAAAGATGAAAAGAACAATTAAAAAAAAAGTTATGGATGCACAACTGAGAGTGGTGAAAGTGGCTCAACTAACCCACTGTATGGGGTAAGTTGTGCCAAGAAAGGGGGTAAGTTGATCACCTATGGTAAAAATTCACAATTGACAAATGTACATGCCAAAATGTTATTTTTTGTCCAGAAAATGCAAAAATAAAAAAATTAACACTTCTGTTCATCACATAAGGATCAAATTTGTTGACAAATCTCCTCCAAGTCCCAAGTAATATAATTGGCATTATAGCCTGTATTGATACATGGATCATTGTTTTCCTGTATTTATTAAGAAGATATATACAATTATTATGTGTCTTTATTATATTGACTTATTATATGATGTCATTTGTTACACTATATCACATTCTATAATAATATATTATATTCCCACTGGGGTATGATGAGCCATGTCGAAAGGGGTTAGTTGATCCACATTTTGTAATATGTATTTACCTACTGGGGTAAGATGAGCCATGAATGGGGTTAATTGAGCCGGTTGATCAACTTACCCCATCTTATTTGGCTCAACTTACCCCACAGCTGCCATATTGTATAAAATGTAAAATTTTGTGACATTTCAATGATCCAAGATAAGTGTTACATTGGCATAGGCTATCTCTATGTATTTGACTGCCTAGCCATATAACAAGAATTTACAGAATCCCTACTGCTTCCGTAATATTAATGCAAACATTATAATATCTGAATTCTACTAACTACAGCGAGAAATGCATTTTTGAACCACAAAACTCCCTACCTGCAAAATGATCTGTGCTCACAGCGTGGCCATGTAGATAATATCACAGTTAATCACCAGGTGGTGCTGAAACTTCCTTAAAATCCCATGTGTAGAAATGCGAGGGGGTGGATCAACTAACCCTGTGGCTCAACTAACCCGAGTCTCCCCTACAGGCGGGGCGTGTGTGTTTATGTCTTTCCGGTCGATGTGAAGACTGTTAGGGTCGCTGCTGTACTATGAAATGACAGGGTACGTCGTAGGCTGATGTCGTTGTCTGTTTACAAGCTTGTTGATTCAGCGACGCCGTCACTTACCGAGTCGTAGTTGGCCTTGTAACTACAGGCCTACCTGGTAAGGCCACTATGTTTTTTCTCTGTTTTAGATGAGCGCGCGCATTAGATTTAGGCAGCGCATTTGTGCATTGGAGTGTTGCTGATTTCCGAAAAATATTTTTCGAGCTATGTTTCTTTATGCTTGTTTTTCACGTCGCCCCATTATTTTTTTTTAAATAGGGCAATTTTTTATATATTTTGTCGCCCTCATTAACTTTTCTAGCAATTTGTCCATTGTTTTTTTTAATTTGGTTGCCCTCATTAAATTTTCCATAAATAGGCTCAATGTTTTTTTTCTTAAATGTTTTTCTCCGCCACTGACCTAAAACAGAGAAAAATAAACATATTGGTCTAAGATTAGGTTAGCAAGCCTTTCACACAACTGCTTGCGCCCACGTATATTTAAGTGTAGCCTAATCCATCACAATTGTTCAGCCGATATGTGTCAGGTGCTTGGTGGTTAGACTCAGCATTACTATTAACAAAATGAATTTACATATGAGAAACGTATGTAAATATTGAAAATACTTCAAATAAAGGTTATTTTAGCTTTTAATGACCCCCAACATCGTTTGTCAAAGTGCGCTTTAAGACTCATTTTGCCAGATCGGGTCACATATGCTATCAAACAAAGTAAAGCAGGGGTCATCTCGGATTTATGGCAAGGAGGATCAAAATACTTAGTTTCATTGTTTGTTCTCATGTTAAACCTTTTGTGTAATCATTAGTAGTCTAGCTAACTACAAAGCATAATATTATAGCCAAACATAAAATAAGGTCAATATATGCCGACAAATGATACCAAATAAGGTAAACAGCGTCCATTTTGGATTTATGCAAATGTGTGTCCTACATTCAACATTTATTTACGTTCTGTATGATCATCCCAAACTACAGAGTCTAATTTGGGGACAAATATGCTAAACAGATCTCACTGCATACTAACAAATGATGAAATATGTTGCAAATAAGGTTAAATTGTGGCTATATTGGATTATTGCAAAACACATTTTTGAATTCACAACACTTTAACTTTCCATCTACATAATTGCCAGTGGATCTCAGGGGTCCCTGATAGGCATGTGGCCTCTAGCGTGTGCGCGATAATACATGCAAGTCTATGGGATTCCGGAATTGGATTGTAATTACTTGTGCGAGACCATCACACACGGGTTTATGTTTTCATAATGGATACTGATCATCATGCTATAGATATGTGACACGCTGGTATCGGAGCTGTTTTTCAGCGCAGATTTAGCATACAGCCAGTGATGCCGCCCACTTCCCCTGTTGTTCCCGAGGGGAACAAACCGGGGCCTCATTAAAATTAGTTGATCTGGTCTACCCAGAATTCAACGGGTCACGAATGGGAGACGCTGGCCACAACATCTTACAGAAACACGGGTTTTTCGAATTTAAAAGTGTTTTCACGGCTAATAATGTCATTATTATACCATCAAGTTGTACGAAGGTAAAGTAAAATATGTATTATGTGTCATTAGGGTTATGATAATACTTTAAATACGCTGTCATTGTATTTCCAATGGTTTGAAAAAAAATGACTGAAATGATGGATCAGATGTGCCTGGTCTGAGAGTGACGAAGCCACCAGTTGGCAACCATTCGTCCGGCCAGACCCCTGGTTAATCCACAGCCGAATATATACGGGTTAAAACACAAAACATTACAAGCCAACAGCTCAGCTAACACTGCTATGCCTTCATGTAGCTTCATGTAGGCCCCCTAACGTTATTTTAAAGGTCGCGCCCAAGGAAACTATCCGTGTTCACTATGTTCACAAAGAAATCACATTTAAGTTTTTATCTATCTCAGTGTTAATTATGAATTATGCACCACAAATATATTATTTGCCTCAGAATACCATGTTAGACACCAAAATCACATGTCTATGCCTAATAGTTCAGAAGTTATGACCCATCATATAGGCTGTGTATGGCGGCCATATTCAACGCCATCTTGGATTCTGATTTTTAAGTATCTTATTGGTAAATAATGTATCCTGGAATTCATGGATTTCGAAAACCATATGTTAGATACCAAAATCACATTTTTATGTCTGAAAGTTCTGAAGTTATTACCTAACATAGGCCAAGCCAGTATACTTCCGACAGATTCTTAAACTAGATGGTATTGACTTTGTAAAACATAAAGAAATGATTGTTACCAAATAAAGCAAGGTTCATATTCCATGCCGCCTGAATATCTCAGATCCAACGCCCGAACACGCTGATCCACTGCACCGTTTCAGCTGAACTGAACACGCTGAACTGTCAGATCAGTATTATCTGACAATACGCCAGCAACTGTGTGCGTGGTAAATACTCATTATTTTCAGTATAATTTGTCAAGCCCTCTGAGCGCCCATAACGATTTTGCTTCATTTCGACCAGCATGTAAGCCCCCCTATTCCTGCGTGCGCGGAGAGATCTCAAAGTTTCGTTCGCCTTAGTTCTATAAAATCCAACACCTGCCACTATTTTAATGGAAACGTAAAAGTCTGATGTATTAATTATTGTTGAATTTATTATTGCTTAAAGGCCCGTGCTCAGGCAAATGGCATGTCTTTTTTTAGCTCTGTTATATCTTTTCGAGTGTTTGAATGAGTGAAGGCAACGTTCCGATAGATTACAACTTTTAGAAACATCTTTGGCAACGTAATCAGGTTTCGAAAAAGACGAATTAATAAAAAATGTCGGTCATTAGGGTAGAGTGAGGTAAAGTGCACCAGTGGAGTAAAGTGCACCCCTCTTTTTTTAGAGGTGCGGTGGCATAAATGACGTCATAAATTAATATAAAATACGTCACAGTATCTATCACTTCGTTTTGGTTATGATGAATGGAGATTGATTAAAACCTCTATGTGGAGAGGAGGGGAGTCTTTCATATGTCTGCTATATTTTGTTGATTTTTTACATGGAATTGATATAGATTATCGCTCACATGAGAGAGTGTCATTAACGCAGGTTTGCACATCCTCGTTTCCTTGCAGTTAGCACAAGGTATAGTAACACAAAAGCAAACTTTTGAAACACTTTATAGAAACATGTGTCTTGTACCAGGGGTTCAGCCTAAAAATGTACTTTGGGGGTAAAATGCCCCTCCATACTTGGGGGTAAAGTGCACATGAGTGCGTCTTACCCCACTGACAGGTGCGTTTCCCCCCCCCCCCCCCCAATATATTAACAATATTTTAACATCACCTGGGTGATATATTCCACGATAATTCTACACAACTGGCATACGCTACACGATTTGCAAGCGTCATTTTAGAACACACCAACGGCGCACCTGCATGCCTTAAACGTGTGGGTCCCTGTTAATGTGGGAGACCGGGGTAATTTGAAACAGGGGCGAGTAGAATAGTAGCAAACACATTTTACAACATTTGTCATATTAGCTTAGTACGGCATTTGGCTTTGTATTAGAGAAACATATATGCCTATATACCACGCACAGGTCAGGGTAAGCAAAACAGATGTGTAGGATTTTATTTTAGAAAAAAACTTTGAGATAAGAAGTGAAATTCTATCCAGATTAGGTACCGTATGTAAGCTGCTATGTAGAACTTTGACATGAATTATCTTCTGATCTAGTAACTCATATTTGTTACACAAATAGTGTTATCTAAAGAGTATTAATACATTATCATTTTGCAGTAAACAATCTTGAGAGAAATTATATTTAATGCAAAATGGCAACATTTCAGTAAGTTGAACATCTCACACAGGGGCATTTGGGACAGGTGTCCAACTTACTCCAGCCAGGTGTTCAACTTACCCAAGATATGCTACATGGTCTTTTAGTAAACAAATATTTTAGAATAGGGTTACTTTGGGCCTTAACGCCATTTTAAAATTATTATTTATTACATATATCATACACCATAGTCTGGATTAAATGTACAATCAAGCCCCGAAATGCAAATTTAGAACGGTTGTGTGTGGTATTACCTTGTGACCTCCTTGGCCACTCACCAGGTAGTGTGCAACTAGTCTGCTACAACTAAAACCATCTGAGAACAGCGGATCCCAATATTTGACTGACGGGGACTGATATAGGTTATCCCCACAAGCGCTTCCAACCTATATAGGGATTCCAAAACAATTGAAATTTAAGGCCTTTTAAAGCATATTTTAGCCCAATTATAGTTTGTTTGTTTGTTTGTTTTTGTTCTTGGGATACTGAATTGGAGGGGGGTTCTGGATCCATCACTGGAGAGAAGCTGCAGCCTCAACTATAGTCTGGCCATAATATTTGGGAAAATTGTCTGCTGTTTACCTTGATTCGTCGGTCCACTCAAAAGTGAAACTAATCCTGCTATTGCATTAGTGCTCAAGCACTGATGTGGGATAAATCAAGTTACCCTCAACTGTTGTTAACTCTGGGAACTACTCGATCTGAGGAAAGTAGAGCCATGGAAAAGGTCACAACGCTTCAGCTTTAATTTGCACACCAAATCCCAACCACTAGGCATACCCAGGAAAAAAATGGCATACATCTCTAATTTAACAGGCCTATTGCTACACTGAATGATGGGGGTACCTCGTCACTCACCTAAGGGGGGGAGGGTGAGTAAGTTATGGGCTTTCTTCTCCCATTCATTGAGTGGAGATTAGTCTTCCACTCGTCATTGACTGTCCAATCAGCGAGTGGGAGTCTCTTTCCCACTCACTGATTGGGCAGTCAATGGGGACGACGAGACCCCCACTCACTGGTTGGGCAGTGAGTGATAGTTTTTTTTTCACTCCCCACAAACTGAGTGGGGAAGTGCGGGAGGGTCTCCTCCACCCACTGGCGGAGGTCACCCCAACTCCCACTGACTGAGTGGGGAGGGAGTGAGTGGAGGTCTCTTCTTCAACTGGCTTAGAGGGGGGTGAGTTGGTGTCTCGGCGCCGACTCTCCACTCAAAGAGTGGGGATCTTATCTCCCACTTATTTACTGAAAAGTAAGTGGTGGGGCATTTTATCCCCACTCACCAAGTGGGGGTCTTTCTCCGACTCTCTACTCATTGACTCATTGTATATTCCCCAATGCCACTGACTGAGTTTGGGAGTTAGTAGGGGTATCTTTCTCCACTCACTCTCACCGGGCAAAGAAAGTTCTCCCCATTCACTGAGTGGGGTCTCTTTCCCACTCACCATTCCCTGAGTGACGTGGTATTAGGGGGTCTAGTCCTCTACTCACTCACTGAGTGCGGGGTTTCTTTCCCACCACTACTGAGTTGGCAGTCAGTGTATCTTGCCTCGTTTTCAACTCACTACACACCTAGTAGGTGTGAGTGAGGGTCTCTTTCTCCACTCACTGAGCGAGGTCACTCCCACTGACATAGTTGGGGAGTGAGTGGTGGGGGTCTCTTGTCATAGTGACCGAGTGGGGAAGAGTGGGTCATTTATCCTACTCATTTCCTACGTAGTGGTGTCTCTGCTCCGACTGTCACTCTCTATATATGAGTGGTCCCAGGTCTCTCCCCACTCTCCACCCCTCAGTGAGTGGACAGTGAGTGGGGTTATCTTCCTCATTTTCCCACTACTGAGAGAGGAGGTGAGTGGGGGTCTATCCTCCGACTTGAGTTGATGGAGTACGTAGGGGTCTTTTCTTGTATAAAATGTTTATTGTCTGTTTTGTCAAATGTTAAACTTGCCCCACCTACAATATAACCTGTGTTCAACTTAAGCCTACCCCATTTTTGGGGTAAGTTGAACAAACATAGTTACCTCTAGTGAAAGTGTTACTATTTTTTTTTAAATTCTAGTTCCATATAAAATGTTTTGATGCAGTTTAAATTGTATTTAATTATGCAAATATTATTCCAGAAATTGTTCAACCTCCTAGAGCCATGTCATAATTCCCATGCATGGGTGGTAGCTAGTGTCGTGAACCGGCGCCACTGTTAGGTAATGGTGCAAATGAAGATCTCGCACCAGTGATGTGGCCTGTGTAGGGTCAAATGTTAGTTATCCCATGAAATGATGTTACTCAGGGGAATATAAATATTATTCTGTCCGAATATAGCAGGGCTTTGGTTCACATACATTTTTACGAGTTTGACCCACTCTACCCTTGCTGTCTGGGTATAAATCCCTCGATATGCCCAGAACCTCTTGTTTTGGGTGAGTGGAGGTAAATAGGCTATAAACCTCTATTTGCACCGTATCTCGCAGGTCGTCACTTGTAGGCCTGCATCATTCATTTCCCGTTTACAGATTGTACTGATTTTAGCGCATTACGAAGCTACTCAAACGACTGTCCCGGTCGAAAAGCGAGGTTTAATAAGCAATCACATACATTACAGTATTTAACCCGTTGAACACGATATTATTTATCGTACAAAAAACAGACACATAAAATGGGGAAAATTTGTTTATTAAAAATAAACATCAAATTAAACGACTACAAATAAAAAGGGCTTCACTTCAAATGTTGTTAATGTAAACGTGGTTGTAACAGAGTGAAGCCCTAAGACCAAAATAGGTATAAATTTACTTGACAGTCAGTTAACAGGATTAACCAGTGAATATTTATACATGTCTCTAATTGATCTAATCTACTATGAATATTTATACATGTCTCAAATTGATCAAATCTACTAGGACTATTTATACATGTCTCTGATTGATCTAATCTACTATGAATATTTATACATGTCTCTGATTGATCTAGTCTACTATTTAAATGTGAACTTAGACTCTTGTATCATTACAAACAAATTACATAATATCAACCAAACTATCAATAACAATCTAGTAATTGTTCACACAAAACCAAACCTATCAATAACAATTTACTAATTGTTCACATTAATATATTAATGAACATTGACTCTTGTATCATTACATACAAATTACATAATATTGACAAAATCTATCAATAACATTATTAAACAAGATTATCTGTTGTTGAGGAGGGTATGAAAACGGTCAGAAGAAAAAAGAACAAAAAACTTGCAGCGGATGGAAGCGGGAGGAGGCGGGATTTTCTTGATAGACATGGAATCTGCTATATAAATTTATATTTCTTTTGGATTAATTTTTGGCTTGAACCACCCTCAAGATTTCATTGCTAAAAGAGACTGTTACAAACAAATCGAGATCCGAACAAACCACGAATTACATAGCTTGGGATTCGCCTAAGATTAATAATCTATTTTGTGTCCGATAAAAAGGGCTTTCATTTTACGAAAACTCTGTATTTATCGGACAAAAAACAGACACATAAAATGGGGAAAATTTGTTTATTAAAAATAAACATCAAATTAAACGACTACAAATAAAAAGGGCTTCACTTCAAATGTTGTTAATGTAAACGTGGTTGTAGCAGAGTGAAGCCCTAAGACCAAAATAGGTATAAATTTACTTGACAGTCAGCTAACAGGATTAACCAGTGAATATTTATACATGTCTCTAATTGATCTAATCTACTATGAATATTTTTACATGTCTCAAATTGATCAAATCTACTAGGACTATTTATAGATGTATCTGATTGATCTAATCTACTATGAATATTTATACATGTCTCTGATTGATCTAATCTACTATTTAAATGTGAACTTAGACTCTTGTATCATTACAAACAAATTACATAATATCAACCAAACTATCAATAACAATCTAGTAATTGTTCACACAAAACCAAACCTATCAATAACAATCTACTAATTGTTCACATTAATATATTAATGAACATTGACTCTTGTATCATTACATACAAATTACATAATATTGACAAGATCTATCAATAACATTAATAAACAAGATTATCTGTTGTTGAGGGGGGTATGAAAACGGCACACAGACACAAAGTGTCTGACCCCCACAACACAAACTTACGAATGCATCTTAAGAGCACATATGAATTCCAACCTCTCATCTGTCTAATCCACCATTACTTGCGGCATCGGAAACAACACCAATTATAAATAGTGAAGTGCTATATAGTCAGAAATTTAGTTTTTAAATTGAAATTAGGATGTCTACAGAAGTGAAACTTGAAATTTACATGTAATGAATAGATAACCAAATAATTAAAATTTCCAAATGTAGATAATAAGGGACACATTATCATAACATCTGTTGTATTTATAATTCCTAAAGCAAGTCTGAGTAGTGTTTTGACTGACTGGATTTATATGTCAGTGGAATTTTATTTTCTGTAAGTGTAAAATCTGACCACAGAAGTATACAGACCTCATTTTGAGCTGACCTAGGTATTGCAGACACACTTTGAAAAACATAAGAAGACCACAAAACATAGATGTAGAAGGATTTGAAGCAAATTAGGAACATGAGGAAATGGTCCACATCTTGAGTATTGCTGTATTCACTAAAAATGTTGTTTACATATACATTCAAAAGCAAGATCTAAAGAATTCTAAAAAAAAAAAATAATAATAATAATAATTTCTTACTCACACAGTTATTGACGAAAAAGCAAAATTTTAGCTTTTTCTTCTATTCTACGGGAGAAGAAAAAGGACATAAATCATTCACATTAAAAATAATTCCACCTGGAAGAATGAGCTTGTGGATATTGTATCAAAAACCGACTGGCCGAAATCGGGTTGGCAAATCACTCCCCATCATGTTTGCTATAGTTAGAACGGCTGGCGCAAGTCCTGCCGAACTAACAAATGAATAATCATATGTTTGGTTCTTCATGAAGTTTATTGCATCTGGCGCAAGTCCGGATGCATCCTGTCCATCATTACTAGCACTGATTTCAGCAGCTGGCGCAAGTCCTGATGCTAGATTAGTCAAGCTAGACATAGAGCATCATGTAGTTGGCGTATAAGGCATGCAATAATTACTGCGGCCTGTAACAACTGGCCAAGTCTTGTTGTAACTGACCTTGTATTTATTGACTTTTTTTTTTTTTAAATTTTTTTTTTAAATTTTTTTTATGCAAGATTAATAATATGTTCTTGCAGTAGTTTAATTGAATAATTAATTTTTTTTTAATTTTTTTTTTTTTATTATTTAATTTCAAAGCAGCTGGATCACTAAGCTTTACAAAACAAACAACAAAGAAGAAAACTTAGAAAGAAAAGGGTGAACCAAAACATAATTTCGTAGGATCCACTTGAAACCTAGGGTCACTTTGGCAAAGCCAGAGAATGGCCTACAGGAAAACCAGCCCCTGGGATTATTCCAGAGTCAGCACAAATTGGCATAATTGCATTAATTATATAAAATGAAATCAAGAGATTATCAACTATATCTCTTCTCATTAATTTAAATTATTACTAATGAGAACGTTAAATCTTAACTTCCTAACATGAATTATTTTTAAATATTTTCATGAGCACTAATATTGTATATTTTAATTTGAGATTAAGAGTAGCTGGTATGTATGCTTCATTGACCAAAAGTAACAAAAAAAAAGGAAACTCCAATCAAAGAGGAAAGGTGCCAAAAACATAGTTTTGACAATGACCTATCTGAAACCGAAAGCTGTACTGGCAAGGCCAGAAAATAGCCCACAGGAAACAAATCCTGACAGGAATCAGTGGGTCAACCACAAATTGGCATCAGCCAATGTGATTATCGCCTCCAGAGTTTATCAATTCTTGCTAAATCAAATCCTAGAAACAACAATTGCTCCTCTTATTTATTTATATTATTTGTTAATTTTTGCCCTACAAATCACACGATAAAATGTACCCAAAAAATTTAAGTAACAAAGATGAAACTCCCAAAAATGAGGAAAAAGGCCAAAAACATATGTTCCTGACAACAAGACCTACCTGAAACCCCATAAGGCCGCAGTGGCAATGCCAAAGAATGGCCCACAGGAAAAAACAGTTCCTGAAAGGAATCAGTGAGTCAACCACAAATTGGCATAAATGCATAAAAGCAGCCAAAGTGGTTATCGCCTCCAGAGTTAATCAATCTTTGTTAAACAAATTCTCTGAGACAATTATCATTGATTTATAAAATTAATATTGTCTATTGCATTAAAGTGAGCGCCATCACAAATGTTTACTCAGCGAATCACAACAAGAATCAATCTTCTTAACAAGATAATTTATAAAGTTGACCAAGCAAATCACACGATAAAATGTACCTAAAAAAATTTAAGTAACAAAGATGAAACTCCCAACCACGAGGAAAAAGGCCAAAAACATATGTTCCTGACAACAAGACCTATCTGAAACCCCATAAGGCTGCAGTGGAAATGCCAGAGAATGGCCCACAGGAAAAACAGTTCCTGAAAGGAATCAGTGAGTCAACCACAAACTAGCATAAATGCATAAAAACAGCCAAAGTGGTTATCGCCTCAAGAGTTAATCAATCTTTGTTAAACAAATTCTCTGACACAATTATCGTTGATTTATAAAATTAATATTGTCTATTGCATTAAAGTGAACGCCATCTCAAATGTTTACTCAGCGAATCACAACAAGTTAACATAGTACTTTTTCACCTGAATGAAACCAAAATTTTTATGTGACAAAGATGAAACATTTTCCATCCCCCTTGACATATTAAAAGTTATCCAAATTTGGATGCAAAAATGCAAATGATTTTTTCGTTATGTCATTCCGCAAATTTTTGATAAATGAAGAACCGACCAGTGTTACTCTGCAGTTATAAGAGTTCTTGTTTTATGCTCAATTTGTTAAATTTGATAATTTAACAACAACGGAAATTTACGATTAAAACGAGGAATGAGTGAACGATAATGTAAGGTTTTGAGACTGACTAGACCACATGAAAAGCCAACAATGTCAATGTGACAAAGATAAGGGTCATAATCCAAATAATTGGTCAGCCAGATTCAATAATAACCACGCAAAGCTATTATCAAATATATACACAAACTATTAAAAATATTTGTAACATGAATTTCCTTTATAGATCTATATAGTCATATAAAAATAAAGTATAGACAGCTAAAAAATTTAAATGTGCAATTGGTTATCGCCTCAATAAGTTCATCAATTCTTGCTATTTTAAATCAAATTTCAGAAACAACTATCACCACTCTCATTGATTTAAATTAAATCAAAATCATATGGTCATTGTGCTTTTAACTTAATTTAAAGTTAACACTAGCGCTTAAATAAGATTGTATATTTTTTAGTCTACATTTTATTAAAATCATGAAAAAACAGTCCAAACCAAATTCAATCCAGATGAATTTTGTATTATGAATTTGTCACTCCAAAAATATGTCACTGTCAGTGACTGGAAGTGCTGCCGACTATTACACTAATAATGACGATGCAACCAGTCTAATGGTAGACTAGTCTAACTTACATCGTATATTTTAATTTTTTTTTTTCCATGAAAATGAGATAAGGCAGCGCAAATATTTTTGATTTCATGAAATGAAACAAAAAGCGATTAGACAAGGCTTATATACGTTTTTGTAGACAGCTACAATTTTTTAATGTGCAATGTCTAGAATTAGACTATTAGACTTAAAATTAATTGGACCAAAGTCTAGTCCTAGCCCTGGCCTACTGCGGCTAGGCAAGGAGCCTATGGCAATAATAGAGTATAGTCTATAGAGTATACTAACAGTGGAGAGTAACAGTTAGAGCCGAGTCTAGACTATATCTAGACTCCAGTAACTTTGACATTTAATTAACAGCGCGTACGGATAATACTATTATTAATAGTTAACAAAAACACGAATTCAACGTGAGCGATAATATAAGAATTTTTGAAGTGGACCATGTGACTGAACCGATGTCGGCGATGATCAATCGAAGTCAATCTAAAAAACCACTGACACATGGTTGAACATATTAAAAAACAATGCGAAACTATATCTAACATAATATAAAAGAACTATTGAAACGTATTTGAAATAAAAGATTTTCTTGATAGACATGGAATCTGCTATATAAATTTATATTTCTTTCAGATTAATTTTTGGCTTGAACCACCCTCAAGATTTCATTGCTAAAAGAGACTGTTACAAACAAATCGAGATCCGAACAAACCACGAATTACATAGCTTGGGATTCGCCTAAGATTAATAATCTATTTTGTGTCCAATAAAAAGAGCTTTCATTTTACGAAAACTCTGTAATATGCTACTGAGCTGTTTCTGAAACGATATTATTTTATGACGTCATAGTTATCCCATGCAAACAGACCCGGAGATCTCCGGGGCTCGTATCTGAATGGCCTCCCTGAATCACGGAGATCTCCGGGGCTCGTCACAAACAGGTGAAAGTAAGTATTGGACTGGGCCTAACGGGCATGCTCGGGATAATTGCACAACCCCCTCGACCCACATCCCTCGACCTACAAAACCCTCGACCAACAACCTCCTCGACCCATAACCCCCCTCACCCCTCAAGATAAAAAAAATAATCTCAATAGATATGGTAACTAAATATTTCTACTATGAAACATAAGCTATTTTTAAATACCCTTAAATACACTTATAGTACCCTTAAATATAATTAATTAACCTTAAATATCACTAAGTACATTTAAAACCCCTTCAGTACCCTCAAATACCCTCAAAACCCTTAAACCCCCTGGATATTAAATACCCTTAAATATTACTAGCTAGGGCTTACCATTAAATAGACGTAAGTACCCTTTAAAACCCTTAAGTATTATTGAATATACATTAATGTACTCTTATAACTACCCATATCTACCCTCAGCTATGCTTAACTACTCCTAACAACCCTGATTACTCTTAACTAAACTAGGTGTACCGTTAACGCTAATTAACCATAGCTATACTTTAAATAATCATGGTTCGAAGGGGATTTGTGTGTCGAGGGGGTTGTGGATCGAGGGTGTCGAAGGGTTATGCAGATAAAGGCTTGCTTGGAACTATTTAGAGCCACAAATTAGCTACATCCTGCACTAGACATTTGTGAAAAAGTAGAAAGTGGGGTAAAGTGCACCATGTACATGTTGACTTATAGAAACCAGTATATACAGCATACGTCCATAATAATTAAAAAACCTATGATGTCGATCGTAAACCCAAATTACATTATTATTATTATTATTTATTAACGGGTAGATATTTTACTTCAAAATAGACAATCAAGACAGATGCTTATGCGGACAAATGAAAATTGGAACAATGATTTGACAGCCACGATCCACAATGATGATTACGATGACGATTTTGAATTACCAAGACAGGTGCGACGTAAATACAATCAAAAAGAAAATCTAAGACGACGTGAGATAGCAGGCACTGCTAATAAAGATTGTCGTGCCAGAGGTGCACCTGAACCCAGTCGTCATCTGTTTATATCTAGAATAGCTTCTGAGACTAATATCAATGACTTGCATTCAGACATTTCCCCAGGAGAAGGATAGATTCTATGTAAATACATTCATATCTCCGTATACTCTTATATACATATGGGTTTGCTTCGTTTATGTAGTTATAATTCACATACATTGGGACCTGGTAAGATAGAGTACATCGGCTTAATGATAAAGTCCTGTGACTTTCTTTTTGTTTAAGAACATTGGCTTGTTGAAGAAAGATTCAATTTTTTTAGTAGTGAAATTAATGGTATTGCGTGTCGAGGGGTATCTGGCATGGACAGTTCAAAACCTCATGTTGGTCGCCTATACGGGGGATGCTCTGTATTATGGAAATCGGACATAGCTGGGACAATAACACCTATCCAAACTCAATCTAAACGTTTATGTTGTTTGCTATACGAGTGTAATGATAACAATATATTTATATTTATTGTGTATATGCCAGTTAATGATCCTCATCGATCCTGTGGTGAGTATGATTCAATTTTTTTAGTAGTGAAATTAATGGTATTGCGTGTCGAGGGGTATCTGGCATGGACAGTTCAAAACCTCATGTTGGTCGCCCATACGGGGGATGCTCTGTATTATGGAAATCGGACATAGCTGGGACAATAACACCTATCCAAACTCAATCTAAACGTTTATGTTGTTTGCTATACGAGTGTAATGATAACAATATATTTATATTTATTGTGTATATGCCAGTTAATGATCCTCATCGATCCTGTGGTGAGTATGAGGAAATACTTGATGAGATAAGTGGTGTGTTACAACAATATGATAATACAATGGTTATAAGAGGTGGTGACCTTAATACTAATTTGACGCGTAAAGAGTCTCGAAATACTGAATCTATCCAAAACTTTGTTAGTCACGAGCACATTAAAATGTGCATCAATCATGTCACAGCTGAAGTTGATTTTTCGTTCGAAAGTATGTGTGATCGGTATATATTGTCATGTTTCACCATTTTCTTTATTTATCAATTTCAATGAACTGCCATTATTATGGTGCGTGTGTTGCCATCTGGTGAGGTGTAACGTCATAATGTATCCCGTCATTCTCGGTCCATCACATGACTATTTTGCCAAGCAAGTTTGAATTCTTTTCATTCTGACCACCGTTTGAGGCACAGCCAGGAGCCGTCCTCCAGTTACTTTGACCAACCTAGTGGTGAGTTTTCAAGTATAGGCCCAGTTGTTTCGTATTTGAAGCCGGGGGTGTTAATAAGTAGACAGAAAATCCGTCTCTAGCGTAAAGCTGGCTGTCAGTGAAAAGCCATGAGAGGACTGTTGCACAGGTTAATTAATAAGCCGTATAGTTATATTAATTAGAATTGTAGGTATATTAATTAATAATTAATATAACGATTAATTAAATACCTAATTTATTTAATTATATTTGGCGTTGTTCGCCGTCTTGTGAGGGATACCGCTTTCTTTCAATTGAAATACGTTTGCTGATGTTCGTTTTATTAATTCACTTTAATAAGAAATGTGTTGACGGTGTCGATTATTATTTAGGTGACGTAGGTGTCTACCACGACGTTGGTGATGATCAAGTGGTCGTAATACATGTATGAATGTCTGTGCAACGTTGATGCTGGTCATGTGTCAACATGGGTGTTCTTAGGGTACGTGTTCATTTAATTATAATTTAGCAGTGTTTATGTAGGCCTAGTTCATGAGAATAAAGTATATTTGGTAACGATGTGATAAATATGTGACATTATTAATATTGTGAATTACGCTTTAGAAAGTGAATAATTATTGTATTCTTATATTATCACGTTTTTGATCTGTAGGTTTTAATTTGGATTGGTATTCGTGACTAATAAAAGTGATTGATGTCTGAAAACTGGTTGTGTCCTTGGCTCGATAAATCCACGACCCGTATCGCAGTAGGCCAGGCCCGACTGAGGACTCAAAACCCTGATAACACTCTGGTATCTCCTGTCGCCAAACACCCTACTGCGACAGAGGGAAAAAATACTCCTACGACAATGGTGCCCAAAGGATTGGACACATGAGGTAAGAGTGCGACTTCATGAAAACGCACTTTGGTGATGATAAAATTGGTATTTCTTCTGTGGCCCCGGTAACTTCTCATCCCGGGAGAGGAGAGGGTCAACTTTCTTATATACCGACTTTCAACTGACTATGTATTTATCTGGTTCTCATTTGGCTGCACTCCGTGGCTAATAACTGGAGCAGAGAAACTGTTTCACCAGTGTTCACGTGTGCACTTATTTGTGGACAGTGTTGACCCGTCGCATATTAGGACGTGTAACCGACCTTGATCTTGGGTCTGCAGTTGGGACAGTCAGCTGATCGACATCACCATTTACTGCCGTTCAAGAATGGTATTGTAAAATCAAATACCCTCAGTACACTGTGTACAGACAATTCATGATTTTCCGCTATATGTATATCAGAACTGTAGAAACAAATTGAAATTATAATTATAATTCGCATAAATTGTAATTGTAATATTAATTTATTGTTTATTGGATCATTATCGACCCGATTGTTATTATAATTGTAATTTGCATAGATTATAATTATAATATTTATTTATTGTTCATTGAATCATTATCGACCCTATTATTTGATGGTTGACAGGACTTTGTGTGTATTTATTATCAACAATGAAATGATGGAGATTGTTTTGTAATATAATTGACTTTGTTTATTGGCATTCAATATTTCTTCAGTAAATTGAATTATTGAATGATTTTGATATATTATAACATGGAACACTAGTTATATGTGAGTGACATAATATGACAATAATGGATTTATTATTCGCTTCTCTTTACTGAAAATAAGCGTATTGTAATCAGTGTCGGTGAAAATACGCAAGGTAGCTATCTTGTTTTCACAGTTGACTGTCCACAGTAACTTTGGAATCAATACTAGCTGATTATCATATAGATTATTATTTTGTTTGCATTTATTTAAAAAAATGTCTCTGTAATATTTTATTGGATTTTATTACAAAAGGTTCAATAGTAAAAATGTATTGTGATTGTGCGTTAACGTTGTAATGCGGATCACTGTATATTGATGATTAGAATTGAACTGTTTGATTTGAAATCATTGTTTGCATTTGATAATATAATTCATTTTCGATTTCAAATCATATTAAAATGCAATTTTTAATATGATTTTTCACCGCATTATTCCACAGGATTGTTTTTTTAACCTGATATCGCGGATATAAGAGATTATTATTACAATCGTACAGCCGTGGAGAGTTATTATAGTTTGCGAATTTCGTTAGAATATATTAGCCATGTCGTTTCCGTTTGTATAATAATTTATTATTTATACACGCGTCTTGATACATGTGTTAGTCAATTGTTTATGTTTATGTTTATTTGACTTCCAGTTAAAAACATGCAAAAATGGTACATTATAATTATTATTATCATTTTTTGAACATGTAATTAACTTTGCCTGTCAACCATGTAAGTGAATTAAAATTATAGAATAAAATAATATCCATTGTTTAAAATAGCAATAGCAATTTAAAAATGTACATAGTATAGATTATAAAGTTTACTATTTGTACACATAAAATAAAATAACCGACAATTGTCTGTCATCTGTTTCCCGCACCAAAACCAGAGATAAAATAGCTACACTGTGCTTTACACTGTGTAGCAAAAAAGGACACTCTGGAAAGCGTAGAAACCTAATTAAAACCTCTAAATGCTTTAGTTGTCTAATATATCAAAGGACATACAACTAGGATATGTGAAAAGGAAAAACAGTAAAAAATGTCAGCTAACCAACCAGAGTATCAAGATATAAAAAACATGGTAAGTCAACTAGCTTCGACTGTAGACTCATTAAGAAAAGAATTAAATCTTCAAACAGATATTATAACACAGGTACGTACGATAGACGACGATGTTTCTTGTGCAATGAAATTGGCCACCTAAAAAATTCTTATCCAAGGAATAAGAATCAGTCAAAAAACTGATATGGACCAATGTCACGGAGCAGACGTTGGGCATGAAAAATCAATGCTCCGAAAATTCGTCTTTTGTTGCGCCAAATTTGGTCGGTCCTCCTAATGAAGTCGATGTTGATATCAATGGTTTGACCTGTAAAGCTTTATTAGATACAGGAGCTACAGTCTCGTCCATAAGTAAATCTTGGTATGATAAACTAGATAATGTTGAAATGCATTCACTGCAACAAATTTTGCTTGTAGAGTGTGCTGATGGACAACACTTGCCATATTTAGGTTATGTTGAAATGGAGGTAGGTATTCCAGGATTTCTTGAAAATCAGATAGCTTTGTGTTTAGTAGTGCCTGATACGGGATACAACCAGCAAGTTCCAGTACTTTTAGGAACTAATGTTCTACAACCTTTAGGAAAACAACTACAAGGTAAGTTAGATAAACATTCACAGCTAGGTGCAGTATGGTCATCAACGTTTGCCTATATTCATCAACAGCACGTTTCTATCTCTAGGAATAAGGGATGTTTAGGAATTATTAAATGTAATTCATTTGATACTATTTTGGTTTCCAGGAATGAGAGGGTTATTGTACCTGGTATAATTGATAAGGGCATCGGTCTGGCCAAATGTTCGGCTATGGTACATAGTCATGCAAAATCAAAGCTGCCAGACGGTGTAGAAATAGTGTCACAGTTAATCAATTATTATGGTCAAAGTTCTAAAATATATGTGGAACTGTGTAATATATCAAATATCCCTTTGAGAATACAGCCTAGCGCAATAATAGGGGAAGTACAGCAGGCTCAGATTGTTCCACGAGAAGAAATAGACGAGGTAAGACTGAGTAACGAGTCGTTCTTAGAACAATTAAGTTTATATAAGGAACATCTCTCTGATAAAGAGCAACAGCAGGTTAAAAAACTTCTGTTGGAATACAGAGATATTTTCTCTGAGGGTGATATGGACTTAGAACATACAGATTTAGTCAAACATAAAATACTGCTTACTGATAATATACCTTTTAAGCAGAGACACAGCCGGATTCCACCCGGAATGTATCAGGAGGTAAAAGATCATATCCAGGAACTTTTAAGTAAGAATGTAATTCGTCCACCATGTAGCCCTTACTCGTCGGCAGTGGTTTTGGTAAGAACATCTAACGGTAAATTGCGATTTTGCATCGATTTCCGCCAACTAAATAATATCACTGTCAAGGACAGCTTTGCCTTACCACGTATAGAAGAAATGATAGATAATTTGGCAGGTAGCAAGTATTTTTCTTCGTTGGACTTAAGTAGCGGATATTATCAAGTAGAGTTAGAGGAAGACGATAAATGTAAAACGGCTTCCCCAGCGGGTCCCATGGGATTTTTCGAATTTCAAAGGATGCCGTTTGGCTAAACCATTTTAACCAACGCGCCTGGTACATTTTAACGACTTATGCAGAAATGTTTAGAGGATATATACATGAAGGAATGTATCTGTTTCATAGATGATATCTTAGTGCCGTCTCGTACATTTGCGGACCAGCTAGTTTATCTTGCACATACGTTTCAGAAATTAAGGAAACATAACTTAAAATTGAACCCTGCAAAATGTCGCTTTTTCCAACCTCGAGTGACTTATTGTGGTCATGTAGTGTCAAATCAGGGAGTGGACACAGATCCCAGTAAAGTAGAGAAAATCAAGGACTGGCCTGTACCAACTTCAGTAAATGAGGTACGTTCGTTTCTGGGATTTGCGGGATATTACCGTAAATTTGTCGAAGTTTTCCCATATTGCAAAGCCGCTGACTGATTTACTGGTTGGTTGTAAAGTTAAAGGGAATGCAGCTCGCTCGCCTAACTGGACATGGGGACCTGAACAGCAGCATTCGTTTGAAATGCTAAGAGATAAATTGACATCGCCCCCAATATTGGCTTATCCAAACTACAAAGATCAGTTTATTTTACATACTGATGCTTGCTCAAATGGATTAGGAGCAGTCTTATGTCAAAATCAAGAAGGAAAGACCAAAGTGATAGCCTTTGCTAGTCGTGGACTGAATAAGTCAGAAAAAAATTATCCTGCACACAAGCTGGAATTTCTAGCACTGAAATGGGCTATAACCGAGAAATGTAACGATTATCTGTACGGACAAACATTCGAAGTCTTAACAGATAATAATCCATTGACCTATGTTCTGACTACAGATAAGCTGGATGCGACAGGACATCGCTGGCAATCGGCATTGACAGCTTTCAATTTTAAAATTAAATATAGACCAGGGAATTGTAACATGGACGCAGATTATCTATCTCGATTACCAGTAACTCTAAATGAAATCAGTCATCAAGTGATGAAGGCTATAAATAATTCCACTAATTCGGTGCCTTGGATTGAATCTTTATCAATGTCTGCACACGTGTTAGACGATGAAGAAGAAGAAATAAACGGTCATAGAGACTGGCGGAAGATCCAGAGAGAAGATAGTGTAATTGGAGTTATTATACGTCAACTCAGTGGCTACACTCCTAACAGCAATAAGTTGATACTTAACCCATCAACTAGACCATATGCAAGACTATTTAAGCAGCTGCAGTTGAAAAGAGGTGTACTATACAGACGGACTACAGTGGATGATGAGGAGGTTTATCAGTTAGTTCTTCCTGAGAAATACCAGAAGCAGGTACTTAAAGGGTTACACGATGACATGGGTCATCTTGGCAGGGATAGGACTATTGATTTAGTGAGCCATAGGTTTTTCTGGCCACATATGGCGGATGATGTAGACAAATGGATTAAGAAATGTAGTAGATGTATCCTGAGAAAAACCCCTGTCCAAGTACGTGCACCCCTTGTTAGTATTAGAACCAGTCATCCACTTGAGTTACTCTGTATGGACTATCTAACCCTCGAAAAATCTAAGGGAGGGTATGAACACCTATTAGTGATAGTGGATCATTTTACAAAATACGCCATAGCTGTACCAACTAGAAATCAAACCGCCAAGACAACGGCAGATGCACTATTTAACAACGTTTTTATTCACTACGGATTTGCGAAGCGTCTTCACAGCGATAAAGGAATGTCGTTCGTAGGCAGCGTGATCAAGGAGCTATGTGAACTCACTGGTATGGAACGTTCCACTACAACACCATATCATCCCATGGGGAACGGGATTACCGAACGTCTAAACCATACTCTGTTGAATTTGATGGGGGCACTGAATCCTAATAAAAAAAGATTGGAAGTCTCACATAGGTCCTTTAACACATGCCTACAATGGAACCATACTCTGTTGAATTTGATGGGGACACTGAATCCTAATAAAAAGAAAGACTGGAAGTCTCACATAGGTCCTTTAACACATGCCTACAATGGAACACGTCATGATTCCACTGGAATGACGCCGTTTTTTCTAATGTTTGGCAGAGAGCCGAGATTAGCAATAGATGTAGCTCTTAACATACCTGAGATGCCCGGTCAGCAATCTTATACGAAGTATGTGAAGGATTTAAAGACACGATTACGTGATGCATATGAACAGGCTGCTAAACATACCCAGAAGGCTTCTTTACAGCAGAAAACTTAGGTTTCTAGCATATGAAGGCAAACATAAGATAGCTTATAGATTGGACGATAAAGCTTATGTTGTGGATAGCCAACCTAACCCAGATATACCAGTGTATAGAGCTAGACAGGAAAATGGAAATGTATTGAAAGTTTTACATAGGAATTTACTACTTCCTATTGGCACAGAGGTAATTCATAAAAAATCAGAAATGACAAATATCAAGCCAGCACCTGTAGATCCATCCCCTGAGGTTAATTAAAATAAACCGGATGATTCTCTGCAAATAGACGCTGAGGACAGCTCTTCAGGAGAGGAGACAGGTGTGGGTTACACTATTTTAGTGGAGCCTGAGGCTATATTAGACGAACACGAAGTCGTGAGTACAGTGGACAGTCAGTCTGAGATCGATGGTAACAGTCAGCCTGATATAGATGGTAACCCAGACGATAATGTGGAGGACATAGGTTCTTTACATTTAGATCTATCAGATGACGAACCAGAATTAGTAGCATGCACTTATTTTCGAAAACTAAGTGCATCTTCAAATATAAGTGCATGCACGTAATACGCGGGGAAACGGTAAATAGTTCAGCCTGGTCAGGAATCGATTTATTTATTTTTTAATGAATCATAAATTTGTAACATGTCACTGAGATAAACTATATCCATCCATCCATCCATCCGTCCGTCCGTCCGTCCGTCCGTCCGTCCGTCCGTCCGTCCGTCCGTCCATCCATCCATCCATCCATCCATCCATCCATCCATCCATCCATCCATCCATCCATCTAGGAAGTGTCTATTTACCCCGTCACGGGGTGTGCAAGAAGACTAGAACCCTTATTTAACCCGACAATGACAACCAATGAAAATCGTTCTTTCAATGCCCTGCTGTGAATGTTTGTTTTTTGGCGCTCCTTCACGGAACTGAAAAGCCTCACCAAGAACTTATCAAAATGAACAGGTAAGTTATGCCGCGTAAAAATAAACTTGTACAAATGTAAATATATCCCTGACTCCTGGCAACTATTATCGCTTGCAACATTTACAAAAGATATGAAAGCTGGATTACTACCAAATATATGTGAATTGGCAACTACACGTATTATCGTCCACGGCCGCATTTGATTTATGCTAAATTTCCACACAAACAGTAGTCGCAACAGGTTTGATTACGACGCCCGCTGTGCATTTTACATTGCTTAGTATCCGACACATTTACCCAAGGTTACTTTATTGTTGGTCCACCGTCTACGACACTGTGCCAACATTAAACCGGCAATATCCTAGTTTAGGCCCACCCTGGGTTCAATGTATTAGGCCCTCCTGACAGGTGAAGATCATAGAAATATACTTATGTATGTTCTGTGGTGAAGACTATGGCCTTATCTGCTTATGGGTGATGAAATTCTGTAATGACAACGAAAGATTAGTAGGGATATACATCAATTAAATCAATAGTGTTTTATAATATTTCACATTCCCGTCATTTAGTAAAACGTAATGGCTCATTTATTATAACTAAATGACGGTCATATTTATATAACATTTCCGTCATTCAGTACAACGTAATGTTTCATTTATTATAACTAAATGACTGTCATATTTGTATAACATTTCCGTCATTTAGTAAAATGTAATGTCTCATTTATTATAACTAAATGACGGACAAATATATATAACATTTCCGTCATTTAGTAAAATATAATGTCTCATTTATTATATAACTAAATGACGGTCATATTTATATAACATTTCCGTCATTTAATAAAACGTAATATCTCATTTATTATAACTAAATGACGGTCATATATTTAACATTTGCGTCACTTAGTAAAACGTAATGTCTCATTTATTATAAATAAATGATTAAATGTTGGCCCCGCGTCGCACAACGCCTGTCATTAATCCGACATTAATCCGACATTGTCTAAACGTTTTGTGTCAGGTAAAAACACTCACAGCCACATTGTACCTCAACAGCTCAGTCGACGATAACCTTTTACACACTACTTGTCAATTATCCACTCATTTAGATATGGCAGGTGGGCCTAATATGATGGTAGTACTACTACCGGAATAGGCCCACCCTCAATAATTAACATATCGTAAGTGGGCCAAAACTTATACACTCTTTAAATCACAAGGAAAAAAAATAAAGACCCCCCATTTAAATTTCCTATCAACTCCCAAAAAATATCCAAGCCCCTATTTGCTATTTATTCCCGGGCCCCAAAAGAAAACCCTTTTCTCCAGGGGTCTTTTCGCCCAAGGCATATCAATAACATTGCAGTTTAAAAATCGTAGAATATTTCCTTTATATACTCCTACTACCGGATTAGACCCACCTTCAGTCACTTAGATATGGCAGGTGGGCCTAATCCGGTAGTAGTGCTACTACCGGAATAGGCCCACCTTCAGCCACTTACATATGGGAAGTGGGCCTAAACTTATAAACCCATTAAATCCTAACAAAAACATCAAATTGTTTAAAATTTCCCATTTACCCCCAAAAATTATCCAAGCCCCTATTTGCTGTTTATTCCCGGGCCCCAAAGGAAAACCCTTTTCCCCAGGGGGCCTTTCCCCCCCAAGGCATATCAATAACATTACAGTTTAAAGATTGTAGAATATTTCCTTTATATACTACTACCGGATTAGGCCCACCTACCATATCTAAGTGACTAAGGGTGGGCCTAATCCGGTAGTAGTACTACTACCGGATTAGGCCCACCTCCAGTCACTTACATATGGTAGGTGGGCCTAAACTTATACACCCATTAATTCCCAAGAATTATTTTATAAATTGTTATAATTTTCACATTTACCCCCAAAAATTATCCAAGCCCCTATTTGCTGTTTATTCCCGGGCCCCAAAAGAAAACCCTTTTCCCCAGGGGGTCTTTTCCTTCAAGGCATATCAATAACATTACAGTTTAAAGATTGTAGAATATTTCCTTTATATACTACTACCGGATTAGGCCCACCCACCATATCTAAGTGACTGAAGGTGGGCCTAATCCGGTAGTAGGCCCACCTACAGTCACTTAAATATGGTGGGTGGGCCTAAACTTATACACCCTTTAATTCCCATAGAAAATGTTTAAAATTGTTTTAAATTTCCCATTTACCCCCAAAAATCATCCAAGCCCCTATTTGCTGTTTATTCCCGGGCCCCAAAAGAAAACCCTTTTCTCCAGGGGGTCTTTTCCCCCAAGGCATATCAATAACATTACAGTTTAAAGATTGTAGAATACTTCCTTTATATACTACTACCGGATTAGGCCCACCCACCATATCTAAGTGACTGTAGGTGGGCCTATTCCGGTAGTAGTACTACTACCGGATTAGGCCCACCTTCAGTCTTTTACATATGGTGGGTGGGCCTAAACTTATCCACCCTTTAATTCCCATAGAAATTTGTTCAAATTGTTTTAAATTTCCCACTTACCCCCAAAAATTATCCAAGCCCCTATTTGCTGTTTATTCCCGGGCCCCAAAAGAAAACCCTTTTCTCCAGGGGGTCTTTTCCCCACAAAGGCATATCAATAACATTACAGTTTTAAGATTGTAGAATATTTCCTTTATATACTACTACCGGATTAGGCCCACCCACCATATCTAAGTGACTGAAGGTGGGCCTAATCCGGTAGTAATACTACTACCGGAATAGGCCCACCTACAGTCACTTAGATATGGTGGGTGGGCCTAAACTTATACACCCTTTAATTCCCATAGAAAATGTTTAAAATTGTTTTAAATTTACCCCCAAAAATTATCCAAACCCCTATTTGCTGTTTATTCTCGGGCCCCAAAGAAAACCCTTTTCTCCAGGGGGTCTTTCCCCCCCAAGGCATATCAATAACATTACAGTTTAAAGATTGTAGAATATTTCCTTTATATACTACTACCGGATTAGGCCCACCCACCATATCTAAGTGACTGTAGGTGGGCCTATTCCGGTAGTAGTACTACTACCCGATTAGGCCCACCTTCAGTCACTTACATATGGTGGGTGGGCCTAAATTTATCCACCCTTTAATTCCCATAGAAATTGTTTTAAATTGCGGAAACTTATACACCCTTTAAATAACTAAAAAACAAAAAACAAACAAGGCATATCACTAACATTACAGTTTAAAGATAGTAAAATATTACCATTATATACTACTACCGGATTAGACCCACCTACAGTCACTTAGATATGGCAGGTGGGCATAATCCGGTGGTAGTACTACTACCGGAATAGGCCCACCTACAGTTAGTAACATATGGGAAGTGGGCCTAAAATTATAAACCCTTAAGTTATCCAAAATAACCAAACAACCAAACAATATTTCCTTTATATACTACTACCGGATTAGGCCCACCCCCCATATCTAAGTGACTGAAGGTGGGCCTAATCCGGTAGTAGTACTACTACCGGATTAGGCCCACCTCCAGTCACTTACATATGGTAGGTGGGCCTAAACTTATACACCCTTTAATTCCCCCCAAAAAAATTTTTAATTGTTTTAAATTTCTCATTTAGCCCCAAAAATATATCAGATTATACCCACCTCAAGTGTTAATATAAATTTATACCCACATCACTGTTTTATTGGCACAGAGGTGGGCCTATAAGTTTATACCCACCTCAGTGCTAGATTACCACAGAGGTGGGCTTAGAAGTTTATACCCAGGTGGGTATAAACCGGTAGATAGCCCATTAAACCAACACTGGGTAAATCTATAGTCAACTTAATGACGGGGAATGTCGGCCGCAGGTCCACGCGGGGGAGGGGGAGGCCCCGTTTTTTTCGACACATTATTTTTAAAAGCCACCTAAATTGGCCTTAGCATACCAACAAAAAACTTGAGGGCCGGCACCAAGTCCCCCCCCCCCCCACGTTTTTTTCAAATCCTGAGAAACAACCTGGGCTAAATAACAATAAAAACGTTCTTATATAACCCTCATAAAAACAAGTGGTTCATAAAGCTATTTCATTCTTCGTCTTCAACCCACATAAAATCACCCGGAATAATATGTGGCCTACTTATTTAACCCACAACAAAGCATCCAGGCTAAATAATTATTTCCACATCAAACAACCCGGGCTAAATAACAATTCCAACCTTCTTATTTAACCCGCAATTAAGAATCCAGACTATATACCTATTTCAACCTTCGTATTTAGCCCACAACAAAGCATCTGGGTTATAAACGCTTACAGCCTTCTTATTTAACCCACAGAAAAGCAGATGGGTAATATAGAACTATCTCAACCTTCCTATTTCATCCACACGAAATCCACCGGGCTAGATAATTATCCCAACGCAGAAAATCACATACTGGGCTATTTAACTATTTGAACCTTCTATTTAACCCAAATAAAAGGTAGTAGGTTTTATATCTTTTCAACCGACATATTTAACCCACAGAAACATCCCGGGCTAAGTAACAATACAAATCTTCTTATATAACCCACATAAAACAAGTGGGTTATAGAGCTATTTCAATCTTCGTCTTCAACCCACATCAAATCACCGTGAATAAATAACTATGTCAACCTATGTACCTATGTACTTATTTAACACACAACAAAACATACAGGCTAAATAACTATTTCCACACCAAACAACCCGGGCTAAATAACAATTCCAACCTTCTTATTTAACCCGCAATTAATAACCCAGATTATATACCTATTTCAACCTTCGTATTTAGCCCACAACAAAGCATCTGGGTTATAAACATTTACAACATTCCCATTTAACCCACAGAAAAGCAGCTGGGTAATATATACCTATCTCAACCTTGATATTTTATCCACACCACCGGGCTAGATAACTATCCCAACCTTCTTATTTAGCCCACAGAAATCACCTACTGGGCTATTTAACTATTTGAACATTCTATTCACCCCAAATAAAGGCAAGTAGGTTTTAGGCCTATAACTTTTCAACCGACATATTTAAAGGTACCCAGATTAAAAAAATAATATGTTCTATTTGTGTTACTCTACATATTAAAACTGTAAATTGGATTTTTTTTTAGTTTTAAGCATGTGCAAATTATTTTTTTTATTTGATATATTTCCATTTGTCGCTAAATGGGGATAACAATTGTGTAAATGGGGCGTTTTTGTGATGAACGTCACAGATTTCGTCACATTATATTTACACAAATGTTCATTTATGGTAACATTAAGAGTACCAGTTCACATGTACACCCTATTTTCAAAAATAATTTGCTATCCTAAAATTTGTGTACCCATGATAACCAGATAAAAACATTTCTCACAATGTTACAAACGTTTACAACATTCCCATTTAACCCACCGAAAACCAGCTGGGTAATATGGAACTATCTCAGCCTTGATTTTTTATCCACACCAAATCCACCGGGATAGATAACTATCCCAACCTTCTTATTTAGCCCACAGAAAATCACCTACTGGGCTATTTAACTATTTGAACCTTCTATTCACACCAAATAAAAGGAAATGGGGTTTATATCCTTTCAACCGACATATTTAACCAACAGAAACATCCCGTGCTAAATGAAATGAATTGAATCGGGCTTTAGGCCACCTTTGTGCACATATAGGCTAAACTGGGCCAGGAGAACCTCCTGAGGATGGTGAGATGATTGAGATGACACTGTCCTCCAGACACAGGATTCGAAATTCGAGCCCTGGCGGTCTGAGGCCGAGCACGCTACCTCTCGGTCACGGAGGCTCCCCACAATACTGACTTTCACACGTGGATGGGGAAGAAACATTTTTGTTTCTTCCAAACCGCCGATACCGGGAACCGAACCCCGAACTCTAGGGTCCCCGCCCCCCGTGCTAAATAACAATACAAACCTTCTTATTATAACCCATATAAAACAAGTGGGTTATAGAGCTATTTCAATCTTCGTCTTTAACCCACATCAAATCACAGTAAATAAATAACTATGTCAACTTATGTACATATTTAACACACAACAAAGCATACAGGCTAAATAACTATTTCCACATCAAACAACCCAGGCTAACCTTTTTATTTAACCCGCAATTAATAACACAGACTTCATTGTATATACTTATTTCAACCTTAGTAGCTTCCAGGCTACAGAAAATCTATTTAACCAAAGCAAAAGCAAGTAGATTTTATAGCTTTTCAATCGACATATTTAGTTAGCCCACAGAAAACAACCCGAGCTAAACAACAATTCCACTCTTCTTTATGCCTACACATAATAAAGCATCCAGACATATTTTAACCTTATTTATCCCACTACAATGCACCTGGGTTTTATAATATTACAACCTTCTTATTTAACACACGGAAAAACAGCTGGGTTTCAGAACGATTTTCCAATCTTCATATTTAAGCCACAACAAATACACCGGGCTAGATAACTATCCCAACCTTCTTATTTACCCACAGAAAATCACCTGGGCTATTAAACTATTTAAACTTTATTTACCCTACAGGAAAAACAGCTGGTTATAGAAATATTTTCGTATTTAATCCACACCAAATCCATTGGGTTAAATAACTATTCCAACCTTTCTTATTTAAACCACAGAAAAGCAGCAGGGTTATTTCAACATGTCTGAGCAAGTTAATCTACAGTATATTTGGTGCAAAATGCTCGCTATGAGCGCTAGAACATAAATCGTTGTTGCTACACAGTACACTCACGTAGCAGAATTGCGTTCTCGTAATGATTTAATTGTGCTATAGTGATATTTGTTTTTGTTTTCTTTGTACAGGATAAAGGTACAGCGATACAATTTTTAGATCATTCTCCTGGAGACACGATTGCCCCGTGTACAGATGATACAGTAGTGAATGAGAGATAAATGTAGGTATGACTATCTACCTAATTTATGTATTACCCAACAAATATTTAAGTTCTTGTAGTTATTATATTGTAATTTTTTTCATCAACATATTGAATGCAAATTTCGAATTTAATCACAACGAATAGGACATATTAAAAAAATAATTATGTTTCATTGATCCACTCATTATTTTATTTTCAGCGAGACGCCAGTGGTTTTAGAAGAATATATATGGACACTCTATATGAACACTTAAAGTCACTGGCTATTTTTATTTTATCTGTATAAGAAACATAAACAAGATCTACATTATTTTATGTGTGATATGATTTTCTTCATGTTTAAAAATTAATAAATGCAATTGCAGCATTTGTAATTATTATTATCTCATCATTAACTTTATAATTGAATGTGTTCACATGGTCGCAGAGTGACACAAAAGTTATCCACAAAAGGATTACCCACTTCTTGTCTGTACATTATCAAATTCTCCAGTAGCTATACCAACTACCATAATGTCGTTCCGGGACAATTGTAAACAAAGCAATACATTCTAATACTTCTATTTGTATTAATTAAACAGGATAGTTGAAAGGAAAATAAGATGTGTTTTCGCTATGAGGCGAACATGAATGCATCTCTGCCAAGTATTTTAATTGACAATCACTACAAATCATTGCGCTATGACCAAAACCTTTTCATTTTGTACTCAGGCAAGTAAGTGCCTACATACAAAAGTATGAGGAATATGGACTAGCGGTACTTGGGATTACGCGTTCACAATGTATTTTTGACTTTTTAGAAAAAAAAAATTCACCATACATTCTATAGTTCCTCAAATATTATTATAAATAAGTATAAACATAATGCTATTTTAAAACGTTTTGGTAAATCATAAATGGTACCTTGGATAAAGGGGATAATAACTTAATTTAAACAACCGATGATAATAGTGTTCACTTTGCCTTAATCAGTCTTAATACAATGACAAATTGAACAGATTGTTACTACTCCCAGAAACTAATTGTCGTCACAGACTGGAGGAGGATAAACCATGGGCCTACTCATAAAACAGAAGGCGAATAGTATAAATTATTTCACAAATATGTATTTTTTTTGTTTATAACTAAATGTAATAATGATAACATGAATTTGAAACATGTATTGCAGTAATATCGTGCGCTCACTATGTGACCTCAGGAAAAAGTCATCGCCATGGAGTAGTATAAAAAAAATATACTTTAGGACTAAAATCTGATTCAACCCATCAAAATTACCTAGTTGAAAACAGGTCAGACGTTTCACTAACTGATTAAAAATATTCACTTTTGATGCCCCACATACCTTAGAACGTTGGCAAAATAAATATGAATTCATTAATGCCCAGATTGTTTAACACTTACAATGCTGAAATATTTGCGTATCAACCATGGAGACCAAAGAGTTGTTCCAATTTGAAATCATCACAAATAGCTTAGTTAGCTCTTTCTGCTTCATTTGAATATCTATGTTATGGGTCTATGGTCATTACAATTTGCTAATTCCTTCAGTGCGGGGGTCGTTTACGTCTATAGACGGTCCCCGCACTGAAAGGGTTGAATATAATTTAGGGAAAATATCACGGTAAAATATAAGCTACGAGCGTCCCCACCATAGCGGTTTAGTGGCCAAAATTAGAAGGCAGTATGTCAAAGCTAGTAGGCTATAGACTAAACCAGCTGAGAAGTTTCGCTCACTTATCAATAATATTTACCTTGACGACCCCAACCTTAGAACCATACTGCGCATGCGGGTGGTCCTACGACATGTGTTCAGTAAATAGTGACGACTCGCCTACTTTAATATTTGGTGGTCGGCGTTGCAGATGCTGAAAGGCCTACTGGTCGTGTTCGCTGGGAAGAGACGGATGGAGGGAATAATGTAGGTGGGTCGTTGTGATTCGCTGAGTAAACATTTAGGGCGCCTAGTACAAAGGCAGGCATGCGCAATAAGGTCAACTTCGACAGGAGTGGGTCTATCGCAACGTAAATATTTTGATTCACACCAACTTTAAATCATAACTGACATTTGAGTAGACTGAATAATAATCGGATAGGATAGATTATTTAATAGGCCTACACACATACTTGACCTCGCTTAGTATTGGTTAGTTTTGATATTATTATGTAATATCCACATAAAAAACACTTAATTATCATATTCCTGGTTATTATCAGAAGAGTGGACGTACAGGCATTTACATCGATCGAGAGATCATCCACAGTCACTCGTCATACGGACCCTCGGGCCCAATGCACAGGCCCACGTCTTAGTGCAGAAGCATTTAATATTTAATTCGAAATAAACATATTCAGCGTGTAACAAGCCCCGTCTTCTCATCCCTGAGAGACGAGGTTTACCCAGTGTGCAGTGGGCCCCTCGTCCCAAACTGGGCCTAAAATATGAGGTTTACCCAGTGTGCAACCAGCTCCTCATCCATCCTAATTATCGTACCCCCGCGCATGCACTTATATTCGAAAATGCACTTAGTTTTCAAAAATAAGTGCATGCACTTATAATCGAGCATAAAGATAAAGTTTAAATTTATCCCAATTCGTTAAAATCGTAATTATTTGATTTATTCCAATCCAAAGTACACTGAGCTAACGCTAGTAATCACTGGGACAATTACTTTGAAGTTATCTTGCAGGAATGACTCCAGGAAATAGGTGTTGACACTACCTGAACTGTTATATCACACCTCATTTGTCCCCACTTTTCAGCTATCATACCCATACCCTATCGCTTTGACGCCTTGAACTGTTGGCGCATATCTGTGTTATGGGGCAATTCTCTCCTAATATCTACCCGTTAATAAATAATAAAAAATAATATTGTAGTTTGTGTTTACGATCAACATTTAAATTTTTTTATTATTCTCACCTGAAGTATATGTCTTGAGTTACATCGTGGTACGCGTAGTGATTTTCGAATATAAGTGCATGCACGTAGTATTCGAATATAAGTGCATGCATTTATAAACGAACAAGAATATTTTTGGAGAAATGACAGTCGAATTTCACTTATAAGTGCATGCACGTTTATGTCCCGGGATACGGTAAGAATGAGGTTTAGCCAGTGTTGAATGGGCACCTCACCCCTTCTAATATATGAGGTCTACATAGTGTGCAGTCACCCCCTGAGAGATGAAGTTTACCCTGCGCAGTGGGCCCCTCATCCCTTCCGAGAGATAAGGTTTACAAGCTCTAGTGTGGAGTTGGCCCCTCATACCCCCTGAGTGTTGAGGTTTACCTAGTGTGCATTGGCCCCTCATCCCTCCTGAGAGATAAGGTTTACCTAGTGTGCTGTGGGTACCTCATCCCTGACCCTGCCTGAGAGATGAAGCTCATCCAATCTGCAACCAGCCCACCCTACAGCCCCTACTTCTCCCTGAGATAAAGCTCACCAGTGTGCAACCAACCTCTCATCCCTCCTAAGATATAAGGTTTTTCCAGTGTGCCATAATAACACAATAATAAAACAATGATCTTTAAAACTTTGATTACTATCAAAGTATTTTGCTACTTTTCTCTCTAACTCCCATTTATCCACCTGGCTTTTCTAGCGTAGATAGTGTTAGGCCTAAGTTTCGTAAATATCTGCTTTTAAAATTCATCTGTTTAAAAAATATTTCAATTTGTAGCATTTGCTGGGTCTAGCTACAGAAGAAAATATATCATACATATGCCAGTGTAGCACCAGATGGTTAACATGGTTAATATGGGAGCAAGTTCATACTCTAGCCACTAGAAGATTATTATATGAGACAACACTTGATACTCCAGCCTCCAGACAGTTAAAGCGACGCAATCAGGCTAAAATCATAAAAAATCCTTAATTTTATTTTGGCTTCTTAATATGGCCATAATATGTGAACATGTCCATAGACTAGTATTGCGTATGTTTTTTTTAAATTTTATGTTGCGCATTTACCAGTTAAGCGAGAAATAAATACGCAATTTAATTTCAGACATGCATGTTTAAATTAAGAAATACAGAAATAACTGATAAACGGGGTTTTCCGCAACCTTGCTACGTTGCCACAGCAACCCAAAATTCAAAAGACTTCCGTAATTATAGTCTATGGACATGTTCACATATGAAGGAAGTATATTAAGAAGCCAAAATAAAATTATTGATTTTTGATGATTTTAGCCTGATTGTGTCGGCTTTCATACAGAAGATATGTAATACTCTAGGCAACAGAAGGTTAACATTAGATAAATATAATAGTCTAGTCGCAGAAGAATAATAGTTGAGACACGTGATACCAGAGACCCCAGAGGATTAATACATGTGTTACTCTAGTCCGGAAAAGGATTAATAAATAAAACATATGATACTCTAGGTATGACAAGGTAATTATAGAAGAAATATGGTAATCTACTCCACAGCGATACACGAGATACACGTGATACTATCGACCCTCTGGACCTCAGAGGGTTAATACATGTCAAACTCTAGCCTATAGAGGGTTAAGAAATAACATCTATGAAGCTCTAGGCATGAGTAGGTTAAAAAAGATAAACATGATAAGACATAAGACACGTGATACTCTAGAGGGGTTATACTTGCGAAAAGTCAACAGAGGGTTAATAAATAAGACATGTGATACCCAAACACCAAAAGGTGAATATAGAAGCAATTTGATAGCCTAGTCTACAGAGGGTTAGTATTTAAGACACGTGATACCATTTACTTTCTGGACCTCAGAGAGTTATTACACGCAATACTCCAGCCTATAGATGGTTAATAAATAACATATGTGATGAACTAGGCATCAGTAGGTTAAAATAAGCTAAACATGATAGTGTAGTCCACATAGGGTGAATATATTAGAAACGTAATACTCGAGACCACAGAGGGTTAATACTTGAGATAGTCTAGTCAACAGAGGGTTGATAAATAAGAAATGTGATACTCCAGACATCAAAAGGTTAATATGGAAGAAATTTAATAATCTAGTCCACATAGGGTTAATATTAGAGAAGCGTGATACTATCTACTCTCTGGGCCTCAGAGGGTTATTACATGGCAAACTGTAGCCTATAGAAGGTTAATCAATAACATTTATGATGCTCTAGACATAAGTAGGTTAAAATAAGATAAACATGATAGTGTAGTCTACAGGGGGTTAACACATTAGAAACGTGATACTCTAGACCAAAGAGGGTTGATACGTGTGATACTCAAGACCACAGAGGCATAATAAAAAAGATATGTGAACCTCTAGGCATCAGAAGGTTATACGTAGAGAAAAATATGGTAGTCTAGTCCACAGAGGGTTGACACATGAGACATGTCATACTCTAGACCCTAGAGAGTTAATACATGTGATACTCTAGAATGGAGAGTGCTAATACATAAGATATGTGATATTCTAGACATCAGAATGTTAATATAGGGAAAATCTGATAATCTCATCTCTTGGGGATGAGGGGCTCACTACACACTGTGTAAACTTCACCCTGAGAGAGTGAAAGGGTCGCTACACACTGGGTGAACTTCATCTTTCAGGCCCAGTTATATCCATCCATCCATCCATCCATCCATCCATCCATCCATCCATCCATCCATCCATCCATCCATCCATCCATCCATCCACCCACCCACCCACTCACCCAACCACCCACTCACCCACCCACCCACCCACCCACCATCCATCCATCCATCCATCCATCCATCCATCCATCCATCCATCCATCCATCCATCCATCCATCCATCCATCTATCCATCTATCTATCTATCTATCTATCTATCTATCCACCAAGCTGATTTTCAACTCTGCGCTCTAAAACTGAGGAAAAACAAAATGTCCACTATTTGCACAATGAAAATTGTGAAATTGACAAAATACTAATGTATTTCATTCATTTTCAATTATTTTACAAAACCCCACATTCGTAGTATCCCGAAGATGACCATGTGAGTAAAAATACGTTTTTATTTTATATATTTTTTTATTTAACATGCTAAATTAAGCCGCCTTTTGCGGAATGTATATATTGCTATAACTACGCAATCGTTATGATAGGGAAATGTATAAAGTGTCTATAGCCACATTTTCAATGTCAGTACACGTCTGTCGCTGCATGTTTTTGATAATAACATAATCCTACTTTTTATAGTTATAAACAATTTTGATACCACTCTTTTCACATTTTGTCCCTGAGGACATTCAGGACGAAACATGTGTGAAGTTTTGATTGCGATATTTCAAAAAAAATAACACAGCTTGAGCACTGGTCGAACGTGTTTTTTTTAAAGACATTATTCCCCACCGGTGCCATACAAATTTGTCATTGTCAGTAATGTCTTGTGGATTGTGTGGGACCACATTCTGATATATTTAGATTGTTAGCAATATTTCATTTATTTTATTAGAAGGGGTGTCAATTGTAACAGATGCAGATCTGTCGCACTGATAGGTTTGACCAAGGCATCTAGATTCCTTGGTTTGAATAGGCATTATGAGGATCGTTGAGGTCAATAGATTATGATGACTTGCTGAAATGGACAAAGACACTTAGCTGGGTAACATACCTGCAAATGGAAGGCTGTATGTAAAGTTATTTTATGACCTGTTCATAACAAACCCATCAAAATTAGTTCATGTGGTCTTTAGCATTGTCTTATTACTGCATCTTATCTGTGTCTTGGAATACTAAATGATAAATAAATAATTATTTACAACTCACAAGCCAAACAACTGATAATTTGAAGTGTAAATTGTGTAATATTTCTAATAATGTTTTGTTATATTAAAAGATATATATTCATACTAAAATAGTAAATGATAAAATATTTTGATCATGCTAGCAAATTAGATTATACTAGGTATTTATATATATCTTTTCTAGATAAAGGGATATGTACTTGCTAGCATTTACAAATTATATGATACTGTGAACACATTCAGTGAGCTATCAGCTTAAAAAGGCTGCTAAATTTGAGAAGTCCTTTCCCACCAGCAGCAAATACATGGGGACAACAATCTCTGACTTTTCCTAGTGTTAAAGTGTCGAGACGTTGCTCGTGATAAACTTTCTAAGGTAGCATTTATTGGCATAGAGTGGTTCTTAAAGCAACGATTGCTTTCAGACATCATAATTTACAAGAGATTAAAGCCACATTCTGATAAAAAAAGTTTAAATTTATGATGACATCATAATGGTTATAAGGCATACACCAGTAAAAAAAATATATCAGAAGAGGTAAGTGCACCTATACATGGAGGAAACGGTACGAGATTAGCCTACACCACCCCCTCCCCCATTTCCTTTTATGGTTATGCTGATGCGTATTTAACGTAGCTGGGAGAGTACTACATCCTGACTTTTGACTTCCTACACCCTCAAGGTAACAGGTCATGGTTTCCCATAGGACACATAGGTATATCAAATGTATGCTGCGGCAAACCCAACAAACACAAGATACAATGCGCATATCCGTACAATTACACATGGAACGGAAATATAACGTCATTGTGAACAGTTACATACTACCAACTGCGTTAAGTTTTTTTTAATATTGACTTTCAGCGCTCTAAATGTGGGTTTACGCTTAACAAAAACAATTTAAACTTCACATCTGTCTCATCCTGAATATATTCCACGAACAAAAGTGGCTTAGAGTTGTATTAAGATTGTTTATAACTATAGCAATGAGGATTGTGTTATGACAAGGGGTCGAAAAATCTAATTAGTGAGAGCACCCCATCCACTATTTTGACCTCATAATTCATTCATACAACAATGTGGGATTTTTCTAACTTGATACAGTGGTACCAGATGACCGATGTACCAAATGAAGTCAGCAGACATTACATTAGACATTATCATAATCATACAAATGTACAGGAAACGGCAAAATTACATTATACAAATTGTGTTCTGTTTTTTAGATATTGACTTTCAGCGCTCTAAGGGTTGACTTACGTTCTGTGAAAAAAATAAAATCTGGTAATTTGTCATCCTATCTTTAAGGAAAGATTAATAGGATCGACAATGATTTATAAAATGTTTATTGTCCTTTGGATTTTGTAATAACCTGGGGCTAAAAATGTACAGTCTTTGGGGCTCAAGGGTACCCTTGAACATCCCTCATTTTAAGTACTTTGCTGCATCTGGAAACTTCTACACCCACCCTAACAATATTCTGGAGACATTTCTCTAACACATAAAAATCTGTACCACTTTTTGTGTCAAGCTAACTAAAAAACTAGTGGTCTTTTGAAACTTGGCTCCCATACTGTACATTTTGTCCCACACAATATTTCATTTATCATTAGTGTTCATAAATTATCAAGATAATAATCACTGCAATGCTTTGTAGCATATGATAGCATTACTGTGGCAAAATTTGTAAAAATATCCCTTGGATATTTTTTTAATGCTCATTTCCAAAGTCAGC
Source organism: Flabesymbios commensalis (assembly GCA_964017125.1). Lineage (NCBI taxonomy): Eukaryota > Metazoa > Annelida > Polychaeta > Terebellida > Flabelligeridae > Flabesymbios > Flabesymbios commensalis. The sequence goes on along the minus strand of OZ024917.1, from coordinate 29,564,771 downwards.
TAAGCAAAATGTTATAGTTTTTTATATACCCCTCCCACCCCCCCCCCACCTCATATTTCAGACTGCCAGCATGTTTTTTATTGCCCTTGAGACATCTGGGTGGATGGCTTAGCATCATACAATAATTCCCATGGGACCTAATAAGCTCCTCGACTATTTGGACTACATTTGGATCTATTTAATTATGTATTGACTCTGTAACACTAAACGAGTAATAAAACAAAACCAAAGCATTGAGGCATCATGAGGGTGCATTGTTAATTAAATAAAGTTTCTTAAAGATTATTAAGCGGCTTTTAGGCAGCCCTCGCCGAGGCGGGCTGCTTACTGTATTCCACATGGTCCGCCGCCGCCGCCGCCGCAGTTATTTGTTTCCAAGATAGCTATTAATCCAAAAACTTCTGCTCTCTCATACTTCACATATCCATCACATAGCACTGGGGAATCGTTTTTAGTGACATTTTGATCTTCATATTATCAACCCTTTAATTACTATGGCCACTAACGAAGAAAAGCTCGTTAGGGCGTTTCAGGAAAAAGTTTCAATCAGATCCTTTTTTATTTTGGCAAATATGTTCAGCTATGTCAGCCAATGGACTGATTAACTTTTGGGAGCAAATAATTTCAAAATGGCCGTTTAGTTGCCATTTTGAATTTAACAATTTTGTGATATTTACTTAAATAAATAAAAAAAATAGCTGGACCATGAATTTAAAACAAAATGTAATGTCTCACACAAGGATTCTCATTATCTCGGAAATCTTGTATGAAGCTGATCTATCAACTTCTGCTTTCTCATATTTCACATAGCCATCAGATAACACCAGGATATTTTTGATGACATTTTGATTCCCATATTATCAACCCTTTAATTACTAGGGCCAGTGACAAGGAAAAAGTTTCCAGCAGATTTTCTTTTTATTTTGCTTATAAGGACAGCAATGTCAGTCAATGACCTGATTAACTTTTTGGAGTAAACAATTTGGGTAATTTTGTAAAATTTGCGCAACACAAAATCGAAACAAAATAGCTGCACCATGCATATGGAACAAAATGTATAAGGATTCACACAAGGATAAAAAACCCATGATGAATTTTACTGAAATAAAATCCAAAATGGCCGACTGACGGTCATTTTTAATTGTTTTTATCTCGGAAATGTTGTATAATAGCTAAAGCGGTAATATGAAATAAACCTTGAGAAAATTTGTCGAGCTATTTGAAATTGCCGACTGGCGATAACGGAGGGCTGCTTTCGTGTTCGTTTCCAAACAAATTTTTCTAGTTTTCATATGGATTCATGCTGAGAGATGCCCCCACCGCAAGGGTTTTGTCATTTGCAAAAGCAAGACTTTAGAGTAGAAAATCAAGTTTCTAGGATGCCAATCTCATAGATAAATTAAATCGAAATCAAATCAATGTGAATTAGGACATAAATTATGCGGGTATGTTATACTAGTTTTAATATTTTTTTTAAATGCTCACAAAAAGATTTGCGTTGTTTTGACAATTTAAGTTTTGTAATGGACGGAAATCCCCATTGATGGGCATAAGTATCCACGCATAAATCATGGATAGTAAGCTTACTCTCAGCCTCAGAAAGATTGTATTATAAATATACGTTTACAAACACACCAGACAACAAACTAAAAGTGAATCATGTTGCCAAGTACAAGGACATTGCATCTAAAAGTAAGCGAAATACAAAAAAGTTCGGGGCATTAGCGATTCAAGAGATGTGGCCCGGGTGGTCACTTAACAGCTTAATTATGTCTCCAGAAAGTGCTCTCAAGTGCTCCCATAAACAACCCAAAACAAAAATATCCTATGGGCGGGGGAGGGGGGTATGGGTTTACAGCGCCTCGAATCGCTTGCCTCATATTCACAATTATATGGACATTGTCATTAACATACACCTATAAAACATGACTTTCTACCCCACTCCCGCGGATCGCCATTTTGTAATCAATTTGGGTATAATTTGACTAAGATCGACGAGGTGTGCTCGCCCAGCAAACACAAAACATTTTTATAACATTTTACATTGTTGGACCAGCGTCGAAGACGTTGGGCCGGTGTTGTACAAATGTTATATAAATGTTTTGTGTTTGCCGGGTCAGGCCCGAGGGCTGAACCTTGTGGGACGCCGTGTGAGATAACAACCGGCTCAGGAGAAACATTACTACTCTAGTACTACTCTCCGTTCAGCCGATACACTAATAACGACAATGTTATCGCTGATGGTTCTCTGTGATCTACAAACCTTTTTTGCCAATTGTCATTTAACTATGAGTTCAACATAAGTTTAACTATGAGTTCACATAATGAAAAACGTTTGGATTATTTCCATAATAATAATAATTAATAATGGTATTTTATGTTCTGCCCTTCTCAGTTTTGTACGAGGCTATAATGACTTATGCATCATAGCATTCATTAAATAATTAGGGTTTTTTTTATATTTGAAGTTCAATGTGTTATATCTAATGTGCTTCATATAAATAGCCAGGGTTATAATATAATTATTTAAAAAATGACAAACTCATGCATGGTCCATGCTGATGTATACATAATCAATGATAATTAAAAGGTTATTCGAACAAAATCACAAATTGAGCATCAACACTTTTAAATGACAACATAGAATGTGAGAAACTGTATAAACCCAACGATATCTTGTGATCGATGCTCTTCAGTACTTATCAATAACTAACAGCTAGTAAAAACAAGCTGATTTGTTCACAAATATGCCTGTTTTCAAAGCTTTGTTTAACTGTAAATATTATGTCAAATGATTTTTTATTAATCTGTTTCTAATGAGGCAAGTTTTTTTTACAAAGGCAGTATTGTCATGACATAATATAATTACTAATACTAAAGATACTATGACGATCAGAGTACACCGCAGTATCTTACATACCTTAAATAATGATATTCACCCAAACGTTTGTTTTATTCATTTCTTTATTTTTAATTATTTAGTGTCAGGTGTTAACGTGCAGTTAAAAATATTAACTAAATATCAACACTTTATTTTCCACATAGGTATTGTGTAACAGAAAATTCTGAATTTTAATATCGTTTAATATATGGTTCCAGAGAAACATCTTATTCGTAACTGTGCACTACCAGGTTGTGTGACTATTTCAATCCAATTTTGACACATAAAGAAAATTACACTGTAAACATGTTTACAGTTTTATCATTAATTGTTGATTTTACAACACATGCCTATTTATTTTATAAATTCCAATTCTTACCCTGTGGTCGAGGACTATACAGCGAGATTCGGATTCATCACAGCTGTATAAAAATACTTTCGATGAGTGGATATTATTTATGGACAAGTGATTCTCAACTAGTCCTCAACCTGTTATAAACCAAACCATGGACCAGGCGGAATACCTCTCTGATGGAAAGGCCTTCATGGATCAATAAGTGATACCACATTAAATGTAGAATATTGAAAACATTATGGTTAATATAAACACTTAATTGTTCACGCTATCATTAACAGTTTATGGTTTTTTTTCGCAGAATGTACATTACCCGCTAATGCGGCTGCAAAAATGTGTATATTATTATACCTGTTATATCAAAACTACCTGAATAAATAAAGAGGGTCCTCGATGTATTTCACAACTCACATTAAATTAAAAATTGGCGATATTTCAAGCTGACTGACTTGACGGTTATCAAAATTTAATTCACCTATTATCGTCCACTAGAGTGATTTTTTATACATTACAGGCCTATACACAGGACAAATTCATTATTACGCTAATCTATAGCTTTAACAACCCTAAATATAACTCTTTTTTTAATAAGGAACCAGATTAACACTTTCTGTTAAAAAATATTATGCATATTTACATTGAATTAGTAAATAAACAATTGATAAAACATTTGTTCAACTGAACGTGCACAAATTCTCTATTATTTTTGTAATTGATTTCGCTTTTAATTTATGAATAATGATACTTTGTGATCGCTACTTTCACGCACTACTTTATAAATAAATGTAATGAGAGGTGGCGGAATTTAAGCAACGGGGCGTTAGCAATGTGTTCTACATAAAAAAGACATACTTTGTTTAGTATAACTATATGATGAAAGGCACTTTTAGAGCAACACACAAATAAATCTACTGTTATTACTGTAGTATAATTATGTTTACTGTTTTGCACGGTTGTTATAATAATAATTGATAAAAGTGTTCACTTAAAAAAAATAATTTAATTTGTGAGTCTATGATACAGATATAAATGATTTAAAGATATATCTTTCATAATTTGAAGATGAACTTTGCGTTAGCAATTTTAACTTCTAATTTTCAATTTAGGAAGTATTGCTCTTTGAATATTTATAGTTAAATATAATCTCAGGCTGTAGGCCGTAGAATAGGTCTTCTCAACCTATTTCAGATCGGCTCTTGGCCTACTTTTGCTATTTTTTTTTTTTTTTTTTTTTTTTTTTTTTAAACCTTATGTTGCAAACACATTTATTTATATTCCTACTTATATTAACCTTTTCAGTACAGGGACTGTCTTTATACGTCAGAATCTGACGTCAGTAGACGTCAGATTCTGACGTATAAAGACTGAAAGAATTAAAATATTTCTAATGATAGTAGGTGTTTAAATAAACCGGGGGAACTAACTACAGTCTGTTTCACCAGATCCTGGGAGTTGACTTTTTTCAATTTTCTCAGTCGCTCTATAAAAAATTTAACAACATTTTTTCTCGGATCATTTTTTCATCTTCCCCCAACATCCCTGAAAATTTGGTTGATTTTTTTTGTGTATTGGCGAAGTTAGACCATTTGGCATGTACTATTTTTTTAAAATTCCAGCTCTCTTTAACACCATTACCGTGAAACAAGAATTCTATTACATGCCAAATGGTCTAACTTCCGAAATACACAACACAATTGCACCAAATTTTCAGGGATGTTAGGGGAAGATGAAAAAATGATCCGAGAAAAATTTTGTTAAAAAAATTTGAAGAGCGACCAAGCAAATTGGTAAAAGGCTACTCCCAGGATCTGATGAAACAGACTGTAATACATTTCTGATGATTTCAAATTGAAAAAAACCCTTTAGTCTCCATGGTTCAACCCCTTGAGTCACAACCGCGCTTGAAAGCGCGCTCAATACATAAATAGTGAAGCATAATAGGCCTAAATAGTGACGTCACACACGGTGTATAAAATCGCACACTTGTGACGTCATATCTTTTATCGTGGCACCTGCTCATTTTGTGTCGCCATATCTTTTATCGTCGCACCTGTTCATTTAGACACGTGCCTGTTTCACAAGCTAGCATAATTAGATAATGACTCCCGGATTCAGCACAGTCATGTAGTCATCATAAATACGTCTACCTTCTATGAAAATAGACAGAATACATTCAGACATCATCTGCGGTATTTTACAAGCCATAGTATTCCCGACGATGTAAATATATGATGGCGACATAAGATATATAGGCCCTACACATATGTTGAGTTTTACATAGTTACCAACCGTGAATAATGTGCAGTGGACAATGAAATTATGCGAAATAAGCGTATTTGTCATGTTTTCCAGGGATTCGTTACCATGGTAACCAGAACAAGCATTGCCATGGATACCGAATATTTCGGTTAATCAAGTACCGTAAGATGGGGTGTCTTGGGACGATGGGGTGACTTGGGACAAATCATTAAAATATTATTTTAAAATATGACTATAATGACAATTTTTATATTAGGAGTTATATTTTTATAATAACAAAGACAGAATATTGTTGATGTGCCAACTGCATTATGTTTGGCGGGAAGACTTCTACCATTTAAAGGTAGTGAGCATTTTTAGGGGAGTGCAATTTTAGGGACATTTCCGAAGTTACTTCTACTTTTGACTTGTGGGTACCTTTATAATTTGATGACTCAATTATATTTTAGACATGAAATAGCCTTAGGTTTCAAAAATGTTATGTTAAGAATAAAAATAATATCAAACATTAACTTTTTCTGTAAAGTCACAATCCATGAATTTTAAACAAATACATTTTTGAAGTGGGGTGACTTGGGACACATTTTTCCGTAGTTGTTATGCACATTTGTCACCCCATCGTCCCAAGTCACCCCATTATACGGCACCCATATCTTACAGGATATATATTTTGGTGTAGACATACAATTTTGCTGGGGTATATGTCTCTGTTATATTGGGATATTGTTGTTCATAGTATGCCCATTTCTCAGTTGAGCTGGTTACATTTCATTTTGGTTGTTGCTGTTGATTTAAAAAAACCTACAAGAGTGTCCCAAGTCACCCCATGTGTTATTTTTTTGTTTCAGTAGTGTCACATACTTGAGTATGTAAAAACTAATTCCATTGTGAGAGATATTATGAAAGATTGGGACTATATATTTCTGTCACGTAAATTTTAGCGTTATTGGCTGAGATATGTGTTGGATATATATACACAAAACATCTTAAAAAAGCGCATTATGACGTCAAATCACACCTGTAGAACTGGTCTATTTTAAATCATTATTCCAAAATACAGAGCGTTGGTTAAACTTTAAATTCAGCACTAAATAATAAATTTGGCTTTTTTATATTTATTATACTTTAAATATATATTTATGGAGACAATCTCAATGGGAACTGTTAATTTTAAAATGTCCCAAGTCCCAAGTCACCCCATTTGCGGGGTGACTTGGGACACTTTTTATTATTAAAAAAAATGTGTTCGAACAACATAACTAAACAAAAACTTATATTTAACGATTCCAGTGATTATAAATTTTGAGCTAACATCATTTATACAGTCATATTGAAAAATGTCTTGAGTGTGGATATGAAAAACAGTTGAAATCGTCCTAAGTCTCGGGTTACCCTGACGACATCACAAGGCTCTGACACAGTGACCTCCATTTTAAAATGTAATAGTTCTAATACGATCAAAAGTTTACGCCTGCTGAAAATGGCCTAGTTTTCGTAGGCACTTGAAATATTTGTCTCAAATTTCATGGCATCCGAGTTTTTTGGCGGTCAGTGTGACTGGGCCTCGCGCAGTTAATGAGTTAGGCGGCCCAGTCATACCGGGTAGTTTTGGGTATCTGTATATTCCTAATATTACTGCTAAATATTGTCACTTTATCTACCCCAGTGACAGTGTAACATTTCTAAGAGTATGCTAACTTTATATTTTGCCAAACTAATGATGTGACTCAAAGGGTTAAACAAAAATAAATCAGCGTTGTAGGGGTTAACATTATATTACAACATGACTTATGATGAAGTCTAATTTTGAAAGGCACGGAAGTGACCATGGATCAAAAAATGAATGAGCAAATATCTGAGGTGGAGTTTTCTTCCCTTTTTTTTCTTTATATGTAACTATTTTTATTTACGCGTTCACTTTAGTATCGTTTGACAATAAACAACAATAAATTCTTACGAATCCAGCGCATGTTTATATTGCACCTATAACAGCATCTATCTGCACCAGTATAAGTTTGTTTATGTTCAGCTGCATCAAACTTTAAAATTTATAGCTGTATATTTGGTGAAAATCGTGGTAAGATACATGTCATATATTATTCTACATGTATACCATAACTATATATCAATGCATATTTAATTAATATATTCTGCCATGTCCCCCTGTTGTCGTTTGAAACCTTTTAATCCCGCCTGATGCTTTAATCATTTAAGCGCTATGCTCGGCTAGAATCGCTTCGTCTCAATAGCCGACCAAGTCACTGTTATTGCGAACGCGATGAGTGTTTAAACAATCAAGATTTGCAAATGTTTGGTCTTAAAGGTGACCTATCACCCCGTATTATGGTATGAACAATTTTGCGACAAATAATTAAAAGTTGCCACACGATGAGGCATAATTGTTTCCTTGGATGGGGTGATTGGCTATCATGTGACTCATATGGGTGAAAATTTGAACAAGGGGAGCGGGTGAAGGGTTATTGCATATATTCCCACCCCTAAAATCTTACCCTATCTCCTCGTATAAACGTGCATGCACTTATAAGTAAGTTTTATTTTGCACCTGGCAATTAGACCTATAATTATATAATAATTTCAAATATTTTTGAAAATAAGGATATATAATGCACATTTCGATGCTAAGATGATGTATTATTAAGGTTAGGCCTATGCATACCGTACTTTTGTCGTTACAAAATAAATAATTTTACAAATTTTATTTTTTTACTTCGAAATACTTTTTATCAAGGTCATTTCATGTTCGAATATAAATGCATGTCCTTTTCTTAAAATATTGTTTGTGTTCGAATGTGTTCGAATGTTGTACTGGTACTAGAGAATTGTGATATCAATGCCCGGCTATGATCAGAAGATATTGTTAAACCTAGGCTTGAAAAGGTTAGGCTATTGGTCTATAAACCATGCATGAGCCGTGTACCGAGTTGATCTTAAAACTTTACATGATAGTTCTGTGTTCCGAGAGGTTCTTAACACTTTATTTGATAGTTCCTTGTTCCGTGAGGACCTTTACACTTTAGCTGATAGTTCCGTGTTCCAAGAGGATCTTAACATTTTAACTGATAGTTCTGCGATGATGTTAACACTTTACCTGATAGTTCCGTATTCCGAGAGGATCTTAACACTTTACCTGATAGTTCTGCGATTATATTAACACTTTAACTGATAGTTCCGTGTTCCATGATGATATTAACACTTTACCTGATAGTTCCGTGTTCCGTGATGATCTTAACACTTTACCTGATAGTTCCGTGTTCCGTGATGATCTTAACACTTTACCTGATAGGTCCGTGTTCCCTGCTGATCTTAACACTTTACCTGTAGTTCCGTGTTTCATGAGGATCTTAACACTTTACCTGATTGTTCCGTGCTCCGTGATGATCTTAACACTTTACCTGATAGTTCCGTGTTCCTTGCTGATCTTAACACTTCACCTGTAGTTCCGTGTTCCGTGAGGATCTTTACACTTTACCCGATAGTTTCATGTTTCTATCATGTTCCTAACACTTTACATTATACTATAGTTCCTTGTTCCGTGCTGATGTTAATAATAATAATAATATAATAATAATAATAATATAGGATCTCAACACTTTACCTGACAGTTACATGTTCCGTGAAGATCTTAGCACTTTACCTGATAGTTCCGTGATGATTTTAACACTTTACCTGATAGTTCCGTGTTTCGAGAGGATCTTCCACTTGACCTGATAGTTCCGTGCTCCCTAATGATCTTAACACTTTACATGATAGTTCCGTGTTCCGTGATGATTTTAACACTTTACCTGATAGTTCCGTACGTGTTCCGAGAGGATCTCAACACTTTACCTGATAGTTCCGTGAGGATCTTAGCACTTTACCTGATAGTTCCGTGCTCCGAGAGGATCTTAACACTTCACCTGATAGTTCCGTGTTCCGTGATGATCTTAAAACTTTACATGACAGTTCCGTGTCCCGTAATGATTTTAGCATTTCACCTGATAGTTCCGTGTTCCGAGAGGATCTTAACACTTTACCTGATAGTTCCGTGTTCCTAGAGGATCTTAGCACTTTACCTGATTGTTCCGTGATGATCTTAACAATCTTAACACATTACCTGATAGTTCCGTGATGATCTTAACACTTTACCTGATAGTTCCGTGTTCCAAGAGGATTTTTACACTTTACCTGATAGTTCCGCGTTCCGTGATGATCTTAACACTTCACATGATAGTTCCGTGTTCCGTGATGACTTTAACACTTTAACTGATAGTTAAGTGTTCCGAGATGATCTTAACACTTTACCTGATACACGTAGTACGGTGTTTCGTGATGACCTTAATACTTTACCTGATAGTTCCGTGTTCTGTGATGACCTTAATATTTTACCTGATAGTTCCGTGTTTCGTGATGATCCTAACACTTTACATGATAGTTCCGTGTTCGCTGCTGATCTTAACACTTCACCTGATTGTTCCGTGTTCCAAGAGGATCCTAACACTTTACCTGATAGTTCCATGTTCCGTGATGATCTTAGCACTTTGCCTGATAGTTCCGTGATGATTTTAACACTTCACCTGAAAGTTCCGTGTTCCAAGAGGATCTTAACACTTTACCTGATAGTTCTGCGATGATATTAACACTTTACCTGATAGTTCCGTGTTCCGAGAGGATCTTAACACTTCACCTGATAGTTCTGCTATGATATTAACACTTCACCTGATAGTTCTGTGTTCCGTGATAACCTTAATACTTTACCTGATAGTTCCGTGTTCCGTGATGATCTTAACACTTTATCTGATAGTTCCGTGTTCCCTGCTGATCTTAACACTTCACCTGATTGTTCCGTGTTCGAAGAGGATCTTAACAATTCACCTGAAAGCTCCATGTTCCGTGATGATCTTAGCACTTTGCCTGATAGTTCCGTGATGATTTTAACACTTTACCTGATAGTTCTGTTCCGTGATGAATTTAACACTTTATCTGATAGTTTCGTGTTCCGAGAGGATCTCAACACTTTACCTGACAGTTACATGTTCCGTGATGATCTTAGCACTTTACCTGATAGTTCCGTGATGATTTTAACACTTTACCTGATAGTTCCGTGTTTCGAGAGGATCTTACACTTGACCTGATAGTTCCGTGCTCCTTGATGATCTTAACACTTTACATGATAGTTCCGTGTTCCGTGATGATTTTAACACTTTACCTGATAGATCCGTACGTGTTCCGAGAGAATCTCAACACTTTACCTGATAGTTCCGTGAGGATCTTAGCACTTTACCTGATAGTTCCGTGATGATCTTAACAATCTTAACACATTACCTGATAGTTCCGTGATGATCTTAACACTTTACCTGAAAGTGCCGTGCTCCAAGATAATCTTAACACTTCACCTGATAGTTCCGTGTTCCGTGATGATCTTAACACTTTACATGACAGTTCCGTGTTCCGTAATGATTTTAGCATTTCTTAGCACTTTACCTGATTGTTCCGTGATGATCTTAACAATCTTAACACATTACCTGATAGTTCCGTGATGATCTTAACACTTTACCTGATAGTTCCCTGTTCCAAGAGGATTTTTACACTTTACCTGATAGTTCCGCGTTCCGTGATGATCTTGACACTTCACATGATAGTTCCGTGATGACTTTAACGCTTTAACTGATAGTTCCGTGTTCCGAGAGGATCTTAACACTTTACCTGATAGTTCCGTGTTCGCTGCTGATCTTAACACTTCACCTGATTGTTCCGTGTTCCAGGAGGATCCTAACACTTTACCTGATAGTTCCATGTTCAGTGATGATCTTAGCACTTTGCCTGATAGTTCCGTGATGATTTTAACACTTCACCTGAAAGTTCTGTGTTCCCAGAGGATCTTAACACTTTACCTGATAGTTCTGCGATGATATTAACACTTCACCTAATAGTTCCGTGTTCCGTGATGATCTTAACACTTTACCTGATAGTTCCGTGTTCCGTGATAATCTTAACACTTTACCTGATAGTCTCGTGTCCCCTGCTGATCTTAACTCTTTACCTGTAGTTCCGTGTTCCGTGAGGATGTTAACACTTTACCCGATAGTTCCATGTTCCGTGATGATCCTAACACTTTACCTTAGACTATAGTTCCGTGCTGATGTTAATACTTTACCTGATAGTTCCGTGTTCCGTGATGATCTTAACACTTTACCTGATAGTTCTGTTCTGTGATGAATTTAACACTTTACCTGATAGTTCCGTGTTCCGAGAGGATCTTAACACTTCACCTGATACATGTAGTTCCGTGTTACGTGATGATCTTAATACTTTACCTGATAGTTCTGTGTTCCGTGATGACCTCAATACTTTGCCTGATAGTTCCGTGTTCCGTGATGATCTTAGCACTTTACCTGATAGTTCCGTGTTCCGTGATGATCTTAACACTTTACCTGATAGGTCCGTGTTCCCTGCTGATCTTAACACTTTACCTGTAGTTCCGTGTTCCATGAGGATCTTAACACTTTACCTGATTGTTCCGTGTTCCGAGAGGATTTTAGCACTTTACCTGATAGTTCCGTGTTCTTAGCTGATCTTAACACTTCACCTGTAGTTCCGTGTTCCGTGAGGATCTTGACACTTTACCCGATAGTTCCATGTTCCTATCATGTTCCTAACACTTTACATTATACTATTGTTCCTTGTTCCGTGCTGATGTTAATAATAATAATAATATAATAATAATAATAATAATAATATAGGATCTCAACACTTTACCTGACAGTTACATGTTCCGTGATGATCTTAGCACTTTACCTGATAGTTCCGTGATGATTTTAACACTTTACCTGATAGTTCCGTGTTTCGAGAGGATCTTACACTTGACCTGATAGTTCCGTGCTCCCTGATGATCTTAACACTTTACATGATAGTTCCGTGTTCCGTGATGATTTTAACACTTTACCTGATAGTTCAGTACGTGTTTCGAGAGGATCTCAACACTTTACCTGATAGTTCCGTGAGGATCTTAGCACTTTACCTGATAGTTCCGTGATGATCTTAACAATCCTAACGCATTACCTGATAGTTCCTTGATGATCTTAACACTTTACCCGAAAGTTCCGAGCTCCGAGAGGATCTTAACACTTCACCTGATAGTTCCGTGATGATCCTAACACTTTACATGACAGTTCCGTGTTCCGTAATGATTTTAGCATTTCTTAGCATTTTACCTGATTGTTCCGTGATGATCTTAACAATCTTAACACATTACCTGATAGTTCCGTGATGATCTTAACACTTTAGCTGATAGTTCCGTGTTCCAAGAGGATTTTTACACTTTACCTGATGGTTCCGCGTTCCGTGATGATCTTAACACTTCACATGATAGTTCCGTGTTCCGTGATGACTTTAACGCTTTAACTGATAGTTCCGTGTTCCGAGAGGATCTTAACACTTTACCTGATACATGTAGTTCCGTGTTCCGTGATGACCTTAATACTTTACCTGATAGTTCCGTGTTCCGTGATGACCTTAATACTTTACCTGATAGTTCCGTGTTCCGTGATGATCTTAACACTTTACATGATAGTTCCGTGTTCGCTGCTGATCTTAACACTTCACCTGATTGTTCCGTGTTCCAAGAGGATCCTAACACTTTACCTGACAGTTCCATGTTCCGTGATGATCTTAGCACTTTGCCTGATAGTTCCGTGATGATTTTAACACTTCACCTGAAAGCTCCGTGTTCCAAGAGGATCTTAACACTTTACCTGATAGTTCTGCGATGATATTAACACTTTACCTGATAGTTCCGTGTTTCGAGAGGATCTTAACACTTCACCTGATAGTTCTGCGATGATATTAACACTTCACCTGATAGTTCTGTGTTCCGTGATAACCTTAATACTTTACCTGATAATTCCGTGTTCCGTGATGATCTTAACACTTTACCTGATAGTTCCGAGTTCCCTGCTGATCTTAACACTTCACCTGATTGTTCCGTGTTCCAAGAGGATCTTAACACTTCACCTGATAGCTCCATGTTCCGTGATGATCTTAGCACTTTGCCTGATAGTTCCGTGATGATTTTAACACTTTACCTGATAGTTCCGTGTTCCGAGAGGATCCTAATACTTGATCTGATAGTTCCGTGTTCCGTGATGATCTTAACACTTTACCTGATATTTCCGTGTTCCGTGGTGATCTTAACACTTCACCTGATAGTTCTGTTCCGTGATGAATTCAACACTTTATCTGATAGTTTCGTGTTCCGAGAGGATCTCAACACTTTACCTGACAGTTACATGTTCCGTGATGATCTTAGCACTTTACCTGATAGTTCCGTGATGATTTTAACACTTTACCTGATGGTTCCGTGTTTCGAGAGGATCTTACACTTGACCTGATAGTTCCGTGCTCCCTGATGATCTTAACACTTTACATGATAGTTCCGTGTTCCGTGATGATTTTAACACTTTACCTGATAGTTCCGTACGTGTTCCGAGAGGATCTCAACACTTTACCTGATAGTTCCGTGAGGATCTTAGCACTTTACCTGATAGTTCCGTGATGATCTTAACAACCTTAACACATTACCTGATAGTTCCGTGATGATCTTAACACTTTACCTGAAAGTTCCATGCTCCGAGAGGATCTTAACACTTCACCTGATAGTTCCGTGTTCCGTGATGATCTTAACACTTTACATGACAGTTCCGTGTTCCGTAATGATTTTAGCATTTCTTAGCACTTTACCTGATTGTTCCGTAATGATGTTAACAATCTTAACACATTACCTGATAGTTCCGTGATGATCTTAACACTTTACCTGATAGTTCCGTGTTCCAAGAGGATTTTTACACTTTACCTGATAGTTCCGCGTTCCGTGATGATCTTAACACTTCACATGATAGTTCCGTGTTCCGTGATGACTTTAACACTTTAACTGATAGTTCCGTGTTCTGAGAGGATCTTAACACTTTACCTGATACATGTAGTACCGTGTTCCGTGATGACCTTAATACTTTACCTGATAGTTCCGTGTTCCGTGATGACCTTAATATTTTACCTGATAGTTCCGTGTTCCGTGATGATCCCAGCACTTTACATGATAGTTCCGTGTTCGCTGCTGATCTTAACACTCCACCTGATTGTTCCGTGTTCCAAGAGGATCCTAACACTTTACCTGATAGTTCCATGTTCCGTGATGATCTTAGCACTTTGCCTGATAGTTCCGTGATGATTTTAACACTTCACCTGAAAGTTCCGTGTTCCAAGAAGATCCTAACACCTTACCTGATAGTTCTGCGATGATATTACCACTTCACCTGATAGTTCCGTGTTCCGAGAGGATCTTAACACTTCACCTGCTAGTTCTGCGATGATATTAACACTTCACCTGATAGTTCTGTGTTCCGTGATAACCTTAATACTTTACCTGATAGTTCCGTGTTCCGTGATGATCTTAACACTTTACCTGATAGTTCCGAGTTCGCTGCTGATCTTAACACTTCACCTGATTGTTCCGTGTTCCAAGAGGATCTTAACACTTCACCTGATAGCTCCATGTTCCGTGATGATCTTAGCACTTTGCCTGATAGTTCCGTGATGATTTTAACACTTTACCTGATAGTTCCGTGTTCCGAGAGGATCCTAATACTTGATCTGATAGTTCCGTGTTCCGTGATGATCTTAACACTTTACCTGATATTTCCGTGTTCCGTGGTGATCTTAACACTTCACCTGATAGTTCTGTTCCGTGATGAATTCAACACTTTATCTGATAGTTTCGTGTTCCGAGAGGATCTCAACACTTTACCTGACAGTTACATGTTCCGTGATGATCTTAGCACTTTACCTGATAGTTCCGTGATGATTTTAACACTTTACCTGATGGTTCCGTGTTTCGAGAGGATCTTACACTTGACCTGATAGTTCCGTGCTCCCTGATGATCTTAACACTTTACATGATAGTTCCGTGTTCCGTGATGATTTTAACACTTTACCTGATAGTTCCGTACGTGTTCCGAGAGGATCTCAACACTTTACCTGATAGTTCCGTGAGGATCTTAGCACTTTACCTGATAGTTCCGTGATGATCTTAACAACCTTAACACATTACCTGATAGTTCCGTGATGATCTTAACACTTTACCTGAAAGTTCCATGCTCCGAGAGGATCTTAACACTTCACCTGATAGTTCCGTGTTCCGTGATGATCTTAACACTTTACATGACAGTTCCGTGTTCCGTAATGATTTTAGCATTTCTTAGCACTTTACCTGATTGTTCCGTAATGATGTTAACAATCTTAACACATTACCTGATAGTTCCGTGATGATCTTAACACTTTACCTGATAGTTCCGTGTTCCAAGAGGATTTTTACACTTTACCTGATAGTTCCGCGTTCCGTGATGATCTTAACACTTCACATGATAGTTCCGTGTTCCGTGATGACTTTAACACTTTAACTGATAGTTCCGTGTTCCGAGAGGATCTTAACACTTTACCTGATACATGTAGTACCGTGTTCCGTGATGACCTTAATACTTTACCTGATAGTTCCGTGTTCCGTGATGACCTTAATATTTTACCTGATAGTTCCGTGTTCCGTGATGATCCCAGCACTTTACATGATAGTTCCGTGTTCGCTGCTGATCTTAACACTTCACCTGATTGTTCCGTGTTCCAAGAGGATCCTAACACTTTACCTGATAGTTCCATGTTCCGTGATGATCTTAGCACTTTGCCTGATAGTTCCGTGATGATTTTAACACTTCACCTGAAAGTTCCGTGTTCCAAGAGGATCCTAACACCTTACCTGATAGTTCTGCGATGATATTACCACTTCACCTGATAGTTCCGTGTTCCGAGAGGATCTTAACACTTCACCTGCTAGTTCTGCGATGATATTAACACTTCACCTGATAGTTCTGTGTTCCGTGATAACCTTAATACTTTACCTGATAGTTCCGTGTTCCGTGATGATCTTAACACTTTACCTGATAGTTCCGTGTTCCCTGCTGATCTTAACACTTCACCTGATTGTTCCTGTTCCAAGAGGATCTTAACACTTTACCTGATAGCTCCATGTTCCTTGATGATCTTAGCACTTTGCCTGATAGTTCCGTGATGATTTTAACACTTTACCTGATAGTTCCGTGTTGTGAGAGGATCATAATACTTGATCTGATAGTTCCGTGTTCCGTGATGATCTTAACACTTTACCTGATAGTTCCGTGTTCCGTGGTGATCTTAACACTTCACCTGATAGTTCTGTTCCGTGATGAATTTAACACTTTATCTGATAGTTTCGTGATCCGAGAGGATTTCAACACTTCACCTGACAGTTACATGTTCCGTGATGATCTTAGCACGTTACCTGATAGTTCCGTGATGATTTTAACACCTCACCTGATAGTTCCGTGTTCCGAGAGGATCATAATACTTGATCTGATAGTTCCGTGTTCCGTGATGATCTTAACACTTTACCTGATAGTTCCGTGTTCCGTGGTGATCTTAACACTTCACCTGATAGTTCTGTTCCGTGATGAATTTAACACTTTATCTGATAGTTTCGTGCTCCGAGAGGATCTCAACACTTTACCTGACAGTTACATGTTCCGTGATGATCATAGCACTTTACCTGATAGTTCCGTGATGATTTTAACACTTTACCTGATAGTTCCGTGTTTCGCGAGGATCTTACACTTGACCTGATAGTTCCGTGCTCCCTGATGATCTTAACACTTTACATGATAGTTCCGTGTTCCGTGATGATTTTAACACTTTACCTGATAGTTCCGTACGTGTTCCGAGAGGATCTCAACACTTTACCTGATAGTTCCGTGAGGACTTAGCACTTTACCTGATAGTTGCGTGATGATCTTAACAATCTTATTACATTACCTGATAGTTCCGTGATGATCTTAACACTTTACCTGAAAGTTCCGTGCTCCGAGAGGATCTTAACACTTCACCTGATAGTTCCGTGTTTTGTGATGATCTCAACACTTTACATGACAGTTCCGTGTTCCGTGATGATTTTAACATTTCTTAGCACTTTACCTGATTGTTCCGTGATGATCTTAACAGTCTTAACACATTACCTGATAGTTCCGTGATGATCTTAACACTTTACCTGATAGTTCCGTGTTCCAAGAGGATTTATACACTTGACCTGATAGTTCAGCGTTCCGTGATGATCTTAACACTTCACATGATAGTTCCGTGTTCCGTGATGACTTTAACACTTTAACTGATAGTTCCGTGTTCCGAGAGGATCTTAACACTTCACCTGATACATGTAGTTCCGTGTTCCGTGATGACCTTAATACTTTACCTGATAGTTCCGTGTTCCGTGATGACCTTAATACTTTACCTGATAGTTCCGTGTTATGTGATGAGCTTAACACTTTACATGATAGTTCCGTGTTCGCTGCTGATCTTAACACTTCACCTGATTGTTCCGTGTTCCAAGAGGATCCTAACACTTTACCTGATAGTTCCATGTTCCGTGATGATCTTAGCACTTTGCCTGATAGTTCCGTGATGATTTTAACACTTCACCTGAAAGTTCCGTGTTCCAAGAGGATCTTAATACTTTACCTGATAGTTCTGCGATGATATTAACACTTTACCGGATAGTTCCGTGTTCCGAGAGGATCTTAACACTTTACGTGATAGTTCTGCGATGATATTAACACTTCACCTGATAGTTCTGTGTCCCGTGATAACCTTAATACTTTTCCTGATAGTTCCGTGTTCCGTGATGATCTTAACACTTTACATGACAGTTCCGTGTCCCGTAATGATTTTAGCATTTCACCTGATAGTTCCGTGTTCCGAGAGGACCTTAGCACTTTACCTGATTGTCCCGTGATGATCTTAACAATCTTAACACATTACCTGATAGTTCCGTGATGATCTTAACACTTTACCTGATAGTTCCGTGTTCCTAGAGGATCTTAGCACTTTACCTGATTGTTCCGTGATGATCTTAACAATCTTAACACATTACCTGATAGTTCCGAGAGGATCTTAACACTTTACCTGATAGTTCTGCGATGATATTAACACTTTACCTAATAGTTCCGTGCTCCGTGATGATCTTAACACTTTATCTGATAGTTCCGTGCTCCGTGATGATCTTAACACTTTACCTGATAGTTCCGTGTTCCCTGCTGATCTTAACTCTTTACCTGTAGTTCCGTGTTCCGTGAGGATCTTAACACTTTACCCGATAGTTCCATGTTCCGTGATGATCCTAACACTTTATCTTAGACTATAGTTCCGTGCTGATGTTAATACTTTGCCTGATAGTTCCGTGTTCCGTGATGATCTTAACACTTCACCTGATTGTTCCGTGTTCCAAGAGGATCTTAACACTCTACCTGATAGTTTCATGTTCCGTGATGATCTTAGCACTTTGCCTGATAGTTCCGTGATGATTTTAACACTTTACCTGATAGTTCCGTGTTCCGAGGGGATCATAACACTTGATCTGATGGTTCCGTGTTTCGTGATGATCTTAAAACTTTACATGATTGTTTTGTGTCCCGTGATGATCTTAACAATTCACATGGTAGTTCCGTGTTCCGTGATAATTTTAACACTTTGCCTGATAGTTCCTTGTTCCGAGATTATCATAACACTTTACTTGATAGTTCCGAGTTCCGTGAGGATCTTAACACTATATCTGATAGTTCCGTGTTCCGAGAGGATCTCAACACTTTACCTGATAGTTACATGTTCCGTGATGATCTTAGCACTTTACCTGATAGTTCCGTGTTTCGAGAGGATCTTACACTTGACCTGATAGTTCCGTGCTCCCTGATGATCTTAACTCTTTACATGATAGTTCCGTGTACCGTGATGATTTTAACACTTCACCTGATAGTTCCGTACGTGTTCCGAGAGAATATTAACACTTTACCTGATAGTTCCGTAAAGATCTTAGCACTTTACCTGATAGTTCCGTGATGATCTTAACAATCTTAACATATTACCTTATAGTTCCGTGATGATCTTAACACTTTACCTGAAAGTTCCGTGTTCCGAGAGGATCTTAACACTTCACCTGATAGTTCCGTGTTCCGTGATGATCTTAACACTTTACATGATAGTTCCGTGTTTCGTGATGATTTTAGCACTTCACCTGATAGTTCCGTGCTCCGAGAGGATCTTAACACTTTACCCGATAGTTCCGAGTTCCGAGAGGATTTTTACACTTTACCTGATAGTTCCGTGTTCCGTGATAATCTTAACACTTTACATGATAGTTCCATGTTCCGTGATGACTTTAACACTTTACCTGATAGTTCCGTGTTCCCGGAGGATCTTAACACTTTACCTGATACATGTAGTTCCGTGATGACCTTAATACTTTACCTGATAGTTCCGTGTTCCGTGATGACCTTAATACTTTACCTGATAGTTCTGTGTTCCGAGAGGATCTTAACACTTCACCTGATAGTTCCGTGTTCCGTGATGACCTTAATACTTTACCTGATAGTTCTGTGTTCCGAGAGGATCTTAACACTTCACCTGATAGTTCCGTGTTCCGTGATGACCTTAATACTTTACCTGATAGTTCCGTGTTCCTAGAGGATCTTAGCACTTTACCTGATTGTTCCGTGATGATCTTAACAATCTTAACACATTACCTGATAGTTCCGAGAGGATCTTAACACTTTACCTGATAGTTCTGCGATGATATTAACACTTTACCTAATAGTTCCGTGCTCCGTGATGATCTTAACACTTTATCTGATAGTTCCGTGCTCCGTGATGATCTTAACACTTTACCTGATAGTTCCGTGTTCCCTGCTGATCTTAACTCTTTACCTGTAGTTCCGTGTTCCGTGAGGATCTTAACACTTTACCCGATAGTTCCATGTTCCGTGATGATCCTAACACTTTATCTTAGACTATGGTTCCGTGCTGATGTTAATACTTTGCCTGATAGTTCCGTGTTCCGTGATGATCTTAACACTTCACCTGATTGTTCCGTGTTCCAAGAGGATCTTAACACTCTACCTGATAGTTTCATGTTCCGTGATGATCTTAGCACTTTGCCTGATAGTTCCGTGATGATTTTAACACTTTACCTGATAGTTCCGTGTTCCGAGGGGATCATAACACTTGATCTGATGGTTCCGTGTTTCGTGATGATCTTAAAACTTTACATGATTGTTTTGTGTCCCGTGATGATCTTAACAATTCACATGGTAGTTCCGTGTTCCGTGATAATTTTAACACTTTGCCTGATAGTTCCTTGTTCCGAGATTATCATAACACTTTACTTGATAGTTCCGAGTTCCGTGAGGATCTTAACACTATATCTGATAGTTGCGTGTTCCGAGAGGATCTCAACACTTTACCTGATAGTTACATGTTCCGTGATGATCTTAGCACTTTACCTGATAGTTCCGTGTTTCGAGAGGATCTTACACTTGACCTGATAGTTCCCTGCTCCCTGATGATCTTAACTCTTTACATGATAGTTCCGTGTACCGTGATGATTTTAACACTTCACCTGATAGTTCCGTACGTGTTCCGAGAGAATATTAACACTTTACCTGATAGTTCCGTGAAGATCTTAGCACTTTACCTGATAGTTCCGTGATGATCTTAACAATCTCAACATATTACCTTATAGTTCCGTGATGATCTTAACACTTTACCTGAAAGTTCCGTGTTCCGAGAGGATCTTAACACTTCACCTGATAGTTCCGTGTTCCGTGATGATCTTAACACTTTACCTGATAGTTCCGTGTTCCCTGCTGATCTTAACACTTCACCTGATTGTTCCTGTTCCAAGAGGATCTTAACACTTTACCTGATAGCTCCATGTTCCTTGATGATCTTAGCACTTTGCCTGATAGTTCCGTGATGATTTTAACACTTTACCTGATAGTTCCGTGTTGTGAGAGGATCATAATACTTGATCTGATAGTTCCGTGTTCCGTGATGATCTTAACACTTTACCTGATAGTTCCGTGTTCCGTGGTGATCTTAACACTTCACCTGATAGTTCTGTTCCGTGATGAATTTAACACTTTATCTGATAGTTTCGTGTTCCGAGAGGATTTCAACACTTCACCTGACAGTTACATGTTCCGTGATGATCTTAGCACGTTACCTGATAGTTCCGTGATGATTTTAACACCTCACCTGATAGTTCCGTGTTCCGAGAGGATCATAATACTTGATCTGATAGTTCCGTGTTCCGTGATGATCTTAACACTTTACCTGATAGTTCCGTGTTCCGTGGTGATCTTAACACTTCACCTGATAGTTCTGTTCCGTGATGAATTTAACACTTTATCTGATAGTTTCGTGCTCCGAGAGGATCTCAACACTTTACCTGACAGTTACATGTTCCGTGATGATCATAGCACTTTACCTGATAGTTCCGTGATGATTTTAACACTTTACCTGATAGTTCCGTGTTTCGCGAGGATCTTACACTTGACCTGATAGTTCCGTGCTCCCTGATGATCTTAACACTTTACATGATAGTTCCGTGTTCCGTGATGATTTTAACACTTTACCTGATAGTTCCGTACGTGTTCCGAGAGGATCTCAACACTTTACCTGATAGTTCCGTGAGGACTTAGCACTTTACCTGATAGTTGCGTGATGATCTTAACAATCTTATTACATTACCTGATAGTTCCGTGATGATCTTAACACTTTACCTGAAAGTTCCGTGCTCCGAGAGGATCTTAACACTTCACCTGATAGTTCCGTGTTTTGTGATGATCTCAACACTTTACATGACAGTTCCGTGTTCCGTGATGATTTTAACATTTCTTAGCACTTTACCTGATTGTTCCGTGATGATCTTAACAGTCTTAACACATTACCTGATAGTTCCGTGATGATCTTAACACTTTACCTGATAGTTCCGTGTTCCAAGAGGATTTATACACTTGACCTGATAGTTCAGCGTTCCGTGATGATCTTAACACTTCACATGATAGTTCCGTGTTCCGTGATGACTTTAACACTTTAACTGATAGTTCCGTGTTCCGAGAGGATCTTAACACTTCACCTGATACATGTAGTTCCGTGTTCCGTGATGACCTTAATACTTTACCTGATAGTTCCGTGTTCCGTGATGACCTTAATACTTTACCTGATAGTTCCGTGTTATGTGATGAGCTTAACACTTTACATGATAGTTCCGTGTTCGCTGCTGATCTTAACACTTCACCTGATTGTTCCGTGTTCCAAGAGGATCCTAACACTTTACCTGATAGTTCCATGTTCCGTGATGATCTTAGCACTTTGCCTGATAGTTCCGTGATGATTTTAACACTTCACCTGAAAGTTCCGTGTTCCAAGAGGATCTTAATACTTTACCTGATAGTTCTGCGATGATATTAACACTTTACCGGATAGTTCCGTGTTCCGAGAGGATCTTAACACTTTACGTGATAGTTCTGCGATGATATTAACACTTCACCTGATAGTTCTGTGTCCCGTGATAACCTTAATACTTTTCCTGATAGTTCCGTGTTCCGTGATGATCTTAACACTTTACATGACAGTTCCGTGTCCCGTAATGATTTTAGCATTTCACCTGATAGTTCCGTGTTCCGAGAGGACCTTAGCACTTTACCTGATTGTTCCGTGATGATCTTAACAATCTTAACACATTACCTGATAGTTCCGTGATGATCTTAACACTTTACCTGATAGTTCCGTGTTCCTAGAGGATCTTAGCACTTTACCTGATTGTTCCGTGATGATCTTAACAATCTTAACACATTACCTGATAGTTCCGAGAGGATCTTAACACTTTACCTGATAGTTCTGCGATGATATTAACACTTTACCTAATAGTTCCGTGCTCCGTGATGATCTTAACACTTTATCTGATAGTTCCGTGCTCCGTGATGATCTTAACACTTTACCTGATAGTTCCGTGTTCCCTGCTGATCTTAACTCTTTACCTGTAGTTCCGTGTTCCGTGAGGATCTTAACACTTTACCCGATAGTTCCATGTTCCGTGATGATCCTAACACTTTATCTTAGACTATAGTTCCGTGCTGATGTTAATACTTTGCCTGATAGTTCCGTGTTCCGTGATGATCTTAACACTTCACCTGATTGTTCCGTGTTCCAAGAGGATCTTAACACTCTACCTGATAGTTTCATGTTCCGTGATGATCTTAGCACTTTGCCTGATAGTTCCGTGATGATTTTAACACTTTACCTGATAGTTCCGTGTTCCGAGGGGATCATAACACTTGATCTGATGGTTCCGTGTTTCGTGATGATCTTAAAACTTTACATGATTGTTTTGTGTCCCGTGATGATCTTAACAATTCACATGGTAGTTCCGTGTTCCGTGATAATTTTAACACTTTGCCTGATAGTTCCTTGTTCCGAGATTATCATAACACTTTACTTGATAGTTCCGAGTTCCGTGAGGATCTTAACACTATATCTGATAGTTCCGTGTTCCGAGAGGATCTCAACACTTTACCTGATAGTTACATGTTCCGTGATGATCTTAGCACTTTACCTGATAGTTCCGTGTTTCGAGAGGATCTTACACTTGACCTGATAGTTCCGTGCTCCCTGATGATCTTAACTCTTTACATGATAGTTCCGTGTACCGTGATGATTTTAACACTTCACCTGATAGTTCCGTACGTGTTCCGAGAGAATATTAACACTTTACCTGATAGTTCCGTAAAGATCTTAGCACTTTACCTGATAGTTCCGTGATGATCTTAACAATCTTAACATATTACCTTATAGTTCCGTGATGATCTTAACACTTTACCTGAAAGTTCCGTGTTCCGAGAGGATCTTAACACTTCACCTGATAGTTCCGTGTTCCGTGATGATCTTAACACTTTACATGATAGTTCCGTGTTTCGTGATGATTTTAGCACTTCACCTGATAGTTCCGTGCTCCGAGAGGATCTTAACACTTTACCCGATAGTTCCGAGTTCCGAGAGGATTTTTACACTTTACCTGATAGTTCCGTGTTCCGTGATAATCTTAACACTTTACATGATAGTTCCATGTTCCGTGATGACTTTAACACTTTACCTGATAGTTCCGTGTTCCCGGAGGATCTTAACACTTTACCTGATACATGTAGTTCCGTGATGACCTTAATACTTTACCTGATAGTTCCGTGTTCCGTGATGACCTTAATACTTTACCTGATAGTTCTGTGTTCCGAGAGGATCTTAACACTTCACCTGATAGTTCCGTGTTCCGTGATGACCTTAATACTTTACCTGATAGTTCTGTGTTCCGAGAGGATCTTAACACTTCACCTGATAGTTCCGTGTTCCGTGATGACCTTAATACTTTACCTGATAGTTCCGTGTTCCTAGAGGATCTTAGCACTTTACCTGATTGTTCCGTGATGATCTTAACAATCTTAACACATTACCTGATAGTTCCGAGAGGATCTTAACACTTTACCTGATAGTTCTGCGATGATATTAACACTTTACCTAATAGTTCCGTGCTCCGTGATGATCTTAACACTTTATCTGATAGTTCCGTGCTCCGTGATGATCTTAACACTTTACCTGATAGTTCCGTGTTCCCTGCTGATCTTAACTCTTTACCTGTAGTTCCGTGTTCCGTGAGGATCTTAACACTTTACCCGATAGTTCCATGTTCCGTGATGATCCTAACACTTTATCTTAGACTATGGTTCCGTGCTGATGTTAATACTTTGCCTGATAGTTCCGTGTTCCGTGATGATCTTAACACTTCACCTGATTGTTCCGTGTTCCAAGAGGATCTTAACACTCTACCTGATAGTTTCATGTTCCGTGATGATCTTAGCACTTTGCCTGATAGTTCCGTGATGATTTTAACACTTTACCTGATAGTTCCGTGTTCCGAGGGGATCATAACACTTGATCTGATGGTTCCGTGTTTCGTGATGATCTTAAAACTTTACATGATTGTTTTGTGTCCCGTGATGATCTTAACAATTCACATGGTAGTTCCGTGTTCCGTGATAATTTTAACACTTTGCCTGATAGTTCCTTGTTCCGAGATTATCATAACACTTTACTTGATAGTTCCGAGTTCCGTGAGGATCTTAACACTATATCTGATAGTTGCGTGTTCCGAGAGGATCTCAACACTTTACCTGATAGTTACATGTTCCGTGATGATCTTAGCACTTTACCTGATAGTTCCGTGTTTCGAGAGGATCTTACACTTGACCTGATAGTTCCCTGCTCCCTGATGATCTTAACTCTTTACATGATAGTTCCGTGTACCGTGATGATTTTAACACTTCACCTGATAGTTCCGTACGTGTTCCGAGAGAATATTAACACTTTACCTGATAGTTCCGTGAAGATCTTAGCACTTTACCTGATAGTTCCGTGATGATCTTAACAATCTCAACATATTACCTTATAGTTCCGTGATGATCTTAACACTTTACCTGAAAGTTCCGTGTTCCGAGAGGATCTTAACACTTCACCTGATAGTTCCGTGTTCCGTGATGATCTTAACACTTTACATGATAGTTCCGTGTTTCGTGATGATTTTAGCACTTCACCTGATAGTTCCGTGCTTCGAGAGGATCTTAACACTTTACCCGATAGTTCCGAGTTCCGAGAGGATTTTTACACTTTACCTGATAGTTCCGTGTTCCGTGATAATCTTAACACTTTACATGATAGTTCCATGTTCCGTGATGACTTTAACACTTTACCTGATAGTTCCGTACTTCCCGGAGGATCTTAACACTTTACCTGATACATGTAGTTCCGTGATGACCTTAATACTTTACCTGATAGTTCCGTGTTCCGTGATGACCTTAATACTTTACCTGATAGTTCTGTGTTCCGTGATGATCTTAACACTTTACATGGTAGTTCCGTGTTCCCTGCTGATCTTAACACTTCACATGATTGTTCCGTGTTCCATGAGGATCTTACCACTTTACCTGATAGTTCCATGTTCCGTGATGATCTTAGCACCGTGATAATTTTATCACTTTACCTGATAGCTCCTTGTTCTGAGATTATCATAACACTTCACTTAAAAGTTCCGTGAGGATCTTAACACTTTATCTGATAGTTCCGTGTTCCGAGAAGATCTCAACACTTTACCTGATAGTTCCGTGATGATTTTAACACTTTACCTGTTAGTTCCGTGTTTCGAGAGGATCTTACACTTGACCTTATAGTTCCGTGTTCCCTGATGATCTTAACACTTTACATGATAGTTCCGTGTTCCGAGATGATCTTAACACTTTACTTAATAGTTCCGTGTTCCGTGATGATCTTAATACTTTAGTGATAGTTCCGTGTTCTGAGAGCATCTTAACAATATACCGCATTGTTAAATCTATCTTGACTCAGTACACAGGTCGTGTAGGCCTACTTTATTTATTTGCTTTCATTCCGATACTCAATTCTTAACCAGTTGTTAACGATGAGTCAGTCCGCGACTGCAAACATTCAAGGCAAAATACGGATCATCCCCAAATATAATGGATTGTTCCTTGGCCCGAGACATAACTATGGTGAAAGTTTCATGCAAGTTCGTGGGATCCGGATCGTGTTCCGGATCTAGATCGCAATCCGAATAATCCCCAAAATTGAATGGATTGTTCCTCGGTCCGGGACACAACTCATTGAAATTCGTTCATTACTTTGTAAGTAGGCCTAATCCTGTGGGCGGATTGACAGACAGACAAACAAACTGATAACAAACAAACCAACACTACCAATGAAGTCGTTCACAAGAAGAGCCTTTATGTATGGAGTCAAGTTTTTTCTCGCGTAAAATGTTTGGATTTAATATTACTCCTGAAGCTATGGACCTATCATAATGTTAGGAGCTAGATGGGTTGTGAAGAACATTACATTTACACAGTTGTACAACTAAAAAAATAAATAAACATGATTTGAATACATTCCATTAAGGAATTAGTTTTATCTGATATACTAGCTAGATTATTTATTTATTTTTGACTTATTTTTCATTTTGTATTTTATTTATGTTAGTTCTAATATAATATATACTCAAATACAACAGCATTCAACATGAAACTTTAAATGTATTTTTATAGTATATTTTAGATCACCACCACTTACAATAAATGAATCTGTCCTGTGTATAGACATCTAAATCCACAAAGAAGATTGGTAAAAGATGGACGATAATAAGTGACTATTAAAAAATCATTCAATTCAGTCAGCTAGAAATATCGCCAGATTAAAACGTGAGACGTCATTTTAATATGGACGATGTTTACCACACCTTTTTAAATTATATTATATAAATTACAAGTGATGAGAGTATTTTATCTAGCTCCCAATATAATGACATTATATCTTCAGGTGTATTATTGAATCCAAAAATGTTACGTCAATGTATGGGTTTAAATGTGTAGGCCAAGAGCAGATGGTTATGCATTGGGCCAGAGTATTACCTTTAAGTTAGTTGATTCGACGCTGACCCATCATCTTAGATGGTGGACCGGCGTCGGACAAACGTTTGTTCCAATATATTTAGATGCCGAACGCTGAGGAGATGGAAGATTGCAGGCGCTGAATTTTGGCTAGATCCGTCTTCTGCTTCTTCGGAGATCGAGCGAATCAATAACGCCTCTGACAAGTGTTTTAAGGAGTAACTGATTACTGCGTTTTGACCAGTTACTGTCTTATGCTTCGTCAAAGGTTTGATTTGAGCCTGAGCGAATCAATGCTCCGCGTGCCATCAGCTGACGGCAGGCAAATAAATTGGCTTAATGCGTTGGCACGAAGTGGGTTGTTTTCACTGCTAATAGTCCAGTCATTTTATCAATATACCCCAAAATAATTGCAACAGAGGGTTTTTCACTGCAAAGCGTCTCATTAGTATCCCTAGAATGACATATCAGAACTTTAGTCGGATGGAGGAATGGGAAATATATTTTTTCGAGGTACAAAGAAAGGTGTCATTTTACATTTACGGAAAATCAACTAGTGGTCATTGAAGACACAATTTTTGTAACTAAGCCCATTTTTGCCTCTTTATAACAATCACACAATACAAGATATATTTAGGAAATACACATTTGAAAAAATGAGAAAAATGTTCAAAATTTTCCTTACAATTTGGTGTAATACTAACTTATTTGAAAGAGATTTTCTCCGATATAAAAACTTAAAGGTACGCCTACGTGTATACCTTTTCAATTTAATATGACAAAATTATACCAATGATAATTCCAAAATCGGATCGCGTGGTGGCTTTCAATTAGGTATTTTCACACCCTTAATAAGGTATTAACTATTTGAGAAAATCAATCAAGGTTGTCCGAGATATAGGTCACGTAAAATCTAAGATGGCCGCCCATTGCGATCAAAATACATGTCCAGATAGGCCTACTATAGTACCCCAAATAGTCAGGTTATCCGTCAGATTTTGAAGCCCAAATCGATTTTAATATTGATTTGAATAATCTAGATATCTGGCAACGCGAATCCCCCTAGGCACATTTATAAGAGGGTTTTTTGGAAGGGGATCCATTTTTTTTTAGCTAAATATTCATTATTCAACCATGATTACATTTTTTTCTGAATGTTTTTATGTATTTGCACAGGTTTATGTGTCGAAATACATAATTGTACTGTAGGCTAATAATCGGATTCACGTTAACCGTGGTGAATTATCATAATTTAGCAGATTTTTCGGTAAATTCTTAGCCGGTTTTTTAGGAACTTTTGATTGCAAGGCCTAGTTAAGTATTGTGATATATTTAGACAATTTTACATATCATCTCTTTGGATATGAAAAGGTGTGTCTGCCACTTCACAAAGTGGCAGATACACACTTTAATATCCAAAGAGACGATATACATGTAATTCGGAAACTTAAGGCAATGGAGCCGTCATTTAGCCATGGGGGAGATCGCCGTCAATATCGTAAGGGCTAGTGGATTTTGCTTAGAAATGTATGCTAAATGATAGTAAGGGCTAGTTTCGTTGTGGGCTAGTGGAACTTGCAGATGAATTTGCAACCCTGGATCGGGGCTAGTTCGGACAAATAAAAATCAATTCTGTAACTTATTATATGATCAAATTGGCCAGAAATATTCTACGACATATGCTATTTTTAGCATACATATTATTCTCAAATTAAAAACAAAGTAGAGACATAAAAAAAATGTTGATGTCTTTTTTTAACTGTTCCGACAAATGCTTGGTATGCCTGACAGTGTTGGAGACCAGAGAGATTGTTAACAACATTGAGTAGCAGTGCGAGAGGGGACTGGGAGGCTTTTAAAAACAGGGGCAACAACATTTGATCGACCAGAGAGCTGTTAACAAGGAGCAACAGTGTTGGAGGGGCCAGGGAGTCTGTTAGCAGCAGAAAAAACAGTGCGGTTGGAGCAAGGGAGGCTGTTAAAACAGGAGCAACAGTGCTGGGAACAGGGAGACTGTTAACAACAGCAGAAACATGCCTGGAGGGGCAATAGAGGCTGTTAGCAACAGTAGCAGCAGTATTAGAGGAACTAGGGAGGCTGCTAACAACGGGAGCAACAGGGCTGGGGGGGGGGGGGCAGAGAGGCTGTTAACAACAGGAGCAACAGCATTGGAGGAGCCAGAGAAGCTGTTAACAACAGAGGCTGTTAACAACAGGGGCAACAGTGCTGGAGGGGCCATAAAGGCTGTTAACAACAGGAGCAATAGCGCTGGAGGGACAAGAGAGGTTGTTTATAACATGAGAATCAGTGCTGGAGGGGAGAGGGACTTTGACAACATAAATGACAGTAGTTCAGGGGCCAATGAGGCTGTTACCAGCAAGCGCAACAAGGCTGGGGGGCAGAGAGGCTATTAAAAACAGGAGCAACAGTATTGGGGAGGCCAGGGAGGCTGCTAACAACAGGAGCAACAGGGATGGAGGTGCCAGAGAAGCTGTTAACAACAGAAACAACATAACTGGATGGACCAGGGAGGATGTTAACAACAAGAGAAACAGTATTGGAGGACATGAGAAATAGTCCTGGAGGGGCTAGTGAGGCTGTTAACAACAGAAGCAACAGTGCTGGAGGTACCGGAGAGGTTATTACCAGCAGAAGCAACAGTGCTGGAGGGACCAGAGAGGCTGTTAACGACAGGAGCAACAGTGCCAGGGAGGTTGCTTACAACATAAGAATCAGTGCTGGAGGGGCGAGGGAGGTTGGTAACATAAGGAGGAACAAGCCAGGGACAACAGGAACAACAGTATTGCTGGGGCAATAAAGTTGTTAACAACAGGAGCAACATAATTGGATGGGCCGGAGAGGCTGTTAACAACAAGAGAAACAGTACTGGAGGACAAGAGAAACCGTCTCGGAGGGGCTTTGAGACTGTTAACAACAGGAACAACAGTGCTAGAGGTACCAGACAGGCTGTTAACAACAGGAGCAATAGTGCTGGAGGGGCCAGAGAGGCTGGTAACAGCAGGAGCAACAGTGCTGGAGGTACCAGACAGGCTGTTAACAACAGGAGCAATAGTGCTGGAGGGGCCAGAGAGGCTGTTAGCAGCAGGAGCAACAGTGCTGGAGGTACCAGAGAGGCTGTTAACAGCAGGAGCAACAGTGCTGGAGGTACCAGGGAGGTTGTTTATAACACGAGAATCAGTGCTGGAGGGGCGGGGAGGTTGGTAACATAAGAACGAACAGTGCTTGAGAAGCCAGGGACTTTGACAACAGGAACAACAGTATTGCAGGGGCCAATAAAGCTGTTAACAACAGGAGCAGCATAATTGGATGGGCCAGAGAGGCTATACTGTTAACAACAGGAACAACAGTGCTGGAGGTACCAAAAAGGC
Organism: Flabesymbios commensalis; assembly: GCA_964017125.1. Lineage (NCBI taxonomy): Eukaryota > Metazoa > Annelida > Polychaeta > Terebellida > Flabelligeridae > Flabesymbios > Flabesymbios commensalis. The sequence continues at coordinate 29,533,481 of OZ024917.1, read as the reverse complement.
TGTTAACAACAGGAGCAACAGTGCTGGAGGGGCCAGAGAGGCAGCTGTTAACATCAGGAGCAACAGTGCTGGAGGTACCATAGAGGTTGTTCACAACATGAGAATCAGTGCTGGAGGGTCGAGGGAGGTTGGTAACAGAAGGAGGAACAGTGCTTGAGAAGCCAGGGACTTTGACAACTTGAGCAACAGTATTGCAGGGGCCAATGATGCTGTTAATAGCAGGAGCAACAGTATTGGAGTGACCATGGGGATTGTTTTTTTTTGTTTCTCTCTATAATTAAAAACCAAATGAAGCTCTTGATGCACTCCGCTATATCCGATTTTGTGAACAAGTAAGCTGTCAAACTGTACATGGTCAGCCTCAAGACTGGAAAAGCTGTGCTAGCTGACTTGTGCCGGGAGGATTTGAATGGGGCTGAAAGATTAAGAAAGAGAGAATGCTACCCATCCAGACTTCTTTGTCACCTGCACCATGGAATTAATGGAGATAATCAGGTGCAATTGCAAAGCCGGTTGCAGTACTGGCTGGTGCACATGTAAGAAACATGGGCTACAATGTTCATATGCATGTGGAGAATGTAAAGTTTGAATTCTGCTTCTCCTCCGAATATAGATAACGACTCCGATAAAGAGTCCGAAGAAGAATAAATTGTGTTTTTATTTTTTAATAACTGTGAAAAAATATTGATCCCAATTTTAAATGAATTATTATTTAAAAAGTTTTGTCACAAGTCATTTTATTTATTCAAAACATCTGGAAAAAAATTCAAATCATATCAAATAGTGAAAAACTGTTTTTTGCGTATAAAATACGACCATTTCAAAAACCGTCAGATAACAAAGTTCCTCTTTCCGTATTAGAGTATTATTTACAAACACTACAGACCTCAACCAGATATTTCTAGTTAAAAAAATCTTGTATTTTGTTTGTAGTTATCCAGAAAATGTTTGGACTAAAAGATATGTACATAGGCCTAATTTTAAGTATTTATAATCGGAGAAAGTCCCTTTGCAATAAGTTAGTATTACACCAAATTTTAAATAAAAGTTAGAACATTTTTCTCATTTTTTCTTATTTATATCTCTTAAAAGTATCTGGCATGGTGTGATTACTATGAAGAGGCGAAAATAGGCTTAGTTACCGAAATTGTGTCTTCAATGACCTAGTTGATTTGCGGTAAATGTAAAATGACACCAGAAAATACGAGAATCGACACCTTTCTTTGTACCTCAAAAAAATATATTTCCCATTCTTCTATCGAAGTAAAGTTTTGATATGTCATTCTAAGGATACTAATGAGACGTTTTGCAGTGAAAAACCTTCTGTTGCAATTATCCGAAAAATGGCCACAAAATGACTGGACTATAAGTCAAACTTACGTGAAGAAGTAAATTCACTTAATGCTGATCAGCCTAGCTGTCCATTGTAAATAAACTGTGTATCGCAATCTACAATATTCCTGACTTTTTCTCTACCAGAACATAATGAGAGTCACCGTGATATATTTGTACAATCTATTTGTGCATATTTGTACAATTATTGTATATATTTGTGTATGTAAAGCCTAATAAATAATAATAAAAACCATAACCTCCTTTGGCGGGGCTAAAACTAAACTCATACACCACAATGTTCATTTTATCTTAGAGGGCTTTTCAAAGTATTATGTTGTCAAGTTTGTCATATTATATTATGTCATACCACGGACGCCTGGTTTATTATTTAAAGTGCAATTCAATTGTCAGGTATATTATCAGAAGTTTCAAATTATTCATATAACCAGAAATGCATATGATAAAACACAATACTCAAATAAATAATCAGGTTCCGATAGCATATAAATCTATATGGTTAGCGGAGAAAAATGCATCCAACATTGAACCATTTTGAATTGCATCCTTTGTTTTGTATGTTTGGGCTTATACATAAAGTCTGAGTCATAACTTGGATCCTTTGTGTGAAGACGGTATAAGACGTGTTTATCGTCTAGCATTGAGTAGGCACTGTATGTACATTATGGCCTACAGCTAGCTCTCAGCTGAATGCCATGTAAATGTTGTCTTAGCGAATCCGACGTTGGCCTATCTTTGCTCTGATAAATACAGTCGACTATATACAGATATAACCACCACTAAACCCACGGTGTACATTAGCACTGGTTAGTGAATTGTGAGAGCGAAACCAATGCCGACCAATGTGTTTTGATCGTTGATGCGTAACAGTAATTACCGTCTATTTCGTTGAGCATGTTATGTAGCTTATACATGTATGCATAATAGTGATGGTGACTATTGACAGCAAAGATGTGGATCGTATTGTCCTGTATCTGGATCAGCCGACATTCTGTAAGGATCTGGATGACGAGTATCTGTGTGTGAATTGCCGCGGTGCCCTTTACACGCCAGTACAGACACCTTGTGGACACAGGATCTGTAGAGGCTGCAGTGAGGTACTTATTAAAAAAGGTCCTATAATGTGTCCCGTGGGGGAGTCTGATTGTGAAATAATACAACAAAATACTGTTTTCTATGTGGATTTTTGGATGAATAAGTGCATGAGCCGGCTATTTGTTTTTTGCGCTTTTAAGGAAAGGGGTTGTGATTATGAAATCTCTTGGGCCAAACTGGAGGGGCATCTTTACCAGTGCGACTATCGTTTAGTGCGGTGTTCTAATCTGAGATGTACTGAGCTGGTCTTAGCCACAGATCGTCTACAACATCAATTAAATGACTGTGATTTTAGAAATTTAAATTGTGAACATTGCTCTGAGTCCATAACCTATAACAAGCTCCACGATCATCTAGAGGCATGTTCCGAGGTTGAAGTTATATGTCCTCATAATTGCTCTCAGCGTTACTTCAGACGCAAAGCCCTGGATTTTCATCTACGAACTTGCTCCAATATTTCACACGACTGTACTTATAAACATATCGGATGCAATGACACATTTAATCAGGAAAACCTGCTTGTTCATCTGCGAGAAAAATGTAACGATCATTTAAAGTTAGCGGTTCTTCGTTTAGGACAGATGGAAGCAAAGGTGGCCAGTCTCAAAAGTGAAGTAGCCGAAAAGGACACTATTCTAGATATGTTTAATGTTCAACTTCGAAAACTTTTGTCAGAAAAAGCTAAGTTGCAAGAGGAGCATGCAATACATATGACCGAATCTACCCTGCGACTTGAGAAATTAGCAATTAATATAAAGAAATTTGAAGACGAACTTTCCGAAACCAGGGAATATTTAGCGACACAGAAACTGAAAAATGCAGATACCGAAAAACAGGTTGATGTTTTATCGAGAAAACTAAAGCAACTTGACAAAACATCAGGGTCAGAGATGGAGAGTGGCTATGCGAGTGGATCTGGCCAGCTAGCACCCGGCAATTCTCTGACAATTCACAAGACTGCCATGGTGCATTCAACGTCTTCAGAAGTTTTTCTATGGAAAATAACTGAGTACAGTACAAGTAAGACAGAAGCGAAATCAGGCGTTAAGTTATGGATTGACAGTGCACCGTTCTATTCTGCTAGCTATGGTTATAAATTAAAACTGCGCATGTATCCTAATGGAGACGGTGGTTATACTAATCTCTATACCAGTCTGTATCTGGTAGTTATGAAAGGTGAATATGATAATATACTATCCTGGCCACTCGACTGTCTGGTCCATATTTCTGTTTTAAGTCAAGCAGGAGGAAATAATATAAGTCAGAGCTTTACATCTGATATGGGGAGTAGTAGTTTTCAAAAACCAGACAAGTATACAGAAGCGAATGTGGCTACGGGATTTCCCGACTTTACGTTTCAGAAACAACTGGAAAGTGAGGAATACTTGAAAGATGGTATTCTCTTTGTTAAAGTTTGTGTAGATATCAAACATTAAAATAAAAGATCAGCTGATTATCCAGTCTACTGCACGATACCGTTTTATGATGTCCATGGAAATAACGTCAGTGACTAACACGGAGGTTGAAAAGGAATCATCACAAATGTCATAGTTGAATCTTTCTGCTTCATTTGCATACGAAATGTGTGTTTAAACACACATATTTGCAAATGTTTGGTCCCAAATAAAATAATTATCAGTAATTTTTACCCACTCCTAGCTACTCCTGTGGACGTTGACTATGCTGCGCATGTGTCCCGTTGTGACCCCCTAAATCTTTACGCGAATCGTAACGACCCACCTACTTCAAATTAGAGCCCCCTGGTGAGCGAAGTATACTTATATAAAGCGACAGCTGGTGAAATTGTGTGTTGATCAACATATTATTCATAACCTTTTTAAGAATTGTATATTATCTTTTGAAAATGATGTAACGCTTTTTTACCATCTTGAAATGTTACGATAACATTATGTGTGACGTTATTTCATGTTGTTAAACACCTCATCTAAATGCACAACAGGGGTGTTAAATATTTTTTCTTTATATCAAAATTATGTTATTGAAATGTTTCAAAAAACACATTTCTTGTCAATTGGAGCATAACATTTAGAATATGTTTATGAATTTGATAAAATGTTTTAAAAAATGATTTAGACATTTTCCTAAAACATATTACTGTAATTTGTTTAAACTTTTCAGTGTATTACGAGAACATGTGACTGTAAATTAGAAGCCTGCTTGACTGCATCAGAGAAACAGGTGAAATAATATCACTTGGGGCCTACCGGACGGCGGGTGCTGGACATTGACGCGAAACATCGTGCCGTATTAAATGATCAAGGTAGAGCTAAGACTATAGAATCTTGACTGGTTTATTGATCAATCAGAGCGAGCAGAGCTGAGAGAACTGGCGTTAAAAACATGGATTTTACTTATCTATGTGAGGGGGGGGGGGGTATTTTGCAAAAAGAAAGTAGTCAAAATCGCAAATTTAGTTCTCCAAGAAACACAGATACTAGCATTAATCTGTTACATGTTAATAATGAATTGACTGTTTGTATAATCGTTATAGGCTTATACCTGTATTATCGTTCAATTTAGGGTTGGGCACTGCTATATGAATTGACGGTTTGTATAATCGTTATAGGTTTATACCTGTATTATCGTTTAATTTAGGGTTGGGCACTGCTATGAATTGGTTCTATGCAGTTGAAAAGTGAGGGGGATAGGGGCGTCCGCACCTTTTCGATATAGGGGGGGGGGGTCAAGAGGTGAAATTTAGAACAAGAGGCCCAGGGGCCTTGACGTTTGTCAACAGCATTGCAAAAAATCAGCTATAAATGTGTCAGGGAATGTATAATGCATCTCTAAGATGCATTATCATGAAAAGTATATCCTTTATATCGATCATTGGCATTTATATTATTATGTTCGGTTCCCATAATACATTTTGCTGATTTTACACACGTTCTGAAGCACTGCACCTAATGAAATATGCTTCACAAAGAATCATTTCACAGGACTACAATGGTAATATTACAAAAGTGCAATTATTACTTCTTCTGGGACTTTTATAATGCCCCAGTTAGCCAGGAATTTTCACGAAATCTTTAATTTTCAATTTTAATTCTTCTGTCTAAACTAGGCCTAACAAAGTTGTAAATTATCACCTTTTAATGTTTTTTACTCAGCCATGAAATATACAGTAGCCCTAATCCGTCATTATCACATGTGGGCGTAATGCACTTTCACTGCACCCTCTTACGTGATGCCAATTATGGAAATCACAATACACACAGTAAACCTAAGGATAAAGACCCATAAAGGCTTTCTCAACTCACACGATCTTTGCTGAAATGTTGTTGTAATGTTGTCAGGCCAACGTTGAGTCAGGTGTTAGTTGGCTGTATCAAATGCTATGAAATGAAATAAATGGGGCTCTACACCACATTTGTACACATATAGGCTAAACTGGATAAGGAGAACCTGAGGATGGTGAGATGAATGAGGTGTCACTGCCCTCCAGACACAGGATTCGAAATTGAGCCCTGTTGGTCTACGGCCGAGCACACTAAGTCTCGGTCACGGAGGCTGCCCACAATATTCATTATTTACAATTGAACAGGGAGGAAACATTTTGTTTCTTTGAAATTTGAATGCCAGAGCAGGAGACGAATCCGCGATCTCTGACTTTCCTAGCAGGCACCAGGACCCCCCCCCCCGCCCTTTGGTATTGTTATTACATATATACAAACACATTACCTGTGGATTTAATATTGGTTCACCGTCAGGGGCACTGCCCAACATTTTTCATATTTTATTCTGCACAACATATTAAATGTGCATAATATATATTGGTCACGTCATTGCTATCCCTTACCTGTTATAATTGACAGGTATGTTTTTACTCTGGTTCTGCCATAATAGTGTTCCCTGTTCCACTTTGATTTTTATTTATTGCAAAAATGAAAAATATATATTTTAAAGTTTTATAATCCACATGCACGGCTAGTCCTCGTCTTCATTATTGACGGTTGGCCAGTAATTGGTAGAGAACAATCAACGAATGGGAAAGCGTGAATTCAACTATGATGCTGTGTCATTAAAAAAAACACTATTGGCCCAGCTGCTTTATAGACACTTTATAGCCCTACATATTATTACTTCGAGGCATGTTTTTAATATACATATATCCACTTCTAAAGTATGCATACTTTTAGGTGCATCCCAGCAAATACGATACGGCGAACAGTGGATCAACACTCAAAGGTTTCGAGTTTCAGAAGTTTAGCCAGACCAAATATAGAGTTAACTCTATGGCAAGACACGTGTGATTGTACTCCAGCGGTATTGCCTCATTGTAGTGGTCAACGCGATGCGTACAAAGCATAATCTCATAATATATTACACCTGGCTATATACGCTATACTTTCCACAGAAGCTACATGGACTTAATGTTAGTTTAATGTTGGGCCAGCAGTGCAGACGGTGGACTAGCATTAAACCAGGGATAACTGGATATTTAGTTTATTGTTGTGCCGCCTTCTACATCGTTTACCAACCATTAAAGGAACATCATTTATTAATAATATTACTATTTGTAAATTCAATTCAAAATAAAGTTAATATGGCTTTGGTACCACACATTTTAGTAACTTCTAATTAGATCCCTATTAGTGTGATATTTAGGCCTTTATTACAATGTGATGTTGAATATCAGCTTCCATCGATAGGGTCCATAATACAAGAACATAAATTAGGCCTACTATTCGTGTTTTGAGCATAGACTTAGGTTAAAATCTACGTTCAGTTTAACTTGAATATAGCCCAAACATAGGGACGCAGACGGTTAATATACGGCAATTTAAATAGTTAAAATTATATGTATGAGATTGGTACTATTACATATTCAGTGCCCGATTTATAAATTGGAAAAAGGGGTCCAACGGGCCCATGATATTTTTCGGAGGGGGGGGGGGGCATTGGCCTTAGACGATGGGGCATGTGACCCATTTCAAAAGGGGGGCATTTTCCCAACAACAATTAAAACACTTAAGGGTCATTCATATCACCTCATATTCCATATTAAACGTTCATCAGGTGTTCATGCTGATAGAAATATCAAAGATTCATATTGGCGGTTATGCTATTATTAAAACCGGAAGTAGGCCCAATCGACTTCACGTCACCACGCACTCACATGAGTTAATATCACTTGTGTCAATCAATATCGAGTGTTATTGGAGTCGATCACATAGCTTGAGTGCTACTCATTTTTTTCCTCGGGTGCTGTCGGATCTCTTCTTGGGGCAGTGTCATCAACTCCCTCTGTTGTTGCCGCTAGGCCTACACCTATTCCCCTTAAACCGCTAAGCTCGACTGTAGTCGCTTTAATCCGTTTTATTAGCCATTTAAACATCAAAATTTGTAAATTGCTTAGTCTTAAATTACAAATTAATCAAATACGAGTTGTTTTCTCTCACTTAAAGTTGTGGGTCAAGGTAGTGAGACACAACTCCAAGTGTGTGAAAATTTAAATTATTTAATTCAGCGGTTTAAGGGTTAATATATTATTATTATTAGTCACAATGAACACATTTTTTACAATATTTGCTGTACAAAATAAATTTGTAGGCCTATTATTATTCGTTATATATTGGTCCATTTTTTAGATTTTTTTTGCTTTTGATTTTAATGGCACATATAGTCTAAGTCTATATGGACATCTACACCACGTTCAAGGTAGAGATTTCCCTTTGAAAATACATTGATAAATGCGGATACAACAGGTGTGGCGAAGTTGTGGCGAGGTTACTTAGCCCCATGTGGCGAGGTTACCAAAGCTGAGGCGAGGTTACTCAGCCTTCTGTGGCGAGGTTACCAAATCTGTGGCGACTTTACCTGTGGCGAGGTTACCTTGTGGCGAGGTTACAGTCAGGTTACAGGTGACAGTCCAATATTTCTTTGGAATCAGCAACATTTCACATTTTGGTTTCAGTGGCTCGTTTACACACTTTAATATCCAAAGAGACGATATACATGTAATTCGGAAACTTAAGGCAATGGAGCCGTCATTTAGCCATGGGGGAGATCGCCGTCAATATCGTAAGGGCTAGTGGATTTTGCTTAGAAATGTATGCTAAATGATAGTAAGGGCTAGTTTCGTTGTGGGCTAGTGGAACTTGCAGATGAATTTGCAACCCTGGATCGGGGCTAGTTCGGACAAATAAAAATCAATTCTGTAACTTATTATATGATCAAATTGGCCAGAAATATTCTACGACATATGCTATTTTTAGCATACATATTATTCTCAAATTAAAAACAAAGTAGAGACATAAAAAAAATGTTGATGTCTTTTTTTAACTGTTCCGACAAATGCTTGGTATGCCTGACAGTGTTGGAGACCAGAGAGATTGTTAACAACATTGAGTAGCAGTGCGAGAGGGGACTGGGAGGCTTTTAAAAACAGGGGCAACAACATTTGATCGACCAGAGAGCTGTTAACAAGGAGCAACAGTGTTGGAGGGGCCAGGGAGTCTGTTAGCAGCAGAAAAAACAGTGCGGTTGGAGCAAGGGAGGCTGTTAAAACAGGAGCAACAGTGCTGGGAACAGGGAGACTGTTAACAACAGCAGAAACATGCCTGGAGGGGCAATAGAGGCTGTTAACAACAGTAGCAGCAGTATTAGAGGAACTAGGGAGGCTGCTAACAACGGGAGCAACAGGGCTGGGGGGGGGGGGGCAGAGAGGCTGTTAACAACAGGAGCAACAGCATTGGAGGAGCCAGAGAAGCTGTTAACAACAGAGGCTGTTAACAACAGGGGCAACAGTGCTGGAGGGGCCATAAAGGCTGTTAACAACAGGAGCAATAGCGCTGGAGGGACAAGAGAGGTTGTTTATAACATGAGAATCAGTGCTGGAGGGGAGAGGGACTTTGACAACATAAATGACAGTAGTTCAGGGGCCAATGAGGCTGTTACCAGCAAGCGCAACAAGGCTGGGGGGCAGAGAGGCTATTAAAAACAGGAGCAACAGTATTGGGGAGGCCAGGGAGGCTGCTAACAACAGGAGCAACAGGGATGGAGGTGCCAGAGAAGCTGTTAACAACAGAAACAACATAACTGGATGGACCAGGGAGGATGTTAACAACAAGAGAAACAGTATTGGAGGACATGAGAAATAGTCCTGGAGGGGCTAGTGAGGCTGTTAACAACAGAAGCAACAGTGCTGGAGGTACCGGAGAGGTTATTACCAGCAGAAGCAACAGTGCTGGAGGGACCAGAGAGGCTGTTAACGACAGGAGCAACAGTGCCAGGGAGGTTGCTTACAACATAAGAATCAGTGCTGGAGGGGCGAGGGAGGTTGGTAACATAAGGAGGAACAAGCCAGGGACAACAGGAACAACAGTATTGCTGGGGCAATAAAGTTGTTAACAACAGGAGCAACATAATTGGATGGGCCGGAGAGGCTGTTAACAACAAGAGAAACAGTACTGGAGGACAAGAGAAACCGTCTCGGAGGGGCTTTGAGACTGTTAACAACAGGAACAACAGTGCTAGAGGTACCAGACAGGCTGTTAACAACAGGAGCAATAGTGCTGGAGGGGCCAGAGAGGCTGGTAACAGCAGGAGCAACAGTGCTGGAGGTACCAGACAGGCTGTTAACAACAGGAGCAATAGTGCTGGAGGGGCCAGAGAGGCTGTTAGCAGCAGGAGCAACAGTGCTGGAGGTACCAGAGAGGCTGTTAACAGCAGGAGCAACAGTGCTGGAGGTACCAGGGAGGTTGTTTATAACACGAGAATCAGTGCTGGAGGGGCGGGGAGGTTGGTAACATAAGAACGAACAGTGCTTGAGAAGCCAGGGACTTTGACAACAGGAACAACAGTATTGCAGGGGCCAATAAAGCTGTTAACAACAGGAGCAGCATAATTGGATGGGCCAGAGAGGCTATACTGTTAACAACAGGAACAACAGTGCTGGAGGTACCAAAAAGGCTGTTAACAACAGGAGCAACAGTGCTGGAGGGGCCAGAGAGGCAGCTGTTAACATCAGGAGCAACAGTGCTGGAGGTACCATAGAGGTTGTTCACAACATGAGAATCAGTGCTGGAGGGTCGAGGGAGGTTGGTAACAGAAGGAGGAACAGTGCTTGAGAAGCCAGGGACTTTGACAACTTGAGCAACAGTATTGCAGGGGCCAATGATGCTGTTAATAGCAGGAGCAACAGTATTGGAGTGACCATGGGGATTGTTTTTTTTTGTTTCTCTCTATAATTAAAAACCAAATGAAGCTCTTGATGCACTCCGCTATATCCGATTTTGTGAACAAGTAAGCTGTCAAACTGTACATGGTCAGCCTCAAGACTGGAAAAGCTGTGCTAGCTGACTTGTGCCGGGAGGATTTGAATGGGGCTGAAAGATTAAGAAAGAGAGAATGCTACCCATCCAGACTTCTTTGTCACCTGCACCATGGAATTAATGGAGATAATCAGGTGCAATTGCAAAGCCGGTTGCAGTACTGGCTGGTGCACATGTAAGAAACATGGGCTACAATGTTCATATGCATGTGGAGAATGTAAAGTTTGAATTCTGCTTCTCCTCCGAATATAGATAACGACTCCGATAAAGAGTCCGAAGAAGAATAAATTGTGTTTTTATTTTTTAATAACTGTGAAAAAATATTGATCCCAATTTTAAATGAATTATTATTTAAAAAGTTTTGTCACAAGTCATTTTATTTATTCAAAACATCTGGAAAAAAATTCAAATCATATCAAATAGTGAAAAACTGTTTTTTGCGTATAAAATACGACCATTTCAAAAACCGTCAGATAACAAAGTTCCTCTTTCCGTATTAGAGTATTATTTACAAACACTACAGACCTCAACCAGATATTTCTAGTTAAAAAAATCTTGTATTTTGTTTGTAGTTATCCAGAAAATGTTTGGACTAAGAGATATGTACATAGGCCTAATTTTAAGTATTTATAATCGGAGAAAGTCCCTTTGCAATAAGTTAGTATTACACCAAATTTTAAATAAAAGTTAGAACATTTTTCTCATTTTTTCTTATTTATATCTCTTAAAAGTATCTGGCATGGTGTGATTACTATGAAGAGGCGAAAATAGGCTTAGTTACCGAAATTGTGTCTTCAATGACCTAGTTGATTTGCGGTAAATGTAAAATGACACCAGAAAATACGAGAATCGACACCTTTCTTTGTACCTCAAAAAAATATATTTCCCATTCTTCTATCGAAGTAAAGTTTTGATATGTCATTCTAAGGATACTAATGAGACGTTTTGCAGTGAAAAACCTTCTGTTGCAATTATCCGAAAAATGGCCACAAAATGACTGGACTATAAGTCAAACTTACGTGAAGAAGTAAATTCACTTAATGCTGATCAGCCTAGCTGTCCATTGTAAATAAACTGTGTATCGCAATCTACAATATTCCTGACTTTTTCTCTACCAGAACATAATGAGAGTCACCGTGATATATTTGTACAATCTATTTGTGCATATTTGTACAATTATTGTATATATTTGTGTATGTAAAGCCTAATAAATAATAATAAAAACCATAACCTCCTTTGGCGGAGCTAAAACTAAACTCATACACCACAATGTTCATTTTATCTTAGAGGGCTTTTCAAAGTATTATGTTGTCAAGTTTGTCATATTATATTATGTCATACCACGGACGCCTGGTTTATTATTTAAAGTGCAATTCAATTGTCAGGTATATTATCAGAAGTTTCAAATTATTCATATAACCAGAAATGCATATGATAAAACACAATACTCAAATAAATAATCAGGTTCCGATAGCATATAAATCTATATGGTTAGCGGAGAAAAATGCATCCAACATTGAACCATTTTGAATTGCATCCTTTGTTTTGTATGTTTGGGCTTATACATAAAGTCTGAGTCATAACTTGGATCCTTTGTGTGAAGACGGTATAAGACGTGTTTATCGTCTAGCATTGAGTAGGCACTGTATGTACATTATGGCCTACAGCTAGCTCTCAGCTGAATGCCATGTAAATGTTGTCTTAGCGAATCCGACGTTGGCCTATCTTTGCTCTGATAAATACAGTCGACTATATACAGATATAACCACCACTAAACCCACGGTGTACATTAGCACTGGTTAGTGAATTGTGAGAGCGAAACCAATGCCGACCAATGTGTTTTGATCGTTGATGCGTAACAGTAATTACCGTCTATTTCGTTGAGCATGTTATGTAGCTTATACATGTATGCATAATAGTGATGGTGACTATTGACAGCAAAGATGTGGATCGTATTGTCCTGTATCTGGATCAGCCGACATTCTGTAAGGATCTGGATGACGAGTATCTGTGTGTGAATTGCCGCGGTGCCCTTTACACGCCAGTACAGACACCTTGTGGACACAGGATCTGTAGAGGCTGCAGTGAGGTACTTATTAAAAAAGGTCCTATAATGTGTCCCGTGGGGGAGTCTGATTGTGAAATAATACAACAAAATACTGTTTTCTATGTGGATTTTTGGATGAATAAGTGCATGAGCCGGCTATTTGTTTTTTGCGCTTTTAAGGAAAGGGGTTGTGATTATGAAATCTCTTGGGCCAAACTGGAGGGGCATCTTTACCAGTGCGACTATCGTTTAGTGCGGTGTTCTAATCTGAGATGTACTGAGCTGGTCTTAGCCACAGATCGTCTACAACATCAATTAAATGACTGTGATTTTAGAAATTTAAATTGTGAACATTGCTCTGAGTCCATAACCTATAACAAGCTCCACGATCATCTAGAGGCATGTTCCGAGGTTGAAGTTATATGTCCTCATAATTGCTCTCAGCGTTACTTCAGACGCAAAGCCCTGGATTTTCATCTACGAACTTGCTCCAATATTTCACACGACTGTACTTATAAACATATCGGATGCAATGACACATTTAATCAGGAAAACCTGCTTGTTCATCTGCGAGAAAAATGTAACGATCATTTAAAGTTAGCGGTTCTTCGTTTAGGACAGATGGAAGCAAAGGTGGCCAGTCTCAAAAGTGAAGTAGCCGAAAAGGACACTATTCTAGATATGTTTAATGTTCAACTTCGAAAACTTTTGTCAGAAAAAGCTAAGTTGCAAGAGGAGCATGCAATACATATGACCGAATCTACCCTGCGACTTGAGAAATTAGCAATTAATATAAAGAAATTTGAAGACGAACTTTCCGAAACCAGGGAATATTTAGCGACACAGAAACTGAAAAATGCAGATACCGAAAAACAGGTTGATGTTTTATCGAGAAAACTAAAGCAACTTGACAAAACATCAGGGTCAGAGATGGAGAGTGGCTATGCGAGTGGATCTGGCCAGCTAGCACCCGGCAATTCTCTGACAATTCACAAGACTGCCATGGTGCATTCAACGTCTTCAGAAGTTTTTCTATGGAAAATAACTGAGTACAGTACAAGTAAGACAGAAGCGAAATCAGGCGTTAAGTTATGGATTGACAGTGCACCGTTCTATTCTGCTAGCTATGGTTATAAATTAAAACTGCGCATGTATCCTAATGGAGACGGTGGTTATACTAATCTCTATACCAGTCTGTATCTGGTAGTTATGAAAGGTGAATATGATAATATACTATCCTGGCCACTCGACTGTCTGGTCCATATTTCTGTTTTAAGTCAAGCAGGAGGAAATAATATAAGTCAGAGCTTTACATCTGATATGGGGAGTAGTAGTTTTCAAAAACCAGACAAGTATACAGAAGCGAATGTGGCTACGGGATTTCCCGACTTTACGTTTCAGAAACAACTGGAAAGTGAGGAATACTTGAAAGATGGTATTCTCTTTGTTAAAGTTTGTGTAGATATCAAACATTAAAATAAAAGATCAGCTGATTATCCAGTCTACTGCACGATACCGTTTTATGATGTCCATGGAAATAACGTCAGTGACTAACACGGAGGTTGAAAAGGAATCATCACAAATGTCATAGTTGAATCTTTCTGCTTCATTTGCATACGAAATGTGTGTTTAAACACACATATTTGCAAATGTTTGGTCCCAAATAAAATAATTATCAGTAATTTTTACCCACTCCTAGCTACTCCTGTGGACGTTGACTATGCTGCGCATGTGTCCCGTTGTGACCCCCTAAATCTTTACGCGAATCGTAACGACCCACCTACTTCAAATTAGAGCCCCCTGGTGAGCGAAGTATACTTATATAAAGCGACAGCTGGTGAAATTGTGTGTTGATCAACATATTATTCATAACCTTTTTAAGAATTGTATATTATCTTTTGAAAATGATGTAACGCTTTTTTACCATCTTGAAATGTTACGATAACATTATGTGTGACGTTATTTCATGTTGTTAAACACCTCATCTAAATGCACAACAGGGGTGTTAAATATTTTTTCTTTATATCAAAATTATGTTATTGAAATGTTTCAAAAAACACATTTCTTGTCAATTGGAGCATAACATTTAGAATATGTTTATGAATTTGATAAAATGTTTTAAAAAATGATTTAGACATTTTCCTAAAACATATTACTGTAATTTGTTTAAACTTTTCAGTGTATTACGAGAACATGTGACTGTAAATTAGAAGCCTGCTTGACTGCATCAGAGAAACAGGTGAAATAATATCACTTGGGGCCTACTGGACGGCGGGTGCTGGACATTGACGCGAAACATCGTGCCGTATTAAATGATCAAGGTAGAGCTAAGACTATAGAATCTTGACTGGTTTATTGATCAATCAGAGCGAGCAGAGCTGAGAGAACTGGCGTTAAAAACATGGATTTTACTTATCTATGTGAGGGGGGGGGGGTATTTTGCAAAAAGAAAGTAGTCAAAATCGCAAATTTAGTTCTCCAAGAAACACAGATACTAGCATTAATCTGTTACATGTTAATAATGAATTGACTGTTTGTATAATCGTTATAGGTTTATACCTGTATTATCGTGCAATTTAGGGTTGGGCACTGCTATATGAATTGACGGTTTGTATAATCGTTATAGGTTTATACCTGTATTATCGTTTAATTTAGGGTTGGGCACTGCTATGAATTGGTTCTATGCAGTTGAAAAGTGAGGGGGATAGGGGCGTCCGCACCTTTTCGATATAGGGGGGGGGGGGTCAAGAGGTGAAATTTAGAACAAGAGGCCCAGGGGCCTTGACGTTTGTCAACAGCATTGCAAAAAATCAGCTATAAATGTGTCAGGGAATGTATAATGCATCTCTAAGATGCATTATCATGAAAAGTATATCCTTTATATCGATCATTGGCATTTATATTATTATGTTCGGTTCCCATAATACATTTTGCTGATTTTACACACGTTCTGAAGCACTGCACCTAATGAAATATGCTTCACAAAGAATCATTTCACAGGACTACAATGTTAATATTACAAAAGTGCAATTATTACTTCTTCTGGGACTTTTATAATGCCCCAGTTAGCCAGGAATTTTCACGAAATCTTTAATTTTCAATTTTAATTCTTCTGTCTAAACTAGGCCTAACAAAGTTGTAAATTATCACCTTTTAATGTTTTTTACTCAGCCATGAAATATACAGTAGCCCTAATCCGTCATTATCACATGTGGGCGTAATGCACTTTCACTGCACCCTCTTACGTGATGCCAATTATGGAAATCACAATACACACAGTAAACCTAAGGATAAAGACCCATAAAGGCTTTCTCAACTCACACGATCTTTGCTGAAATGTTGTTGTAATGTTGTCAGGCCAACGTTGAGTCAGGTGTTAGTTGGCTGTATCAAATGCTATGAAATGAAATAAATGGGGCTCTACACCACATTTGTACACATATAGGCTAAACTGGATAAGGAGAACCTGAGGATGGTGAGATGAATGAGGTGTCACTGCCCTCCAGACACAGGATTCGAAATTGAGCCCTGTTGGTCTACGGCCGAGCACACTAAGTCTCGGTCACGGAGGCTGCCCACAATATTCATTATTTACAATTGAACAGGGAGGAAACATTTTGTTTCTTTGAAATTTGAATGCCAGAGCAGGAGACGAATCCGCGATCTCTGACTTTCCTAGCAGGCACCAGGACCCCCCCCCCGCCCTTTGGTATTGTTATTACATATATACAAACACATTACCTGTGGATTTAATATTGGTTCACCGTCAGGGGCACTGCCCAACATTTTTCATATTTTATTCTGCACAACATATTAAATGTGCATAATATATATTGGTCACGTCATTGCTATCCCTTACCTGTTATAATTGACAGGTATGTTTTTACTCTGGTTCTGCCATAATAGTGTTCCCTGTTCCACTTTGATTTTTATTTATTGCAAAAATGAAAAATATATATTTTAAAGTTTTATAATCCACATGCACGGCTAGTCCTCGTCTTCATTATTGACGGTTGGCCAGTAATTGGTAGAGAACAATCAACGAATGGGAAAGCGTGAATTCAACTATGATGCTGTGTCATTAAAAAAAACACTATTGGCCCAGCTGCTTTATAGACACTTTATAGCCCTACATATTATTACTTCGAGGCATGTTTTTAATATACATATATCCACTTCTAAAGTATGCATACTTTTAGGTGCATCCCAGCAAATACGATACGGCGAACAGTGGATCAACACTCAAAGGTTTCGAGTTTCAGAAGTTTAGCCAGACCAAATATAGAGTTAACTCTATGGCAAGACACGTGTGATTGTACTCCAGCGGTATTGCCTCATTGTAGTGGTCAACGCGATGCGTACAAAGCATAATCTCATAATATATTACACCTGGCTATATACGCTATACTTTCCACAGAAGCTACATGGACTTAATGTTAGTTTAATGTTGGGCCAGCAGTGCAGACGGTGGACTAGCATTAAACCAGGGATAACTGGATATTTAGTTTATTGTTGTGCCGCCTTCTACATCGTTTACCAACCATTAAAGGAACATCATTTATTAATAATATTACTATTTGTAAATTCAATTCAAAATAAAGTTAATATGGCTTTGGTACCACACATTTTAGTAACTTCTAATTAGATCCCTATTAGTGTGATATTTAGGCCTTTATTACAATGTGATGTTGAATATCAGCTTCCATCGATAGGGTCCATAATACAAGAACATAAATTAGGCCTACTATTCGTGTTTTGAGCATAGACTTAGGTTAAAATCTACGTTCAGTTTAACTTGAATATAGCCCAAACATAGGGACGCAGACGGTTAATATACGGCAATTTAAATAGTTAAAATTATATGTATGAGATTGGTACTATTACATATTCAGTGCCCGATTTATAAATTGGAAAAAGGGGTCCAACGGGCCCATGATATTTTTCGGAGGGGGGGGGGGGGCATTGGCCTTAGACGATGGGGCATGTGACCCATTTCAAAAGGGGGGCATTTTCCCAACAACAATTAAAACACTTAAGGGTCATTCATATCACCTCATATTCCATATTAAACGTTCATCAGGTGTTCATGCTGATAGAAATATCAAAGATTCATATTGGCGGTTATGCTATTATTAAAACCGGAAGTAGGCCCAATCGACTTCACGTCACCACGCACTCACATGAGTTAATATCACTTGTGTCAATCAATATCGAGTGTTATTGGAATCGATCACATAGCTTGAGTGCTACTCATTTTTTTCCTCGGGTGCTGTCGGATCTCTTCTTGGGGCAGTGTCATCAACTCCCTCTGTTGTTGCCGCTAGGCCTACACCTATTCCCCTTAAACCGCTAAGCTCGACTGTAGTCGCTTTAATCCGTTTTATTAGCCATTTAAACATCAAAATTTGTAAATTGCTTAGTCTTAAATTACAAATTAATCAAATACGAGTTGTTTTCTCTCACTTAAAGTTGTGGGTCAAGGTAGTGAGACACAACTCCAAGTGTGTGAAAATTTAAATTATTTAATTCAGCGGTTTAAGGGTTAATATATTATTATTATTAGTCACAATGAACACATTTTTTACAATATTTGCTGTACAAAATAAATTTGTAGGCCTATTATTATTCGTTATATATTGGTCCATTTTTTAGATTTTTTTTGCTTTTGATTTTAATGGCACATATAGTCTAAGTCTATATGGACATCTACACCACGTTCAAGGTAGAGATTTCCCTTTGAAAATACATTGATAAATGCGGATACAACAGGTGTGGCGAAGTTGTGGCGAGGTTACTTAGCCCCATGTGGCGAGGTTACCAAAGCTGAGGCGAGGTTACTCAGCCTTCTGTGGCGAGGTTACCAAATCTGTGGCGACTTTACCTGTGGCGAGGTTACCTTGTGGCGAGGTTACAGTCAGGTTACAGGTGACAGTCCAATATTTCTTTGGAATCAGCAACATTTCACATTTTGGTTTCAGTGGCTCGTTTTCTGCCATACTTCATTTAAATGGGATGGGATGCCGAACCTTGACTCTGTTCTAACAACGCTGAATACAAATACTGAAACTAATACAGCGATACACAGCTCACAATTTGACAGTGTGCGCCGTAATGGGCATTTATTGGCGGCACTACCATGTTAAAAATAAGTAATACGGGAATTTCGTCTCTATATCTAGCCTAACTGGTAAATGCACAGCACAAAAATTAAAAAAACTCTTGCAGTTCTATTCTATGGACATGTTTACATTATATGGTCATATTAATAAGCCAAAATAGAATTACTGATTTTTTTATCATTTTAGCCTGAGCCAGTCCCTTTAATTCAGCAGGCAGGGCTTTATCTTCAAAAATCCTATGGGCTACTAAAATTACCTTGTTGCGTCAAAAACAAAGATATTGCTCAAAGTGTGGCGCAGCGATAGAATGATGTTGGGCCAGTTTTATTTTTTGTGGGAATCCCACAATAAGCCTACTCTTCATAAGTCAGGCACTGGGTATTTTTTACATCAGGCGCAAGAAACACCAGATAACACGATACATTGGCCCAATGCTGGGCCACTGTCTGCGACGCTTGGCCAATATTATTCCAATCAAAACCCTTTTATGTCTAATCACTATATTTATTCATGAACGTATATTTTATCTGAACACTTCTTAAAAACGAAAGTAGGCCTACCTAACCTAGGGACCCCAAACGTTATATTGGACATATTGACAAGGACCCCTATTTCCCCTAAATGGAACACAAACTCAGGCAAAATAAACTTAATAAATAAAAATGTATAGTTCACCATACTTTGTCCCCTTTTCATGTCAGATGGTCGAAAATGAAGGGTTAACCTACCACATGATCGGGCATTGCAATAAATTACATTATTCGGTCATTTTTCACACCAGTAGTGTATAAATTATATCAATGTGCAATGCCTTTTACTGCTGAGTCCAAAAATTTGCAATTTTTGGAGATAAATATCTTAGTCAAGACCTAATTGTTATATTGCGTAACATAACATGGTTGTATCAAGTGAGGCAGAGAGGGGTGGGAGAAGGTGGCTAGCCCTCCCGCGACAGACTGCTGGCATTCATGAACACCTACCCAGCTATCAGAGGCATTGACCCAATGTTGTTTTTATGTTGTGCCGACGACGGTGACGGCGGGCCAGCATTAGAACAACATTGGGTCAATGCCTCGTGTCTGCTGGGATGCGGTCACAGCTGATCAGTACACTCGAGTCATTGACACAATGTTAGCCTGATAGTGGCCCACCGTTTACAACACTGGGCCGGCATTAGCCCAGCATTGGCATACCAGTATATAGGCCTTAACAAGATAAACGTTCATCCAATGCTAGCGCACTGCTGGCCTATCGTCTATGACCATGGCTTAGCTGTAAAACAGCATTGGCTCAAGGTCTCATTTTTTCAGTGAACCCCGGCAACTCAATACCCTGACACAATGTTGGTTCAATGTTGGAAGAGTGTCATAGATGATGGCACAACATTTAACCAACATTGGGTCAATGCAAGCCAAAAGGAGGCAGTGACATCAGCGGAAAGGAAGTATATACTTGATTTACAAGTGAACAAATACGGCCTTTTGGCAGCGCTATGGCAGGAAGAGACGGGACGCCAGTTAAAAAGCAGTAAATGCCTGGTATACCAGGGAGCAGAAATTGCCTTCTGACATTGCACAGACAGAACAGATAGTAACGGAAGTTAACGACAGACGTTTTTGTGGAAAACCAGCTTGAAAGTTTGGCGAGTCGACAAACTAAAAGTACGGTTCCCCCGGAAATCCCTAAAAAAAATTGAAAATCAGCAGCTTGAAAAGGGGGGGGGGGGTGGTGTCAGGACCCCCTCTGACCCTTCCCCTGTGCACGCCCCTAGGGGAAATACCTGTTTCGTTATTTGGGCCTTTTTTTCAACCTTGATTTGTTATTGGGGCTTGTAAATAGCTGTGATCTGTGATTTGAGCAATTGCCTGTTACGGTGATTTGATCCCTAAATATACATGTGAAGTGTGATAAGATAAATTATGATTTTTTCCGATAACTATGATGGCACGAATTATCCGTTATAAAAAAATATTTTTTTACTCATATAAAATTTAGAATTTCTTCAGATGATTTTTTTGTTATTTATTGCATCCAAGAAAATCGCAGTAGGAATGTGGCTCATACTTACCCGTGACTGATTAAATATCCGGAAATGGGGTAAATAAATAGCTGTGAATTGTGATCAAGGGGGGGGGGGGGGGTATTTCCCTCCCCAAGTCAGCGCTGACCGGCTTGCTGCGCTCGCCCAGGGCCGTTGTTTACTCAGCTATCCCGAAGTCAGATGCTCCTCGCTTAAAGGGACTGGCCCAGGATAAAATCACCAAAAAATCGGTGATTTTATTTCGGGTTCTTAATATGACCATATGATGTAAAAATGTACATAGACTAAAACTGCAAATTTTTATAATTTTTGTGTTGCGCATTCACCAGTTAGGCTAGATATAGAGACGAAATTCCTGATTTCTAATTATTGACAACCATGTCAAAAATAGGAAATGCGGGAATTTCGTTTTTTTTAAATAAATAATTTCGGGCGGATTCCGCGTGAAATAAATAATTCATTTCGAGAACTGTTCCATATAAAGCATGTGATAACATTTAAAATTTTCAGCGCACCGCCGAGCCAAAATAAATAATTTGTTCATGACAAAAACTTCAGCCCCTCCCCGGAGATTGAATGGTGGCCCCATACCAGCTGATTGTGCAGTACCGCTGAGCTTGGTTTTCTGAGAAGTTAGTCGCTATATTTGTCTATATATAGACTAAATACCAAATTGTACCGCACTTTATCATCCACCATGTAATTTCTTCTTGCTAGTTTCAGATGTAGGCCTACAAAACTATTATATGTGATTCTAAGGTAACATTCAACAACGGAGTTGAAATATTATATATAGCGGTTTGGTGGGAGGCATGTACAAGAATATTTAGTAAATCTGCTCTGGAATTATTTACAGTACTAGCTATTTGATTTGTCTAAACTATGATCTAATGAATAGGTAAAGATTTATTCCGTGACTTCTTAGACTTGATACTTTCTGATTTCGATACTACTTCAGTAAATGAGATCAAATAAAGTAAAACCATGTTTTTGTGCTATACCTAAAAGGATCCGTTAAAATTTAAATGTATGCGTGCAAGTAATTCGCTTTATCAAATCACTACAGTAGGCCTAAAAATCCTCCTAATCAGTCTTAATCGGGGGCATAAAACAAATATTACATGATCTACACCTGTACACGTTCTCGTAGGAACTGTTCCCCATTATATTGAATGATATGACATCTGTGGGCACCATGAAACTGCTATTATGTGACGTCACAAATACAACAGTGACAGGGTTTTAAATATAAATTGTGACGTCATCATTACAGCACTCTCAACTAATGGCCCTATTCCGCTGGGCCTTTGGTGTAGCACCTCTGAGAAGTGCAGCACTATTTGTATTTGGGTGGTCCTACCTACATACATGTACGTATCCGAATTTGTTGCAGCTTGATGTTAAAAAGAGGATTCCAACGGTGCAGTAAAGTCATTTGGTCAGTTTTATCTTAGAAACAGGTTATACAAATTAAACTGTTTTTACAACGTGATGCTTTAATGCATCTGATCAGGGTTTTTTCCCAGTTGAGCGAGATATACAGACGAGATTCCCGTATTTCTTATTTTGGAATTGCATGTCCGAAATAAGAAATACGGGAATTGCGTCTCTATATCTCGCTTAACTGGGAAATGCGTAGCACAAAAATTAAAAAACTTTTGCAATTCTAGTCTATGGATATGTGTACATCATATGGTCATATTAAGAAGCCAAAATAAAATCACCGATTTTTTATGATTTCAGCCTGATTGGGACGCTTTAAAAAATATAGGGTAGCCTTGGCTTGAAATCCCTAAGAACATTTAAATTTCCTGAGATTAACGTATTTAAATAATTTCAAAACCTTCATGTCAGATGGTTAGGTGTTTTTTTTAGAATTATATCTCTGTTTGATATCACCGTTTAATATCTTGGGCCAAAGTCACACAAAGTTATTTTTATATTTTTGAGCACAAGTCACACAAGCTTGGGATCACAAGCTCCAGATTTTCAATATCATTACTTCAGTTGGATCAGACCATTTACATTTCCCGAGATTACCATGTTTCAAAACAATTACGTCAGAAGATAAAGTGCTTTTTGAGCATTATATCAGAAATGTTATGCATTTCTGATTATAGGAATGTTTAAAGCTACCGTAGTTGTAACTTATTTTCTTGTGACAAAGTCAACCCAAGCTGACTTTGTCCCAGCCCTAGAAAAATATTTAAAAAGTGCGAAAGAATTGTCACTTCAAATTACCATTTATTTGGATAGCCTAATTGGTGTTCTATATCTAGGCCTACTATGGGTTCATTCACTAGAAACGTAAATTATTATAATTATAAGTTTCAAGATTGAAAACAATAAAAAAAAGTGGGCCTATAAAGTCACTCCAGTTTACGGTAGGCTTATGTCTCAGGGTTGTGTTGCTGCATGTGTCGGGGAAATATAGAATGTTTAATTAATGATCGAGATAACACTGGGAATAATTATTGTTATACAAGAGGCCTAAATTCTGATATTACATAAACCATAATAAACAGATAATGGTGTGACTTTCTGCATGATGCAACCCCAACAAACACAAGACGTTGACCCAATGTCGCTCAAATGTCGAAGTCCCAACATAAAAAAAACATCGGGTCAACGTCTTGTGTCTGCTGAGATAATATCACTTCACAAAGTGTCAGATACACACTTTCCTATCCAAGGAGACGATATGTTGGCTATATAATTAGGCGATTTGGGCAAATGGGCCTAAACACGATGTGGTGAATGTTAAACCAGCGATTTGTTAACGCGTTCAGGGGGAGGGACTGTAATATCGTGATAACTACATGAAGCAAGTTCAAAATTTTTGTAAAAATGGCTATGATGATATCTAGATCGGTGCTAAAGGAGTAGTCCACTGTGTACAAACAGCGGACCGACACATTTGTACCCAGAAAGCACCATGCAGATTACAAAGATAAGGCAACTGGGGTACAACTAAAACCAGAAGCATACTTACATGTAGTGTTTTATATATTTAACTTTGAAAAAAAAAAATTGGTACACACGAAATGCGGGTTGCTGATCAGCAGATTAAAGCACCATGTCAAGTGACATATAGTACCCACCTTTCTTTCTATGATAGTACCATCTGTCATTGGGTGGATGTCGAGAAGTAGACCTGGCTCAAACTTCATATGCACAAAAATACATCATTGTTAATAAAAAGTTAAGTTCACAATAGTTGGTATTTATCAGGTTCAAATATTCACTTAATAGGCCTACATATGCATATTTTGAAAGATTAAAATAATTATAAGGATTGTTTTGTAGATATAAATGATACATCTCATGAATGTGATTCAGATAAAAAATAAATCAAAAACTTTTCCTTTAAAATTCCAGTGATCACCCAGCGATCGATGCAAATTTCCACAATCATTTCTACACACACATTTTCAGACAACATTTTAAATATTTCAACCCTTTCAGGCCTGAGTTTACCATTGTCATCTTCAACCACTACAAGCCGCGAATTGCTGCCGCAATTCTCGACTTGTGGTGGTTGAAGATGATTTGATGTGGGTGAAAAATTTAGGAAAATTGCCTGTTTTCGGGGATGTAAAATGATGCTTTAATGCATCGTGAGGCCTTAAAGGGTTAACTTAAGACAAGACAAGACAAAGACATAATATATAATATTTTAATATTACCTATTACATAGGCTACAACAATGGGGTTAGTTTGGCATGTCACCCAACTTTCAAACAGATCACATTTGAAATTAAACGGATTTAATTCTAATATTGAGAACATTGCTCAAAGATGACGTGACAACGGAACTAAATAATAACCTCACTGAAACAATATAAATGTTGTTTCTTACCACTAATCATGACTAATATTTATCAAATATACATTACCCAGCAGATATCCAGCAGACGTTGACTCAATGTTAGATTACCGTTGGACCACCGTATACGACGTTAAACCAACTATGATTCAACGTCTAGTGTCTGCTGGGTTAGTCGTTTATCTTTCAGTACACGCGTCAGCAGGCATTAACAGAGCATGGCGGTAATAGTCACACAATAAAGTATTATTTAAATATACACCATCATGTATGCAGGGATTTGTCGAATGTCCACACAATGTCTGTGGGACAGGCTGCTATTTTAATTAGCATAGGATAGATGTCCAATTAATGGAGTGAATATCCATTTGAACCCCTGTGTACACATGTATGAGATATGCACACATATTACGACAGAAAATATATCTATGCCCCAGGTTTGATTAAGATAGATAAATCATATTTATTTAAGCGTAGGCATATATGAGCGGGTAGAGGGTCTATTTGATTCATCCTTGTAGGATTTAAGTCCACTAGGGCCTTTTGATCTACTCTTCATTTTCACTCGCAAGGCCCGTCTTCTCCCGAGGTCGCAGACCGTCTACGACCTCAGGAGAAACGGAGCCTTGCAGTGGGAGGATGATTAAGTTGTGTTTAAATTATCACAGTGCCTTCGAAACACACTGTTGTTTTCTTAAAAAGCAAAATACCAACAGTAATGTTCACGTATATTTCATTACACAAGAGCAATAATTAATCTGAAGAATTTTTATTGTCCAGTTCTGTGACTACAGCATCTTAAAGGCTATCCGGCTAAACCAGGCTAATCACATTGCGTGGAGATGTCATCAGGCAGACATTGACGCATCATTTTTTATTTATAAATAATTTTATAATATGTAACATTATGTCGAAAACTAGATGGCTTTCCCATAAAAAGGTTCAAAATTGTTTCTAGTAACCTATATTTCATTCAATAGCATCAATATTTTTTTTTGTGAGGTCACAGTGATTTTTCTAGCTGACTAAAGTGACGATAATGGATGAAAATTTTACCTGATTTTTATGGATTTCCATGCCTATACTGTATACACCGGATACATGCGTTTATTGCGAACGGTGCTGATCTAGAATATACTGAAAGTCCATGGTGGATGATGCTGTTTTTGAGTATATTATTAAAAAAAGGAAAATTGAATTAAAATTATGATCAATTATTCTTGGGAATCAGTCAGCTAGACTAGCATGTAGAACGAATTCATGAGAAGGAGGTATTCAAATTATTATTCATGTTTGGCTAAGTTTTAGGTATAAAACTTTGTAAATTTAGCTAGGCCCCACTATAATGCTATATGTTGAATATATATATATTGAATCAAAAAATAGTACGTGAATGCATAGCTTTAAATTAAAACTTTTATTCAAGTACACATATGGTCTACTAAAAATCATTTCCAATTGACAACAGACACAATAGCATGTAAAAAGCAATCATGTCCACATTCTCAACATTCGAAATATATCTCCACATTTTTTTTTTATGTTACTTTCTTACGTGTACAGCAAATTGTCACAAGTCAATAACAAATATCAACCTCAGCATGTTGAATTACGTCTATTAAAATTGCCCTGCATCAAATCCTAAATATTTGAAATTGTCCAGCGAGTGAGTATAAATTTTGTGAATGCCCGATACATCATAAACAAATGTATTCTAAAGTAAGCAATTTGAAGTAGGTGTCCTTATGCTTCACTGAATCGAAATTTTTATGTTATGGCAGACCCATTCCTGTGGACGTTACCCCGCTGCGCAGACGTGCCGCTGCAACAGTATTGGGTACCCTAAATGTTTACTAAGCGATTCATAACGACACACATACTTCAACTGAGGGAAAGCGATTCCTTCAAAAGGAAAATTAAATAATTAAAATGTAAAAACTCGGAATATAGTCTGGCCACAGCGACCCACAATTTCCAGTGTGTAAAAAAGATTACAATAATTTATAAATTTGTGAATAGAAAATTACGTAAGTTATTAAGCACACATTTCTGACCATCCATGTAATATACTATTGAAAGAACCAGAATAGATGCGATGAGAGCTTTCGTGGTATAAGTATTTAAATAAATAGCACACAAATATTAAAACAGCGTGGTTATGACATTCCTGGTAAATCATTCTTACTTGTCATTGCAAAAGCCAGGGTAAACAACAAACCCATCTGTAAGTTCAATTTAGACAGTAGACGAGGAAGATTATTCAAAGAACCATCTCTAAAAAGTCTTTCGTATTTGAACGCTGGTATCAAAGTTGTCAAGGGTAAAATGAACCAGAGGGTACAGTGAAATACTAAGAGAGACATGATAATATAGGGTATGAATAGAAGGAATACAAAAAGCAAATACGATAGGGTGGGTCCAATCAAGATGGCTAGAGTCACTATGCCAGCTTTGGCGTCTGTTACAGCGTCTCTGCTGTTGTTACTGTGTAGAATAGCTGCTGTGTTCAATGCAACGGGCAAAGCATAGATCATTGGCATCCAATTTAAGGCTCCACCCTGTGATACATATGCAAATAAAACTGCTAGAGGACCAAAAGTCATGAATATCGCGATGTCTCCCAGACCGATATACTTAAGTCCAAGTCCTCCAGTGTACAAGAAGCTACTTGATAGTCCACCAAAGTAAATCAAAGCTAGGTGTTCCATACGTGCTGGAGATAGGATCACGAGAAGAACGAATCCTCCACATCCTACCATGTAGAACACAGCACCCATTGTAGCCACGTCATTGGGGGACAATATGTGATCAACCAGTGTGCGATCGTCTAAACTACTTTTTACACTGTCCACACCACGCATGTAATCAAAGTATGTGTTGACAAGATTTCCAGCGGCATGAACACTTAGTGCCACAAGACAAGTGACACCAAACACCCATGGACTGAACACATCCATGTATTTGTAGCATAAACAACTTCCCAGTGCTACTGGTGTCAGTGATGCAGCAAACGACCATGGCCGCAATGCCACCAAATAAGCGCTTAGACGTATATCCCCCGTCTTCTTCATCGGAGATGGATTCTGAGCCTTTGTTTGTGTAGAGCTTGTGTTAGCAGCACACATTTTGTCAGATACAATAGTTTTTCTATGTGTGATACCAGCAGTATTTATAGGTTCCAGATATCCATTAGTGTGTCCATTCTCCCCATGATTAGGTGCACTACAGCATCCGTTATTCTCATGCTGGTAGCTAACACGCTGAGAGCTGTCATTGCTAGGGCTTCCCTCATATGTCTGCTGCAGGATACCAGCCATCTGAAATGACAACAGACGATCACGAAAAGTCAACATTACAGATTCGCAATCAATCACAGTATGTGACGTAGTGAATCGTGTGCACGAAATAAAACAAGAGGCCTGAAGTCCTATATCATCCCCCGCCATTAATTAGGTTATAGTTTTTGCAGTCACAAATATTTAAACAATCGACTTGTAGTGGTCATTTTAAATTTCAGTAAGATCACCTGCACATTATTTCTGACTTCAATTTTTGGGTTTTTGCGCCATCATAAAATTTGAATTTATCTGTGGCGTCCATTTTGAATTTCAGCAAAACCTTCAAAAATCATCTGGACTTCTCCTTTTTGTGGGGAATGTGACTTTTTGCGCCCACAACTTTTTTTTGAGTTGACCTCTGGCGACCATTTTGAATTTCGGTAGCATGTTTAAAAATCACTTGCACATCCCCATGTTGCAAGGAATGTCATGTTCAAATTTCAAAAAAAATTGACCAGTAATTTTTTAGTTTTTGTGCCCACAAGAAAACCTGACGCCGGACAGAATCCTGGCGCCACTAAAATCCCCCTTCTCCTACGGGCGGGGGATAAAAATGAATACATAATTTGTGATATAATGTTTGGAGGTGAAGTTTTAATATAGACTGGTATTTTGTTAGACGTGTCGTCAGACAACAAACTAAAAATACATGTGCGCTAACCACATTAGTAGTATTAGAGAGACATTTGAATGGGAGAGAATAACATGGATAATGAGGATAATTTTCCTACCTCTCTCCTCAGTATCCTCCCCTCGTCAATTTCCGTCCTTTCCTCCTCCTACATCCCTACTCCTCTCCTCAATTTCTCTAATGTCCACAGAGGAGCTTCTGTCGCTAATAATTCTACCCCTCAAAGCCCAGAGACTAGAAATAAAATCCGATAATATAAGTTTTATAATGTAGGAGGGAGTCGACGGAGATTAGAGAGTCAGCTTATTGTAGTGCATAAGATATTTCAAAATTGTTTCTCCAACTTCTGTCACTAATAATCCTATTCATTTAATCCCCAGAGACTAGAAATAAAATCCGATAATATAAGTTTTATAATGTCAGCGGAGAGAGACGACAGAGATCAGAGAGTTAGTTACATGCGTGTTTTTGTATTGTATTTTTCAAGATGCAT
Source organism: Flabesymbios commensalis (assembly GCA_964017125.1). Classification (NCBI taxonomy): domain Eukaryota; kingdom Metazoa; phylum Annelida; class Polychaeta; order Terebellida; family Flabelligeridae; genus Flabesymbios; species Flabesymbios commensalis. The sequence goes on along the minus strand of OZ024917.1, from coordinate 29,504,241 downwards.
CTTCTCCTGAAATCTCACATTTTGTTTTATAGTAATGGTCTAGCTATCTAACACGGTTTACCAAATATCAGCAATGTGAAAGTAAATAGTGGCCGATAGGCGGCCATTTTGAATTCGATTGAGTCAAAAGTTTTTAAAAGGCATCCTCTCCGGAAACGTCACATTTTGTTTTTTAGTAATGGTCTAGCTATCTAGCACGGTTTACCTGATATCAGGCCTATCAAAGTAAATAATGGCGATTGTCGGACATTTTGAATTTGATAGAGTTGAAAAATGTCAGGGTGCATCCTCCCCCGAGAACTCATATTTTGTTTAATAGTAATGGTCTAGCCATCTAGCAGTAGCACGGTTTACCAAATATCAGCCATGTGAAAGTAAATAATGGCGGATAAGCGGCCATTTTGTATTTGTTCAAGTTGATTTTTTCAAGATGCATCCTCTTCTAAAATCTCACATTTTGTTTTATAGTAATGGTTCAGCTATCTAGCACGGTTTACCCAATATCAGGCCTGTCGAGGTGAATAATGGCCGATAGGCAGCCTTTTTGAATTTCATCGAGCTGATTTTTTTCAAAATGCATTCTCCCCTGAAACCTTACAATTTGTTTTATAGTAATGGTGTAGCTATCTTTAGCGGTTTTCGTGATATTCCGCAATATCAGGCTTGTCGAGGTGGCTAATGGCCGATGGGCAGCCATTTTGAATTTTATCAACTTGAATTTTTTCAAGATGCATCCTCTCCTGAAACCTTACAATTAGTTTTATAGTAATGGTGTAGCTATCTTGAGCGGTTTTCATGATATTCCGCAAAATATTTCAGTAGGATTAACCGATGTCATAAATTAGGTCAAAGTGCTGGGTCAACTTCAAGGTCAAAATTCCTGAAATGGCACAACTAGGGACCTCAGACAGCATGTATGTGCAATATGACTGTATTAAATCGGCCCAGTACTTTTCGAGATTTGCTCCGGAAATGAAGTGTGCGTCAAAACGTCTAAATAGGTCATAGTTCCGAACCAAAAGTAGGTCAAAGTTCATATACCCCAAAAGGCACAACTAGACCCCCTAGGTGTTGTGTGTACAATTTGAAGACAATCGGACAAGTACTTTCAGAGATATGCTCCGGAAACGAAATGTTCACGGACGGCCCAACGGACCAGCGGCCCAACGCCGTAACATCATCATTTTCTCCTCTGCGACCTTGCGTATTGAATTCAGATTAAAAATATTTTAACCTGTCCATTATCCACCTGGAAGTAACCCACATACCAAAAAATGTTACCCTAGCTTATTTTCTCACAAAGTTATAGGTAAAAGAAGAAAACGGAGGCGGAATCCATAGCTCTCTCCGTCTCACCTACGGTGACGGCGGGAGCTAAAAATTGTAAGAGTAATCTAAATTATTTTCTATGACTGCAACGAGTGATTGAATGATTTGTGTTCGACCGTAAGCCTCTCTGTGCACATAGGCTTACATTATTATGTTGAATACATTACATGTACTTAAAAAAAAAAAAATTAATGCAAACATAGCAGGTTGATAGTGATCTCACTGTTCTGGCAGTACATAATTCATGGAATTTTCTGCAGTATAGCAATACAATATATGCGACGTAAATATAAATTGAAACATTGATTTATTGGCATCTATCAAATATAAAATGCATTCAATGTATATAAAATGTACATTATGGTGTTTAATTTTGGTAAAATTATTTATATTTATATAAGCAATTTATAGCTTCGAATGACGAAAATATAAAACTTACCATGCTTACACAATTCTAGTCTATGGACATGTTCACATATATGGACTTAAAATCAAGAAGCGAAATAGAATTTTGGCTTTTGGACTATTTTTGGCCTGATTGTGTCGCTTTAAATATCATTGTGTATAGCTTAGAGGCAGACCCTTTAATACCATGGGGGGGGGGGTAAGTTTTTTCTTTCTAACCAAACTGGTTTTTCTTTCTTCCAACAAAAATCATTACTTTTACTATCTCCCTGATCAAAAGCAAACAATTTTTTTCCTTAGATGACACGGACAAACGTTTCTCCCAGGATATGTTTAATCCCGTAAATTAAAAATACCTATATCTGTTGAACGCTTGACAGAGCGGAGCGAGGGATTTTTTTGTCTATCTTTGGCAGTTTCCGGTATATTTGGAAAGATCTGCTGGCTGTCAACTATCTATTTTTTTCTCACACATAAATGAACAAATTATTTTTTTCTAACACTTTAGAGAACAAATTATTTTTTTGGAGCCAACTTTGTGAAAAAAAAACACATCTGAACGTCTGTGCAGTCATCAGAAGACATAATACCCCTGATGCAAATCAGTACGACTAGTGGTCAAAATATAAGGTGAAACGAGCGTGACAATGAATCGTGTTCATTGGGATGACGATCTACTCTTTTAGCAAGTACCAGATATAGTACCTAGATAGATAGTACCTAGACTCCAGATGGTTAATACACGTGATACTCCATCCTCCAGATGGTTAATAAATAAAACATGTGATACTCTATCATCAGATGGTTAATATAGAAGAAATATGGTGGTCTGGTTCACAAAGGGTTATTACATGAGACAGATGATATTCTAGACCACAGAGGGTTAATACATGTGTTACTCTAGTAGAAATAGAGATATGATACTCTGGGCCTCAGATGGCTATTATTAAAGAAATATGATAAGAGTTAATACATGAGACAATAATAATCTATATGCATCAGGAACTTAATATAGAATAAATATAATAATCTAGTCCACAGAGTACGTTAATACATACGGCACGTGAAACTTAAACGGTGATACACGCAATACCCTAGTCTCCAGGTTTAACAAAATATATATGATGCTCCAGGAATCAGAAGGTCAGAAGGTTTGAATAAGATAAATACGATAGTGTATCCCACAGAAGGTTATTATTTTAAACACATGATCCTCTCGACAATCTAGACCTCCCAAGGAGTTAGGACACGCGATACTCTAGCCTCCAGAGGGTTAATAAATAAATTATGTAATACTCTAGCACTAGTAGGTTAATATAGAAGAAATATGGCTTAGTCCAAAGAGAGTTTAATACATGAGCCACACGATACTCTAGACTGCATAGGGTTGATACATAGCCTACGTGTTATGTTAGTCTGCAGAGGGTTTATAAATGATACTCCGGGCATCAGAAGGCTAACATAAAATAAATATGAGCAGAGGGTTAATATATGCATTACTCTAGTTTGCAAAGGGTCAATAAAAAAACAATTAATAGGCCTACTCCAGGTATGAGAAGGTTAATATAGAATAAATATGATTGTCTGGTCCGTAGAGGCTTAATAAATAAGACATGATACTTTAGGCATTAAAAGGTTAACATAGAAAAACAACAGCGCTGACGCTAACGATATCCCCCGCCATTAATTAAAGTCAATAATGGCCTTAAAGTCAAAGGTTAAAAAATAGGTCAAAGGTCACAACCACCCAAAAAGCACATCTACAGCCCTAAGGGATGTGTGTGGCAATATGAATCCAGCAAATGCTTTCCGAGCTATCATCCGGAAAATGAACTTATCTTCTGCCATCAATTAAAGTCATTAATGGCCTCAAAATCAAACATAAAAAAATTAGGTCAAAGGTCACAACCCTCAAAAGGCACATCTACACCCCCTGGGGGATATGTGTATGCAATAGGAAAACAATCAAGCAAATGCTTTCTGAGATATCATCCGGAAACTGAACTTATCATCTGCCAACAATTAAAGTCAATAATGGCCTCAAAATTGAAGGTCAACAATTAGGTCAAAGGTCATAACCCCAAAAAGGCACATCTACACCCCCTGAGGGATGGGTGTGCAGTATGAAAACAGTCCAGGAAACGCTTCGTGAGATATCGTCCGGAAACTGAACGTATGATACAAAATCAAATAAAGTCAATAATCGCCTCAAAATCAAAGGCAAAAAAAATTAGGTCAAAGGTCATAACCCCCAAAAGGCACATCTACACCCCCTCGGGAATGTGTGTGTGCAGTATGAAAACAATTCAGCAAACGCTTTGCGAGATATCGTCCGGAAACTGAACTTATCATCCGCAATCAACTGAAATCAATAATCGCCTCCAAATCAAAGGTCAAAAATTAGGTCAAAGGTCATAACCCCCAAAAGGCACATCTACATTACAGATTGAAATAAAATGAAATGTTACTAATTCTAATATCTATTCTCATTTATTTTACACATTAACAGATTTCATTATTGATCGATATGCTGCTGTTCGTTATTCAAATCACTATAAAAGCCGACGGCGAACCGGTATATAATAATTACGGCTTTGAACATCCACACTCTAAACACTCAAAGAAAATACTATGATTTTTTTGAAGCTCCTTATATTATTAACGTCTCAATACCAACCTACCACACTGAGACTTGTCGTGTTAGGATTTTTGTGGTGAACATGCAGCTAAAAAACAAAGTCTCTAGTGCAAGGCGTTATGAAGATATCGCGCTTACATGCCAATCTTGTTTCCGTGACCTGACGACCTTGAAATCAGGTGAAGGTCACTGAATATCGAACTTCAGATTAGTGTGGTGCAAATGCGGTTGAAAGTTAAGGCCATAAGTCAAGGCGTTATGAAGTAATCACGCTAACAAGCCAATATGGTTGAGTGACCTGGTTACTATGAATTAGGTCACAGCCACTAAATATCGAACTTGACCTTCAGATTAGTATGGTACACATAAGGGCCCTAAGTCAAGGCGTTATAAAGTTACCGCGTTAATAAGCATCTGCACTGCCCGCAGAAAACGTCTGCTTCTGATCAATATACCCCACAGCCTTGGGGTAAGTAAGTAAGGGGAAGCCTAATAAACGGTTTTACCATGGCCCCTATCCAGTTTGATGGGGTGTATAATTGAACAGTCTCCATCCACGCATTTGTAGCAACTAATAGAGCTCATCGGCGTATTGTGCTTACAATCATTTAATGTTCTTAACCCTTTAAGTTATTTAAGTTGCATTTGAATTTCACTCACTAGTTGTGTCTCGCTAAAGTGATTCACAACTTTAAGTGACTGAAAATCATTCAGATTTCACAAAGTAGAAGTCAACGATTTTGAAATCTTTTAAATGAATGTTACGTTTTATTTTTGAACATGTTTAAAAGCTGGTGCTTAGTGCGCTAATAAAAAACGAACCATGGTGAATAGTCGTTGGAGGCTTGATGGCCCCGATGACCTGAATTAGATCAATGATTTAAATGCCAATGAAATTAATCAAATATTGACGACCATACCATGGTTACAATAATGACAGCCGCCACTAATGATACTAGGACAGGTAAGCTGCCATCTTCAAACTCACGAAGGTCTTAATAATTTGCATAGATCTAGCAGTATACATTTTCTTGTAAAACAAAAACCCTGCGGTTCTGTAAGTTAGTGTATTAAAGATATTTTGAATAAAAAAATCAAATGTCATGACATTGCATGATAGATTTTGTAATGAATCTATTAAACAAAGAACGTTGGCAACACGAATTTAATTAATTTAGTGAGGGACAACATAGTATTGCATATGCCATAATCACTGACTCAACTTGCTGCTTTGGCTCAAAAAAAACACGATTGAAATCGTCCTCCACACTTAGGACTTTGGGACGCAAAAATCTACAGGACACCGATACATTTAACAGACCCCACTTTTCGGTGTATAATTTTGACCAACTTGAGCTTAACGTTCTGAGCCTTTTAAAAGGGCACCTGGAAATGTATTTATTGACGAATTGTCATAGTTCATTTTTTCAGCTTAGAGTCTTTGAGCATTTTACAATTTATATAATACATCCATGTTCGAGGAGACGAAACGAGAATAAAATCATTCAAAGTGTGATCTGTTGGAAACTTGAATATACAAAAGCAGCAAGGTTACGAATAGTTTTGACATGTTCTGTTGACATTATTGCAAAAAATTTAAACACGGAAAGGTATTCAAAATAATGTTCAGGTATATATATTTGTCTTAAATACCTTAAATTATTACATACTAATAGAACTTAGAAAGTGGGAGTAAGGGGCAGCCTAATAAACATTTTTACCATGGCCCCTATCCATTATGATGGAATATGCCGTACTGAAAACATCATGTGTAACTTTGCGCCACCACTACCGTAGTCCCCCGCATATAGGCGCATGCGCTTATTAGACCATGGGCTGAAAGACGACCCCCCCCCCCCCCTGGGGATTTTTGTAGACCATATTTTTTATGCATGTACAAGTTCAACAAGGGTCATCGAAGTATGGTACCCTTAACCCTTTGAGTTGTATAAGAATGTATCCTATGAATAGATCGAAATCCAAGCCAAGTACACATGGTAACATGGGTTGGTGTTGGGTAATAGAGGTCAAATCAGCTCAAAATGGTAAAAAATAGATTATTGGACCAGCACTTGCACAAGTACACATTATGACATCAGTTGGTGTTTGGTTCCATAGGGGAATTATCATACGGTCTTGTTAAGGTCATCTCAAGGTCATCTCAAGGTCACAACAAGGTCGAATCAGCTCAAAATGGTTGAAAATAGCTTGTTTTTGTTGTTTTTGCTAATATTATGTTCGCTTGAAATGTATATGATGGCTTGAAACATATCTAGATCCCAGTATCAAATCTACACCAAAACACCCCCGGGAGGTTACAAGGATAACATACAGGTTTAAGGTTCCCCCCCCCCCCCTCAAATCACCCTTGTGTCAACACTGTCTGATATGGCAGAAATGGACCAAATAACACACTGATGTTATATTCTGACCAATGGCCAATATACATTGATTACCCGGTACTTCTGATAAGGCCAAAGCTAAGTATACATGGTGAAATGGGTTGGGGTTGGATTTCACAGGGTTATTACCCACAGGTCATGGCAAGGTCATCTTAAGATCACGGCAAGATCAAATCAGATCAAAACAGCAAATATAACATTGTCGCAAATCAGTCCTTCTGAATAATGACGAAGAACGAATATAGACCTTATACAAAACAATTAAACAGTGAGAGCAAGGAAAATCGTATTCTCTGAAACGCAGTGACGTCACCGGAAACTTTTTTGAATGGCTAGTCGGTGAAAAGAATGTTATATAAGACCCCCTACCCCATACTTCATTGTATTAGCTAGCTCGGTGTAAATATTGGAGGTCAAAGCTATTGAGTTTCACAGAATTTTCCTTGGTGCGATACACACAGTCCTCAGTTAATTGGTGGTCAGTGTACAGCTTGTGAGGAGTACAGAACGTATACATGGTATATCAGTAGAGTCAGGATAGCATATATCTTCTCTTATGTATAGACAAATATATGACAGGACAATTTAAGATTATACACTCATGAGAGACACAATGTTGCTTCCAAAAGGAGCTGATCCGAAACTGGCTTTGTGTGACTGTGAAACATTTCGTAGGTGATGACAGGTGCAAGACATACTGCACAACTTACAGAAGCGGTCGATAAAAGGAAATGTGATGTCACCAAAGCCCCAGACAAACAAAAAAATGGTTGTTCTAACATGTCTAAGCCAATTTAGCCCAGAACATAGTCACTATTTATCTAGCTTTGAAGTCATTTTAACCAACAAGCTTGATGAATCTCTGGCAATTTTATTTTCAAATGTTGTGATTTACCTTGATTTTATTCAAAACAATCGATTAGAATTTGCAATAAATATTTTAGATTAAGAAAAAAACTTGCTAAAAAATATTTATATGCACAAGTGCGAGGTGTTGTCGTTCACATGATAACAGTATATTCAAATACCGTGCAAGCACTCCCAACACCCTGTTGCGATGGTACTACATTGGTAGTGACTCCACAAATTTAACACAACTGCTGGCAATACTCACAGACCACAAAATCGCATACAGTAGTTATTCCTTATTATATTGGACGATATAATAGTGATTCAAGTAATAAGCCGAAGTGCCATACGGAATGGCCTGATTTGATCTAGTAGTACTACTAGGTCCATATATGACAGGAGATGTACACGGGATACGGTAATAGCTTACGGCGCGCATGCGCGGCTAGGAAAAGGGATAACCGATTTCCTGTCTACCTTTCATGCTGTCTATTTATGTTTTTCATCGGCCCGATAGGCGAGTAATTTGGGCTATTTTGTCACTATAATTTAAATTACTGAACCAACTATTTGTTCAAAATAATGTAATTTTTTATGTTTATGCTAAATATATACATTAAAAACAATGACAATTGAGGTTTACAATTTAAATTAGACGCTAAAGTGAAGCTGTTTCAAACTTGACTGTAGTATCACTAAGCCAGCATGTCAGTAGACCTTAATTCGGACAATTGTCATATTGAATTGAATACATGTATAGATGTCAAATTATAGGTGTATTGGACATGGTGTGTTTATGGGCTTGGATGTTTTATTCTTGTTGTAATATTTAAACACTTTTGATAATGATAATTTTGTGTGTCCTAATTTGGTTTTTATTCGATGTTCATCACAATTTCTAGCTGATGTCTGTGTCCACTACAAGTCATCACGACACTAACCCAACGGCAGTTCAATGGTGGTCCACATTCGACGACGCTTCCATCTCACCTGACCACGACGCTGGCCCAGCATTAAATCAGCACTGGTTCATTTGCGGGCAGTTACGCGATAATCGACGACGAAAGTAAACGTGAGCGTGTCAAACCATTTAAAGCCTACAGGCTTGATAGTTATCCTATGAATAATATAACATCAGTGATATGCTGTTTTATTACACGATGTGGAAAAAACATAATATTCGTGTTGTAGTAATTGATTGCACGATACAAAAAATGCAAAGACATCGTGCTTGTTGTGTTCAAACGCTGATTGGTCAACACCCGCCTCCCATCGCACCGGGCCGTGCCAGGATGATTGACAGTCTCGTATGATCTCACGTTGAGAGAGATATTTCACGAGATTTTGACACCTCTACTCTCAAAACGATGACGTCATTAAACACTGTACATGACACGGACTTGTATACACAGCGTCACTCTGTTCACGAGTCCTGTATTCCTGATTCAACTAATTTTACTTCTACTGTTTATATTAGACACATTTAACCAATTCACATTTTTATTATTTACAAATAATAATTAATATAACTTCTAAAACTCCGATATTTGTACAGTACATAAGGCCTGGAAACAACTTTATGTTACAATCTAGTATATTGTCCCGTGTCAGTTATTTATATTACCGCATCCCGTGTATCTCCAGTCATATCGTATCTAGTAGTACTAGATAAAATCGGGCCATTTCGTAAAACACGATCGGCTTATAACACGATTCGTACTTATGGACCCCACCGATCGTGTTATAACGAATAACTATTGTATATTCATCTGAGATAACATCGCAGTGTGCATGGAAATGCTTTTGATGTAGGATACATGTGTCTTGCATAGATTATTAGAAGATCAATGTTTATTACAAAAGAATATAATAGATAAGTAATAAATACTCTGTATGAATGATAATTAATCTACTATGTCTGGAGGAGACATATAGTTATTAGGGACCTAAATATCAACACGTCCATCATATGATTTCATCACTTTATATATGGTAAGACTTATTGTCTTTAACATTGATACATCTTCCTTCAAAATAGGGGGGTCACTCCCATACCACTTCAAGACACAACTGAACCTGTTGGGCTATTGTATATTATGTGAGAGTGAGAGTTTATATCTAATTAGAAGAATGCAATATCAGAACCTACTGATTCCTCATACATTCTACCATATCACGACCACATCTAGAAAGTTTCTGTATTTTATGTTAATCTTCATAAAAACATCATGATCGTGCTACGAACGGTATTATTGCCCCAATTACCACATATTCTGCATCATATCTTGTTGCAATAGTGTACCCAATAATCTTTGGTGACTAGTTCATGACAGTCTATAGCATTTAGTTGCCAAGACTAGGTTAGTTACTAACATCTTCTGAACATAGTGTATGTTCATACTACATTTATGAAATAAATTCAACGTCAGTATTTTCAACATTACCCTAGCGTGTCCTCAACCATCAATCTTATATGCTTAAAACATATATAAGTCAACTTCTGCACCAAATTACAGATTTCCAATATCGTGAAACTGTATTTTATCATAGTTATTGATGATGATATCACTTATCTCATTCAAGTTAGGGGGGTAGAAATATGTGTAGCCTACATTACGGTTTTGTGTGGATCTTGCCGATGGGTGGGACTTTATTCGTTCAATTATGTTTGAAAACTGTGCTATCAGCGCATTACCAGGCTTTTGTACGGTATCTATTCTGATCAAAAATATAAAAATTAGGATGATACTATTATCATGATTATGTAGATTGTCAATCCGATTGGGAAACATATTTTTTATGTGATGTGCACGTTTTAGCCAGCACAATATACCTAGTTACTAGAATCATAAAATGTTAAATTTAAATGACTTCTTGTCTCAATACGAACGGAACATGTATGTGTGTCATTATTGCCATGGTTATGCAGACCACCTTGATGGATTAACTTCATGTTTTGCTTAACTCTAGTACAGGGCTTGGGCAGGAGGGTGCCACCCGTGGCCAACGCACATTTAAATTATTGCTTTCTTCCTTACGGTACTGTAAAAACACGTTGCTGGTGGATATCACATAGGCCACATACTAATACGGCTAGAAAGGATATATGGTGAGCGACAGGTTATCTAGTGCCGGACAGTGATCAACAATCATAAAATAGTTTTTGTCAATGGTCTAAAAAAATTTACAGCATGCCGGATATTACGTTTGTTCCCCTCGTTTTCTAAAAGTGAAATAATGACTTCATTATATAAATCATTATTATTACACTGGCCTACGATGTGTCGTTTTCCTTGCGCAACATTTGTTTTTTCCCCCATAACAATGTGAAATATTGATAATCGATGTTATCACGGCTCTGAATTGGTTTCCCGGGTGTGAGAAACCTATATGTAGACACCAAAAACACATCTCTACGTAATTTTGCAGCAAAGTTATAGTACATTGCCTTGCAGTGGCAGCCATTTTGGATTTTGTCCTCTAGCGGCAAACACGCAAGGTGAAATTCAGGGGACTTCAAGTAAGTTGCTCAGGTGGGTTTTAATACACCGAAATGATGTTTTATATTTATTGTAAGCCAAGCCTTGATGTAATGTTGTGACATTTTCATCAATTTTGGCGGCCATTTTGTTTTTGAATTTTGAGTAGGAAAAACACAAAATTTAGCTTGGCATGGGGCAGATTTGGAATCAGCGCTCCCAAATTGTGTAAGAACCACTGCATGCCAAATTCTACTAAAAAATGTCTTACCAAGTCAGAAATTTTGAAAATGGGCCCTGACTAGTTCAATTAGTTCAAACCTTAGCCTGATTAACCCAAGGTTTATTTAAAATTATCTACCTGACCAAAAATGTTGTATTTAAAGAAGTACTTTAAACAAGTAAAGTGAATTAATGATATTTTTCTTAATAATAAATACATTATGCTGAATAGGACCAACTAGGCTAGGCAATATGTACTGTATTTCATTTCTTTGCTACAATAAATTATTATGCCAGGTACGTTCATTTTATTTGTATGATGCTTCAATGTTTACTTCGCAGTGGTCTATCCATAAGAGAGACCTACTTACCTAGCTTTGCCTGTGAGGAGCACGAGTCAATGCTAGTTATAATGTATTCATTTATTGAATACATTTGTTACGATTTGAAAGGTCTTAATGTTAATAATTAATTTGACTGTGATTGAAATTGTGATCAGCACAATGTTTACATGACCCATGAAAAAACGATCAAAGAGCACATGGTTGAGAGTTTACAGCGGAAGTAAATACTAAGCTCATACACATCAATCATTGTCGTGAGATCTGAAGTCGGTTGTCCATTCCTTCAATGTCTATGATATAAATATGACAATGATTTGTATTATAACATAACTAATATGTTTTTTTTTATTAAATCGTGTGATAAGATATTATAATTATCACTGATATTATATTATCCATAGGATAACTACCAAGACTGTAGACCTAAACATGCTTCAATAAACTATTCCGAATTTCATTTATGGCTAGATTTTTACTGGGGGGGGGGGGGAGAGTAATAGACATTAAAATAAGCTGAACAATACAAAAAAAACGTTTCACTATGCTCGTAAACTCAACTCAATTTACAAGACCAATACTTTATATACAGGCATGTATGTGTATACATGTACGTGGCTCATCATCTATTATTACCACTAATTATGAAAAACGTCGTCCCTATGTCTAAGATACGCGGTTGGTCCCTCAATGATCTGATCCACTGTCATGGCTCTATGTCTTTACTGCTTATCGCCGACCGTCATTGTGCATGTGTGACGGTCGCCGAAATTAGAAGTTTCAATAAATGATTTGCTCAGCTGTAATTGAATACGCTATGTACTTGAGTTACACAGACCACTTTGTTGTAGATGTTGTTTTAACACTGGGACAACATCGTAGAGGTAGACCAGCATGAAACCAGCATTGAATAACACCTGTGATTGTTGCGTAAATAATCAACTCCACAGACCCGTCTGCTGTGAAAACATTCCTCAGTTCCCAAACTATTAACCTGTTAACACTATACAACTATCTATATATGCGTTAGATACATGGAGAATAATGCCTACTTGAAAATGGATTGATAACTGATCATAAGTAACGGGAATATAAAAAAAAAAAATTAGCAAAAATAATCAAGGCAATTATCTCCTTACATAAAACGTAGTTAAAGGCGAAAAAAATAGCTTTAATCAACTCCTCAATCCAAATCGATTTCTCTCCAAAGTAATCACCTGGGCAGAATCTGACACTTTAACATCCTTACTTTAATTTATATTAGATGTAATGTAAAATAACTAACGTTTTACTGAATAGACACAAGTCTGTGTAGATATGAAAATATATACAAAAGTTTTATTTCCACATATATGTCATATGTAAACTTTTTATTCCATATAAAAGGTGCAAAATATAGTAAGTATAGTTATTAATAAAAGTGGATAATAAAGTATATATTAAACATGGGTAAACTCCTCATCTACTTAGTCAGTAGCTGGGCGAGGATGAGCCCGATACACGCAGCAAACAAATCGTGTATGGTACTAATACTGGTTGCTGCTATACAGTTCATCAATCACTCAGTATCCCTATACTGGTGAGACGGGAGGCAGACCTTGCCTCAGCCTCAATATCGCTCCACAAGCAATTTAACTTACAATTAAAATTATTCAGCAGCACTGGATGCCGACACCAGTCAGTTTAACAGTATATCAATCACTCAGTATATTTATTATACTTGTGAGATGGGTGAAGAGACCTTGTCTCAGCCTTAAAGCTGCATAAATGTTTTGTTTATTTTAATCAAAAGATTAATCCATAGAGAATGGTGTTTTATTTTTTTATTTTACTGCTCCGGTTACTTAAGTATTTAAGTATTTAAGTAAGTTGTTTTTTAATATTGCTGCCCCACCACAGACTTGATCACAGCGGAGTAAGACACACTGTCTGTATTAATCAGGACATGAAAAGTACCAAGTGGCAGATAACGGTCATAATTGAAAAAAGAGTGGAAGACTTTTAAAATTATTCTTATTTTTTAAGTGATCATAGATACATTTCACAGTACAAAGTGTATTGTCTCATGTCAGTTAGACATATCTAGAAGTGTGATATGAGTCATATCTGCATATAATGTCATGTTTAATTTCGGTACCGGTATAGAGAATGTCACTCACTTGAAAAATAGGACCCTGTTTTACTATAATGCTTTTAAGTGTGGGCCAGCATATGAGCCTTTGGCCCGCCATTAAGACGCTCTCTCCTGACCTTGGGAAATTGCAGTCCGAATTACAACAAATTCAGTGATGTAAATCATAGTTTTTTCGCACAGTCTTTTTTTCGATACCTGACGGGCATTTCAAAATATAGTGACAATGCTAATCGAAAATATCATATATTTTATTTCATCGTTAGTCATCACATACAGTTTTATAATTACGAAATGCGATAAAATAAAATAATTGTAAAAAAGCAGCCTTTACGGTACGGTAGCCCAGTTCCCAGCAAACGAGAGGCATTCAACCAGTGATGGGTAAATGTTGTACCAGCGTCGTAGAAGCTGGACCAACATTGAACCATCAATGGGTCAGTGACTCGTGCTTGCTGAGTTATTATAGGAGTTGACCTAGTCTTAGGACACCAACCGGTGGTTTGTGTGAGCTTGGCATCTCAGCCAACATGAGGCATTTGACAAAACATCCTCACAGTCACCAAACCCCTTAACTGCAACCCCTGTAAGTGTTGCAGAGACAAAATTCCCAGTTTTGCTAAAACAAAATGAGGATCTCCTAGACAAGAAGCTAGCAACTACTCAGCTCCCAGTGGACAGCCAAGTCACTACCCAGCTAACACAAAACATTTGTATAACATTTCTGCAACGCCGGCCCAACGTCTTCGACGTTGGTTCAACATTGTACAAATATCATACAAATGTTTTGTGTTTACTGGGTAGGTCCTATTCTAGTCCAAGTGGACAGAGAAGTGGTTTTCGCAACAATATAGTTTGTTTTGCATACATGTATGCAGCCAGGTCACCAGAGCACAGTGGTCCTCCACCCAACCACCCTTCGGCTTATACCTGTATACTGGCAACCATATGCAGAATGCGTACTCCACAAACTCTAATGAGGGTCTGTTAAACGACTAGAGGTCTACCATGCCGACCACCCTGTAGACCCTGCAAATGGTGGTCCAGCTAGTAAAGCTTCCAGTTTCCAGGCAGATACTTCTGCCTCTACCACTGAAGAAGCTATGCGTGTGGTTAAAAACCCCGCAAAAATTAAAAAAAATTAAAAATGTCCTTCAATTTCCTCCACTGATGGAACCTCCACTGCCACAAGGTGTGGCCATCCTCAGTGTGATGGGATTTATTTTAAAGAGGAAATTGAGGGTGTAGAAGCCACAATATGTGTGAACACTGGTGCATCATCCACTATAATATTTACTAGGGCCTATCAGGAACTTCCAGAGGCCAAGCCCAGACTAAGATCTGCACTGCCGATGGAAAGTCTATGGTGTGTGAAGGTCGCGGTATCTTTGAATTACACTTAAAGCCCGAAATGGTGTTGCCCCAATTTTTGAAGACATGCTCATGAAAACGTACCTTCTGCAAGGGCAACCTAGTGGCCCGGCAAATTTGTTGCTAAGTGAGGGTCGTAGGACACTTAATGGTGCATCAATTCCCCTCATCTTGGTTAACACACCCAGCGCGGCTAGACAAGTCTATGCTGGTGATCATCATGTCTGGTAAATTTGAGAGAGAACACTTCTGAAAGTCAGGTTCCCTTAATCACTCCAAGATGCCTCTTGCGCCCCCCTCCCCCCTGGATCCGCCACCGATAACCCCATCAAATCACCCTTATGTCAGCCCTGTCTGATGTGATAGAAATTGACAAAATAACAGGCAGATTGTCATGTTTTGACTAATCGCCAAATATAGGCCAACCATTAGAGTTGATGGAGCCCAACCCAAGCAGATCTACACATGACAACGAGCTTTGGTATTGAGTTTCATAGGGGTGTTCGTAAGGTTATGACAAGGTCATCTAGAGGTCACAGCAAGGTTAAAGCAGCTCAAAGTGGTTCAAGTTTATAGCTCTTTTGTTGTTTTTCTCCCAATTAAATTCACTTGGGATATCTACGATGGTTGAAAACCACCTGATAGACCCCGACAACACATCCCAGAAGACTACATGTGTTGAAGGGGTAATACCCCATCAGATAACCTATATGGTACCCTGTCTACTGTAGCAGAAATAAAACAAATAAGGCAGATAACCAATATCTGACCAATCATCATCACTTCCAATAGGGCCTACCCCTATTGAATCCCAACCACCGTCCACAAAGTCATAATGATATAATAGTTTCAGAGCGATTAGTCCCAATCCAAGTACACATGGTGACATGATTTGGGGGTCGGGATTTATAGAGGTGTTACCCCAATGTCATGAAAAGTCATATCAAGGTCACAGCAAGGTCAAATTAGATCCAAATCGGTGAAATAGCTTATTTTTGTTGTTTTCCTTCCAATTCTGTTTACTTCAAATGTCTATGGTGGTTAATAAAACCCACTTAGACCCCAACATTGAGCTACCTAACACAGATTATAGGGGTTAGAGGGGTATTATGTCTATCAAATTACCCTTATGTCAGCCCTGTCCGATATGCTACAAATCTACAAAATAACAGGCAGATTGTCGTGCTTCGACTTTTCGCCAGATATTCTAAGGAGAATATGAAGGACAACCCAAGCAGGTATACATATGGCGACATGCTTTGGGGTTGGGCTTCAAATGGGTGTTATTCCGAGGTCATGACAAGGTCATATGAAAGTCACATCAAGGTCAAAACAGCCCAAAATGGTTTAAAATAACCTTCTTCTCCCAATTACATTAACTTGGGATGTCTAAGATATGGTTGACCACATTTGGTACACAGGTCTACACAACACAGGTACACACACAAGTACACAACACATGTACATAACAGAGATACCGTACATCAAACACATCCCTGAAGATTACAGGGGTGGGAGGGATAATGCCCAATCAAATCACCCTTATGGTACCCCTGTCTCACGAAATAAAACAAATAACCGGCAGATAATCATTTTTTGACTAATTGTCAGCACTTTTATTACACCTAATAATTGATGCCCAACCCAAGTACACAAAGTCATTGTGATATGATTTTGGGTTGGGCTTCCTAGGGGTGTTATCCCAAGCATAGATATTCTCCATATCTCTGATCTCAAGGGCATGGCAAGGTTATCTCAAGGTCACAAAAATCAAGATGGTCTTCAAAAAATGCTAAATGGCCAGCAGACAACAAAGACGGCCATAACTTTGGAATATTTTGTCTCCCAAAGCTACCTAATATCTGCTTTTATGCATATATTTTACCGCTTTATATGAAACCACACAATATTAATTGTTCTTTGGTGAATTATTTTACAGTACTTACTTTATATCTCAAGTAAACATAAAAAAATGTCAAGTTATTGAAAAATTAGAAGTTGAAAATAGCTGCCTGGTGCCATATAATCCAATTTCCCGGAACATCTTATGCAACTTTACTAACATTCACACAAAATATAAACATAAATATATATGCCATAAATTTATGCCAAAACTAATAAATGATATCCACAAATGTGAATTATCAAGTAGTAGTGCTTTCAAGAAACCAATGTTCAAGATGCCCACTCAAAAATGCAAAGTGACTGCCACACAACAAAAATGGCCACTATAGCGATTACGAATTCACAATGAGGGCAATATCCATGCCAACATATACCAGGAAGAAAAAAATTCTGTAAATAAACTACTATTTAACAATACACATTAACTGATAAATGTACATTCATTTTAATGTATGTCAATCAGACATGGGCCATAAGCAAATAAACAGAAAACCAATATAGAGCTACATAGACTGAGACTACATGTAGGTAGGTTTACTGCTACATATCTAGGCTAGATGCTGTTAATAGACCCTACAGGTTTAGTCCCAAAAGTTGGGTTCTGGCTCACACTCACTAGCTATAAATAACAAAACATGAGAAGAAACATCTCAAAATGTGTTTCAAAAAGAAATATCGATAGAATAACGTCACTTTATATAGTGAAAATGTAAAATGATAGGATTCCCAAGATTGACCAGGTTTCATATGACATTCGGAATGGACGATAATACAATTAAATTTGATTAAACTATTATTCTTACAAACAATATCGCAAATATAGAATATTTAAAACATTATTTTAATTATAATATTATATTTTAACTATTCACAAACTTTGTATATTATTTTAGTCTAAATCTACATAATATTTGCATTTCAAGGCCACGTGAAAAGATTTCAGCTCAGAATCTGGCATGGCCACGTTTTGTTTTGAATTACTTGTAAATTTCTAAATTTGGGGTAAATAAAATCAAAATTTAAGTCAGAATTGTTCACGAACGGCCGAACGCCGTAACATCATCATTTTCTTCTCTGCGACCTTTCGTATTGAATTCAGATTAAAAATATTTTAACCTGTCCATTATCCACCTGGAAGTAACCCACATACCAGAAATTGTTATCCTAGCTTATTTTCTCACAAAGTTATAGGCAAAAGAAGAGGCAAAAAAAAAAACGGAGGCGGAATCCATAGCTCCCTCCGTCTCACCTACGGTGACGGCGGGAGCTAATAATATAATTTTATCTGGGCCAGTGAGCCTGGCCCTGGGTGTTTGCCAAAGCTGTTAGTTACTGCATTTAGCCTTTTAGGTCGTGGCCTCGAGTTTGTGGCGATAATACATGCAAGTTAATGGGACTGTAATTAGACTACAGTTTAGACCTACTTACTAGTGTGAGACCTTAGGCTTAGCGATGACGACCGCCGTTCCGTATTCACGTTTTATCGCCCACACTGAATGATACTGCAGTGATAGACAGATACTGCCGGATTACTGGATAGTCAATTCGGCTCGGGTTGAGCAGCCCTAGAGGCTAGAAAGGCTAGTTTGTCACTTTGTCTTTGACTTGAGGTTTTTTTTATGTTTATTTAATTGTAGGCTTACCTCGTTCAACGTTCCCACTCCGTTTTTATTTTAACCATAATCTGGACCTTATTGCCATGAAAAACACAGAATAGCATGTAGGCGATAGATTTATTCGGAAGGCCCGGGGAGTCTGCTTCCAGGGCTTACAGTTACATCATGTAAAATAATATATAAATTTTATATTATAATCGACGACCGCTTTTTAAAGCGGCTAAACACCATTCTGTAACTTACCATAACCGTATTTCTTTGAACGCAACAAATTCTAATGCTAATTTGAATGTTATCACCAACTGGCATCAGCAGACGGCTTCGACATCAGTCAACAATAGTAATAATAGAATGCATGTCATCATACATGATACACAGGACAAAATGACAGCACATACATTTTAATCAATAGCTCAACATAAATGAGTCAGCTAGACAACTGATACCGCATTCACCACACATAGATGTCGCTGACGTCCACCATGTCCAAGGCATAGACATTATTATGTCTATGGTCCAAGATATCTTTGACTTTGACTTTGAGTTAATACTCCAGCAGCCCTCCATTGTGGAGTATCAGGCTGGAGGGGGGGGGAGAGGCTGGCAGATCTAGTCGACCAGCTGACTCTTGAATGCTGCCACAGTTTTAGATTCTGTGGCAGCTGCCGGAAGAGAATTCCAATCAGGGATAGTTCGATGCCAAAAAGAATTTTGTCCCAGTGTGGTGTTAGCTCTGATGTGTTTATAAGCCTGATTGTGCCCACCACGTGTTCTTCTATCTGCTGGGATTAAACGGTCATTGATAGGAATTTCAACTAACTCATTTAAAATTTTGAACATACATAAAAGCCTAGAATTTTTTCGTCTTGTTTTCAAGTCAGTCCAGCCCAAGTTCTGAATGAGAGATGTCACACTGGCTGTTTGTCTATAATTTTGGGTGACAAATCTTGCTGCTGCTCTTTGAATTTTTTCGAATTTATCAATGTCTTTTTGTCTAAAGGGGTCCCAAACTGCTGAAGAATATTCTAAGGATGATCTGACCAGGGAGAAATAGGCAGTCTCCCTTAATTTAGGGGGACATGCCTTCAGGTTCCTCCGAAGGAAGCCCAGGGTGGAATTCGCTTTACTTGTAATTTTGTTAATGTGGGCCTCCCATTCCAGAGTCTCGCTAAGGCAAACACCAAGATATGGTGTTGATGAAACATTTTCTAATGTTTCACCTTTCAGGGTGTACTGGAATTCCAGGTTTTTTTATTTCGGCCTGGACACCCTCAGGACCGAGCATTTCGAGGGGTTGAAGCACATCCCCCATCGATCTGCCCAGTCCTGTAACGCAGATAGGTCTCTCTGCAGTTTCTCCTGATCTGCCCGACATTTTATCGGGCGATACAGGAGACAGTCATCTGCAAAGAGACAAACCTGCGACGAGACCGTGGAAGGGAGGTCATTAATGTAGGTCAAGAAAAGTAGGGGTCCGAGAACAGTACCCTGGGGCACACTGGACTTTACACGAGCTGATTCTGAAGAGCTGCCATCAACTACTACTTTTTGGGTTCTATTGGTCAAGAAATTTTGAATCCAATTAAGAGTTGTTCCCCGAATTCCATAGTGGTCGAGTTTGTGTAAGAGGCGTTGATGGGGGACAACGTCAAAGGCCTTACTAAAATCTAAGACAACAACATCTGTTTGTGTCTTGCCTTCAAAATTTTGAATAAATTCATCAGTTGTAATCAAAAGCTGGCTTTCGCATGAGTGTTTTGAGCGAAAGCCATGTTGTACAGGTGTTAAAATTTTGTTTTCCGAAAAATGGGACATAATTTGTTTACAAATGATGTGTTCGAGTAATTTGGCACAAACACATGTGAGGGATATCGGCCTGTAGTTTGCCGGAGAGTGCCGATCCCCTTTTTTGAAGACTGGGGCAACATTAGCCTCTACCCAGTCATCTGGTAATTTGCCCGTCTGTAGAGATTGATCAAAAATAATTTTAAGAAAGGGAGATATTTCGTTGGCAGCATTCTTCAGAATCAGATTCGGGAGCTCGTCTGGTCCGGGTGCCTTCCCGCCGTTTAAACCTTCGAGTAATTTAGTTACACCTTGAACAGTAATTTCAAATTTAGGCATTTCAGTATTCGGTGGTCCGGGTAGTTTAGGTATATTTGTGGTGTCTTCCGAGGTAAAAACTGAGCAAAATTGGTTGTTTAATATTTCGGCCTTACGTCTGCTATCTGAATGCAGCTGGCCGTTTTCCCTCAAAGGAGAGACACCATTTCCATCCTGACGTTTTGATTTGATATAACGCCAGAGTGGTTTTGAATTTTTTTGTTCCAAAGATTCAGAAAGTTTGTTTTTCAAAAAAGACCACCTGGCAGACCTGATGGCACGCTGGGTCTGCCGTTTACATAATTTGTACTTTGCCCAAAGGTCAGCTTTATTCGTACGCTTGGCTTTATTATATAGAGATGTTTTTTTCCGAATAGATGCGAGAAGTGATTTGGATAGCCAAGGTAGATTTTCCCAAGGGGAAGTCATTTTGGTTGGTATAAATTTGTCCAGGCATTGATTTAGGATAGATTTTAGTTTCAACCAATTTTCAATGACAGAACGGCTAGGACTTTTTTTTGAAAAGGAGGTCCAGCAGCTCCTAATTTGTTGCCTGATAGCTTCCCAATTAGCATTTTTGAACTGACGCACTGGGCGGGGTTTTGTACGGCGGTAGGGCGGGTCAATATCCAGTTCGGTCACTACAGCACAGTGATCCGAGATTCCAGGTACACTATGAGAAGATTCAATTAAACCAGGTTTATTTGTGATCAGGAGGTCCAAAATATTTTCTTCTCTAGTAGGTTCTTTGTGAATTTGGGCCAGGGCATGTGTATCTCGGCTTGACAGAAGCAGCTCGCATTGGGATTTGTTTGCCGCTTTAGGATTTACTACCCCATTGTCCCAGTCAATTCCAGGTAGGTTGAAATCACCTCCCAGGACAATAGTCTGATTTGAATTTTTTGGCATCAGGTCTAAAGATTTCACAAGTTCTTCTGAAGTACTAATTTTGGAGTCAGGAGGGCTATAAAAACAACCGAGGGTTAATGATTTTGATGCCGATATCTGAACTTTAGCCCATAAAATTTCGCAGTTAGTTTGTAAATCAGGGAGGAGGGTCATGTCATAATGTTTTTTGACAGCAATAAAGACTCCTCCTCCACGGGCTTTTGAATTTCTATCTCTACGTAAAACTTGGTATTCAGGAGGGAAAATGTCGCTGGTAGTGGATCTTCCAGCTCTGTCTCTGACCATACAAACAAGCAAACAAACATACCGATCGTACTCAGATGCGGATCCAGAGAGGGGGGCACAGGGGACGCACGCCCACCCCTTTTTGCGCCAATTTCTTTAAAAAGTCCCCTAAATTGGCCAAAAAAATCATGGGTGCGAGCGTCCTAACCCCCTGCGCCCCCTCCTTTTTCAAATCCTGGATCAAAAGTTAAACCACCGCGGTAGGTGGATCACTTTGATCCCGTTATGGGATCAGTTGATCCTTGATCATCTTAGACTTTCATGCAACAGCAAATGCATCAAAATCGTGCATCAGATCAAAGTTGATTCGAAATACAAATTTTGGGATCAGCTCAACTTTGATTCTGTTTTATGCAACGGAAAATGGATCAAACCAAGGTTCAGCTCAACTTTGATCTGATCCATAGCTTGATCCTGTTTTATGCAACCGGGCATTTCACTTGTGCAAACAATTAAAGAGTCAATTTTCAGAAGAATGTTACATGTGTCAAGAAAAGGAATTGTAGCTCAAACAAATCTATATTAAATGTATCTGCAGTTAGCTAAATAGTTAAGTGAAACGTGCATTTATCTAAGGCATAGGCTACTTGGACTTATCATCAATTAGATTGCAAGAGAGTGATATTGATGACATGCCACATCCCAGCCAACACGAGACATCTACGACGCTGGACCAACATCGGTCCAACATTGGGTCAATATCTCGTGTTTGCTGTGATGTGCGTGACTTGAAAAAGCAAGGCCTTATAAAAAATATGTCAATTTCCTGTAATACACAAGTAAGCTAGGATTTCGTATTTTATAAACATGCAGAAATATCCTTTATAGGAGCTAAAATAACATGTAATTCTTAACATTCACACGTAACATATACTGGCTTAATTAAGTGGCTTCATCAATATCGAATGCATCTAGACAAACGACTGTGTTTTTAAGTGTTAAAATATTGCTGATGCTGTAATTCATAAAACAAATTTACCTGGGACCCGGGGGGGGGGGGGGAGAGGTCGGGGCACTTCCATACCTTGGAGTACTGGGGATGTGCCGCTGGACAGGGTGCCTTTTTTGAGCTTCCAGCATTGGCACAGGGTGTCTTTTTTGAGGTTCCAGAATCGGGACAAGGTGTATTTTTTGAGCTTCCAACTCTGGGCACCCGGTTAGCATGTATTTCGCTGATTTCCCAAACCATTATGAGCCGAATTCCATCACGTTTTTCTAGCTTCAGAGCAGATAGCCCCAAAATTTCTCAAACAAATATTAAATAGCTTATAAAGACCATAAAACATGAAGTATATTGGTAGTAATTGCACCATAAACCAATCAATTAAATTCAGTGTTAATTTCAAAATTGGGACAGGGTGTCTTTTTAGCCATATAAGGCGAAATGCGAGGGGTCAGGTTTTGAACATGCCGGAGGCACATCCCTACCCATTTTTAAGGTGAGTAACCCCCCCCCCCCCCGCCCCGGCAATAAGAATTGATGACGCCTCGTAAAAGGATGAAGAAGTAGCCTACATTTTAGTTGACACTTATATGGTGTTAGCCTTTCTATTGACAGGAAGGGTATCTATGCCTATACATGATTGATGTATATTATGATAGCAATACCGAAAAGGAAAATAGACCTAGAGTATTGAGCCTAAATTGAACGAGCTAGGAATTAGGCCTATATACTCTATGCTTTATTACAATTTTGTGTTACCAACCATTAGTTACAAGATTTGTATGGGTTATGTGTAATAATATTACGTATTATGTGTACCGTTTCAGACATGCACCTATGCTAATATGCATGGTAGGCCTACCTATTATAATGTTGAGACATCAAATCGGTCAACAAATTATTTACATCGTTCCAAAGGCTATTAAGTGGCGAATGATCGATAGACCTATGTATGGTGATTTAAACAGCCTTTATATTAAAACTAACAAAAGTTCACATGTAGGCCATATTATGCTTCAAATAAGCCAGGTCCATGCATCAGAGCAAACAAGCTTTATGGGGGTTTGCCTGCAAGGCAGTGTGCAGTGTCAGGGGTATTATTTTGTACAGCGAGTCAGGTGAAAAAGCCGACAACCCCTCGAAATTCTCGGTGGTAAAGGTGTCCAGGCCGAAATAAAAACATCGGCAAAGCAAATTCCACTCTGGGCTTCCTTTGGAGGAGCCTAAACTAAGGGAGACTGCCTATTTTTCCCTGGTCTGATCCAATTTAGATAAATATATGTTCACAAGCACCTAGCATCAGAGTATTGGGTAAATCTTCAAGAGTTTCTTATAAAAAACATTTTCAAAGATTTGATTGTTTCATAATACTGTACCGGTACTTCAAAACACATATGGCCCAAAGGTCCAGTGAATTCGCACATTATTTCCACCTTTATCTCTAATGTTTCTGCTGTATCTTTTTCACATAAGATAAACGGATGGAATGATCCTGGAAAAATTTTCTGATAAAGAAAATGTTAGCTGGAGCTAAAAATGTTGACGGTGCTTTTGATGTGAGACTTCCTATTAATCAGAACATTTTGAAAACAAGTATATCTCTGATACCTCTTGTAATAGAGTCGCATTATGTGCAAGTTACTGTACAAACTATGTTTGCTATAGCTTTTTATGGACTCATGAGAGTTTCGGAAATATGTCCGAAAGAAAATAAGAGAAGCTTATGTAGGAAAGTTCTCCAATTTGATGACGTAGGTTTGCATCGTAAAAAAGGTATAACTTCATTATTTGTCACTATTCGTCATTTCAAACACAACAAATCACACAGACCTATTTATTTATTTATTAGGACTCGCCAAAAATACAGTATACAGTACTTTGTTCAATGATAACAAAGAACTAGTAGTCATGATAATACTGTTGGCTGGGATATACGATTTCCAGCAAAACATGAGACACCCATCAAACGCCGAATCAATGCTGGCTGAACGTCTTCGACGGTGACCCAACAGCGACTCAACACCGGGTGAACGTCCGTGTCTGATGGGATGTGTCAAAAAGAAAGGGAAAGATAAGTGTTTCATGCCTGGCGACATCGCGGACAGCGACAAACGCGCAGTAACTCACATGCAAGAGTTGTCAATATCATAGGCCGTGGTCAACTTTACAATATACAAATTATATAATAGTTTCATAAAAGGTTTGACAAATCTATCGCGGCAATTAATTTGTTTTATTGTGTTCGGCAGGATTATCCACATTTTTACTACACGATTAGAGAAAAATAGCCCAGCCAATTCAGAATTAAAGCGTACCTGAGATCTTAAAGGCAAGACCTGTTGACCTAGCCTAGTTCTAGAGGTGTCAGCGTTATAGAAAAAAATAATTTGTCTAATATCTATATCTATGAAATTATGTATGCATTTATATAGAAAACACAGGTCGTTGATATCCTTTATAAAAGACAAAGTAAGTAATTTGGTGTTATGTAGTCTGGTAGGGTAATCCGACACATAATCATTAAGAATATATTTGTGGCTTGAATCCGACTGTACGCTTTATCGGGCCAAGCATTCTGTTCGTCTTGCTAATCTTTGTGGCAATATGACTTCTCCAGGTCAAGGAAGAATTAATTAGTAGTCGTATATAGATCATTAAACTCTTTAACAGATTCTAGATTAATGTTATTTAAATGGTATTGAAAATTATGTTTGAAAGATCTGGCTATTGTGAGGACTTTACACTTTTCCTATCATTAAAAAATAGCTTCCAAATATCACTCCAACGTGTAAAGATAGGCCTATTCAAATCGCTTTAAAGGTCTACGCAATCCTGCATTGATTTAATTCATGTTCCAATTTTTGCATCATCAGCATATAGAGTTTTGAAAAATAGATTTGAAATGTCATTCACATATAATATAAACATTTATGGGCCGAGTATTGACCCTTGTGGTACCCTAGATCTAACAGGTAGTCTAGCAGAAATGCTACTGTGAATTAATACTCGCTGGTATCGATTATTTAGATAACTGTGGAACCAGTTAAACAGCGTTCCATTAAAACCGGAAGGCTGCCTTTCCATTGACGCGATTAAATGGCCGCGCGGCCGAACGCGCGCGTAAAACCGGAAGGCTGCCTTTCCATTGACGCGATTAAATGGCCGCGCGGGCGAACGCGGGCGTTCCGCCGCGCGGCAGAAACCTTTCCATTGGCGCGTCCAAACGCGTCCAAACGCGCAGGAGATGTGGTGACATTGTTCCAGACTGTCCTAATTGGTAGGCTACTACATGTAGGCCTATCTATGAAGTCCAATTTTCGAACAATGAAGTTATAACGGGTCATTCTCCAATAAACGTAGGCTAACATTTACATGCCGAAAGAAGTCTTTCTAATGCTTCAGACATTCATTGCGCGCACCCTTTAAATACCGCATGTATTCAAATTAAGTGTGGCCTAGGCCTATAACTAAACTATATAGAGAGGGAGATCAAGACTATAGGCGTGCAGGTTTTGTGATAGGGCCTACATTATGATGAATAATGTAAATATATAGGGGAGGGACGGGCAAAGCGGGCCGTGCAACTGTTTCGGCATATAGGATATATAAATTGACGTCCACAAATTAAATAATTGCATGAATGACGTGAAATATGCATATGGTATGCAATGCTAGCTCTTTTTAATCTATAACGGATAATATAAATTAAGCAGGTTAAATAAATAGAAATGAACACAATGGCCCACTTTGCCCAAGGCTTAGGCAAAGTGGGACAGAAGACAGGGCAAAGTCGGCCTGGGCCCACTTTGCCCGCGTGGGGGGCTCACTTTGCCCTCATCAAGGGCCCACTTTACCCGCAAATTGCATAGACTGTCTTGCAATGTCTTGTATTTGAGTGTCAACATCCATTATAGGCTACTTGAACTTCAATGATTATGTGAATAAACAATCATATGCGGTAAATTAGCAGAGATTTAAAATTATGAAGGCCCTACCTTTATTACAAACGAGGGCGGGGGCCCTAGGTCAGTGGTTAGCACCGCTGCCTTTCACGCTAGAGTTCCGGGTTCGGTTCACGGTCTCGGCAGTTTGACAGAAACAAAATGTTTATTCCCCATGCACGTGTGAAACTCAGTATTGTGGAGAGCCTCCGTGACCGAGAGGTAGCGTGCTCGGCCTCAGACCGCCAGGGCTCGAATTTCGAATCCTGTGTCTGGAGGATAGTGTCATCTCACTATCCTCAGGATGTTCTCCTGGCCCAGTTTAGCCTATATGTGCACAAAGGTGGCCTAAAGCCCGATTCATTTCATTTTTATTACAAACGAATGATTTGTTTAAAATGTGATATTGACTTACACGAAATATAAATATTATGTAATATCAGATATTTAATAATATAAGTAAAATAGAAATATAATTATCATAAATATAATTTTATCTTTGTGTGGTCTGCACTGTTTATAAATTAACAAACTTCAAGTATTCCACAGGACACATCACTATACCAGCGCAGTATTCTCCCCTGAATATGGGTGGAAAGGAAGCTTTCCATCTCCCATGATATTAGCAAAAAAGCGGGGTCAATTTTTTTCACTCACTCATGTATAACCTATTTTTTTACCAAATGCCCAAATATGTACAAAAACGCTGCCACTGAAACATGCGTAAATAATGAAACCATGAACTAATGAGTCCTGGCAGTCTGAAAGCAAGCACCCTACTTCTCGTTTACATAGGTTCTCCACAATACTGAATTTTTTATTTTGTGAGGGGGAATCATTTTTAAACCGCAATACCAGCGCGGAGGATGGACCTGTTATATTGTTCGATGTGACAGTCAAACAACATTCACCACTACACCATGTACACCACGGCCACCGCTTCATGCTTTTGTGTGTTTTTTAGGAATAGAAGATAACATTCAGCATAATCGTTTTTTATCTCATGTAGTATTTCAGGCAAGATCCTAATTTCTAAAGCGAGAAACGATGCCATTGGATTTCCTGGCAACAAAAAATCAAGCCTCCGTCTGAAAGAATGCGGAAGATATTATGATGATACAGCGTTCATTTTTAATTATGTATGATACATATAAAGATGTCGTGTAGAGATATTGTGTGTCTATCCCATCCCTTGCCTCCCTTGATACCGAAGACATGGGGTTGGTGAAATCATCTCGTCTCTGTCTCAATTATTGAAGAATACATGCTAACTTAAGTGATTTCATGGCAGCCTTTTTTAATTTGCAGGATAATGATGTCGAATACATGTATTGTTTCATTGCATTCCTTGATAGCGAAAACGGTTTAGCGGTTTGTATTGGTGAAATAATCGTTTATCAATTATTAACGACGATATGATCACTTCAGTGATTTAATGGCGGCCATTTTGAATTTTGCATGATGATGATGTCAAATAAATGTGTCGTGTGTATTCTTTGATACCAAAAACATATGGCGGCCATTTTGAATTTTGCCTGATAAGAGGGTTTCAACATACATTTGCGAACTCCTTCAAACTTTTTCTTATTCTGTGGTCTATATTCTGAACATTTTCATGAAGGTGGCATATCTTAACCACTGAATTCTCACGGGATTACACAAGCTCCTGCACTATAAATACAAAATAGGTATACCTACCACCACAAATATAGGCAATCAGCTGACAGTCAAATAATTTAGCAAAGATGTTTCACCCCTAACAAATTTACGTTGGCACATTCAAACACATGATAACATAATCTAATCCCTCTTCTTATGAGGGGCGCACTCTCAACAGCAGTTTATTAAAGAGTTTCTGATGAATAGTAAAAACAGAAATGTACTATAATAAATAATATAATGACTGTTTTTCATTTGAATTATATATATTACGCAGAAATCTACTATAGTAAATAATAATGACTGCTTTTCATTTGAAATATATACAAAAAGATAACAAAGGGCAAAGTGAGACTATGCTTGGGCAAAGTGGGCTATGTCCCGCTTTACCCTGTCTCACTTTGCCCACAAGGTGGAAAGAAATCCACATGGCTCCAGTTGACAGGGATAAGTGGACCAACCTTTAAAAAATTGCTGAAAACCCGGGGAAAGGATCTTAGTTAATACAAAACAAGTTTCTGACGAATTATTATAGTACATAGCTGACACGTTTAACCATTACCGAAAGTGATTTTTGATAAACATAGTGACGAAAATAGACATTTTATATGCCACATACCTTGTTTGTCGTTACACCATACTAAGGTTGTGCTTTTAATGTATTGCAGATGTCGTCATCAAGTGGCACTAAGTTTTTTGTCTGCACGCGCTAATTTTAATTGTGACGTCATTATAACTATAATAATAATAATACTTTTATTGACAAAGAGAATCAGTATGATACAAATGCCAACTTCAGTGTCCCACTTTGCCCAATGTCTCGCTTTGCCCGTCCCTCCCCTATATCACTGTAGGCCTACTCTCCCAGATAACACAATCAAATTGTATAGTCTTATTATAACATGGGTGTCTCTTTAGAAGTCATACTATATTATAGGAATCAAGTTTGGATGTTGAAATGTGTTGGATTCTCATGTTATTGGACGTAGCCCTGGGCGTCAGGGGCCACGAAGTGGCCCTTCGCCCAGGGCGGAGTCCAATAACATGAGAATCCAACACATTTCAATATCCAAACTTGATTCCTATTATGACAGACCGACATTAATTACCTTATAAATTCTAAATTCATTTAAAGTCAGTACGAGTCGGAAAAGGATAAAGCTAAAAGATTGAATTCCAAGGCACCTGAATTGCAACAGGGTTGATAAAAATGCGGCAGTTTGGCTGTTCCGAGGACTGAACACACCCCTGCTGTTTCAAGACAAAACAAGACAAGACAAGACAAGACAAGACAAGACAAGACAAGACAAGACAAGTTTATTCAGCCAATACAATGCCAGGACATCAACATACTGCTGTTTGACAATAATATTATAGGTTCGCTGCTGCTTTTGTTTGAATTGCACCACATAGTCTACAAGTATCCACGCGGTACAGTGGTAAGGAGACATGCCTGGAGAGCCAGAGTTCCATGTTCGAATCCGATCATGAATTTTTTTTTAGGTTTAAGGAATGAAGGCCTATTTTTACTTATGGTATATCTAAATCTGATAAATTATTTCTATATGTGACTTACAAGAATATTTGTCATAGACTAACTCCATTTTAATAGTTAGGCCTATAGATCATCATACAGTAGGATACAGGGTAGACTAACACAAACAGTAGGCCCTAACCGTAGCCTAACACTATTACCATAGGCCTAGCTAGTATTAGGCCTAGACTACAGTGACACGGATACGTCGACGACCCAGTAAACACATTTGTACAATGTCGGACCAACGTCGAAGACGTTGGGCCGACGTTGTACAAATGGTGTTAGACACAATTTATGTTTTGTGTTTGCTGGGGAGTGGCCTGTAGGCCCACTAACGTTACTCTATAGGCTAGGCCTACAGTGTAGTCTATTCGACCAGGCCTATAGCCTACTTGCCAAATCAAATGTCTTACTTTACTTGGAACCGGCATTCCAGAACAATTAGATCTATAGGCCTACCATGAATGATTATACAACGATCCTAATAATTATAAAAAAATAAGTGAACAGTCTGTGCCAGTGCAGACCATTTGACATGTAGGCCTAGTCTAAAGGCAGGACTTCAATTCAAACCGAATAGGGTAAGTTGTCCTAATATGAGCATGCTCCTAATATGCGCATAGCTGGAATTTCCATGAAATATAGTCACCAGGTGGTGTATTTTGCCTTCTTTTGCGAGGACAATGTCAAGGCTTCTAATTGAGATTAGTTTTATTCAGCATCAAATGTATCAGAACAAATCAAGTGACTTCAACTGATGTTTTTTAAACGAGTTCAATTTCGTATAAGCTTAAAATGTATGGTGATTCTATAGAAGAACATATGAAGATGTCAAGTTTGTTTCATGTCATCAATCATAACCTTATTTTTCTGATATGTGGGCGATACAAAGAGTATCTATCTCGTGTTATTTGTATTGGTAAATTATAATAGCCATGCTCAAGTGTCCTATTATGAGCATAGCGGATGTTCCGATTATGAGCATATGCTCATGTTGTGAGCACCAATGTGCTCATATTAGGGGAATTCGTGGCAGTGAGTAAGGGTGTCCTACTACACACCATGATTTGTTTGTGTAAAATATAATAATAAACAATTACTTAAAATAAATTGTTCTGCATTACCACATGGCATTTTTCATACGATAGTGGCATTGTTGAAGTAATAGCTAG
This sequence comes from Flabesymbios commensalis, assembly GCA_964017125.1. NCBI lineage: Eukaryota > Metazoa > Annelida > Polychaeta > Terebellida > Flabelligeridae > Flabesymbios > Flabesymbios commensalis. The sequence goes on along the minus strand of OZ024917.1, from coordinate 29,473,004 downwards.
GTTATCATTTACAAGTGTGCTCGTTTCAAAACTAGTCTACTATCCTTTACAAGTGGTCCTTGTATTGTTTAACTTTCAGTTCTGGGGTTTCAAATTTAATAATTTTAATTATATTTTAGTTAAGAATAAACAGTTTGTCTGTTTTTTAAATCTAAATAATCTTCGATGCATGTAAATGATCATAGACAGCGCCTTTTGTATTTTCGTAGATTCAGGCACTTCGAGGAATTACCCACTGAACCTACATAATTTATTTTTATATCACCTATGTGAAATGCCTTTACCTATAGAATTTAAAAGTCCGTATAATTACAAAAAATCTTTTTTGCGATGAGCAAGTCATTTTTAAATCTTCAGTCATGACAGGTAGATATGAGACGAAACGTCCATAACGTCATTATGATAAATCATATTGGGGGGGGGGGGGGAGGTTTCCAGAGGTCAATAAATTACTATGCTGTATCTTTCACGCCAATAACGTAAATATCGTTTACTGTTCCTCTTTCATTTTAACAAAATTAACAATGCCTTTGGAATTTAAGAGTTGTCTTGGGGTTCTTAATTTAGATAAAATATGAAATAATTTCGTAGCCTTGCGGATTCAGTGGCGGATCCAAAATTTGCCTGACGGGGACACCTAATTTTCAACTAAAATTTACACACCACAGCTGGTAATTCAACTACAGGGATCCGGTTCATGCTCTCATGGGGAATTTTGACAACTAAGGCTTCAAATAGTGCTTATTAAAGCTTATTTCTGTACAAATATGTCGTTTTTTTATTTTGAGATATTGAAGGGTGGGAGGGCGCACCCCATTGGATCCGAACTGGGTTATTCCACTGAATTAGCCAAGTGCACTATATTTGGACAAAGTTTATTTAACTGATCATTCCTTGGATACATCTATAATAATAATTTATGAAAAAGTTCTGGTATCGTGACGATATAGGGCTAATTAAGTTTAGGCCTACGCGTTTTACAGCAAGTTCCCGGTAGCCCCCCTCCAGGGCTGCTTTAGTGTTAGCAAGGAAGATAATCTGGTGAAATTGCCCATTAATTTGATCTTAAATCTCTACGATTGAGATGTGGATTCCCCTGAAGCCAATTATTTTCCTCACCGCAAATGACTGCGATTTTTATTTGCATACAGTATCTACATAAGCGAAGTAGACCAAGATCAGCAGGCATATTCCCTCATAATATAAAATAATAGAAAATACATGCAACTTTAGTTGCATAAACTTTAGTTTATCTGACATTATTTCCCTACAGGTATATGTGAGAGTAAATAAATTAGTGAAATAGTTGCCAAATGTCACTTTTCGACAGTGGTCAGTAAACAATATTTAAAAAAACAGTGCAAACTTTATGATAAAAAATAAAACTGTATATGTACAGATGACGACGCGAGGGTGGGTAGGTTGGGCATCGTGAGTTATTAAGGTTGTTTTCCTTCACTCACCCATTTTGGGCATGCCTGGGGGGCTTACAATCATACATGCCAAGACGTCCGGAAACGTAGGTTTTACTGTGAAATATATGGTGGAACGCCGACTCGTGTCGCTCAGCTCGGCTATCCTCTGGTCGCATAGTCCTCAGAGTAACACAAGTTGCAATGAGGTGTAATTCATGCATTCATCCAATTGATCTAATTTCAAACACTCTATTGCTGGTGGTGAAAAATGGTGTTAAAATAGTCGGTACTTCCATAAAATGAAAAGTACTAGTACTAACAACTATTCTAGTTCCCCCACAAGTGTATTTTGTATCTTTCATTTGCCACTCAATTTATACCAATTCGAACATAATAATTTTTTTGGAAACATAGATCTTGAAAAATCTTGTGCATGGAACGAGTTTTATATTTGAGCAAAGTTATACAATAAATCAGGGACAAAATATAACACACTGCACCTAATATGAGCATAGGGGATCCTTTATGAGCAGACCTGCTCAAATTTGGAACACCTATAAATGTATTCACAAATAAATAATAGTCTTTGATTCTTCAAGTGTTTGTAAATAATCATTGAGCCAGCATATAGAAAAATGTTATATTCGTGTAATGATTGAAATATTCTTTAAAATTATCTTCGTACAAAACATTTAGCTCCATTCTGATGACCGTGACAGCCAAAACAGTGTCATGTTAAATAGACAATGTTCCTAATATGAGCATGGTAGTTCCTTTATGAGCATGCCTGCTCATTAAAGGTACTGGCCATGCTCATCTTATGAACAGATGTTCCTATTATGAGCAGGATTGCAAAAAAATTTAAACTTCCTCAAAATAAAAAAATGTCGTTATCAAAAAGGCGAAAATATATATTTTGATAGAAAAATCATACATATGTATATTTTATTAAGTTCAGTTGTCATTGACATACTATTAACGCTCACATGACTGTGTTCCCATACTATGCTCATAATAGGCACTTCTCCCCTAGGCCTAGTTTTATAAAGGGACGTCGTAAGTTACATTGACACAGATCATTGTCAATTTAAAAATAAAATGGTCCCTATCAAATAGAATTCTAATTGTAAAGCCTAACGTTACACTTACAGACATAACAGAACTACAGAAGTTATGAAATTAGGGAATGTATGCTAATGTCAGGGGGAGACTGGAACAGCCAGATATGACGTCACTGACATGTGTGAGCTAACATGTATGTTGGGGGCCGAAATGTGTTGTAGAATATAGACCTAGTATGACTTCTAAAGAGACACCGATGGTATAATCTACAACACATGTCAGCCCCCGACATGTGTTAGCTCACACATGTCAGTCTGAGTGACGTCATATCTGGCTGTTCCAGTCTCCCCCTCACATTAGCACACATTCCTTAAATTCATAACTTCTGAAGTTCTGTGATGTCTGTAACGTTAGGCCTTAGGCTTTACAATTAGAATCCTATTTGAGATCTGTGCCGATGTGACTTACGACGTCCCTTTATAAAACTAGGGCCTATAGGGGTGTGTTCAGTCCTCGGAACAGCCAAACTGCCGCATTTTCTATCAACCTGATTGCAATTCATTGTCTTGAAATTCAATCTTTTAGCTTTATCCTTTTCCGACTCGTACTGACTTTAAATAATTTTAGAATTTATAAGGTAATTAATGTCGGTCTGTCATAATAGGAATCAAGTTTGGATATTGAAATGTGTTGGATTCTCATGTTATTGGACGTAGCCCTGGGCGTCTGGGGCCACGAATTTTTCCTATAACATGTATGCAACGTCGGCCCAGCGTCTTCGACGTTTCTCCAACATTGTATAAATGTTATGGAGGCCTACTGGGCCAGCGTTCAGTGTCACAACAACCTGGGAAATATGGGACGTTGCAGAGAGCCAACGCTCGGCCAGCATCGCAGACGATAATCCAGCGTCGAATCAGCATTGGTCCAACGTCTCGTGTTTGATGGGCTGCCAGACAGGACGGAAAACAACCAGAACAAATATAAAATGACAAATGGGTAGATGAACGCGCGTGGATAAACGCAGAAATCGCTACATGTGCGATTGCTGGCCGCTCAGTGAACTGATTTTTAATTCTGCCGCGCAGCCGTCGCAACGCAACGCGTCGCGCACCCAAACGCGTCAATGAAAGACAGCCGAAGTCTGATGTTTATGTATTAAAAGATGATGTGGAACTGGATAAAGGCTTTTGTAAAATCAAGATATATAACATCAGTTTGGCCACCAGAGTCTAAATTTTTTGTGATTTTGTCGTAAAAAACATATAATTGAGATTCTGTTGTCGCCGTTAGCCAAAATGATACTGGTTGTTAGAAATTAAATCTTTGATTTATGGATAAATTATGTTGCAGATTGCTCGTTCAAAAATTTTGCGTAAAAACTAAGTTAAGATATAGGCCTATAATTTTCGCAATTAGTTTTATCACATTTCTTAAAAAAGGGACATAATATACTAGCCATTTTCCAGGAATTAGGAAATACTCCAGCTTGCAATATTTATCAGTTTGGTAAAAGAAGGTGCTGAACGAAAAGGAGGACAGAGAAGTATTATTAGGGAGGAAGATAGGTAGTGGAGAAGTACGGCGAGAAGAAAGAGTGAAGACGCAAGAGGAAGAATTGTTTATTCAACCATGATAAATAAACTATGAATGGACCGATTAAATGTGTACAGGGTGGTTTGTATGATAGAATAAGATAAGGATAGATAAGGAGGCGAAGAAGAAGAAGAGGGACAGAGGTGAGAGTAAAATCATGTAAAGCAGGAGAGAGGTGGCAAGATAATCGGGAAGCAGAGGCTAATAAATTCGGAGGGGAAGAAAATGACGAAGAGGAGGAGGGATGAAGAAAAAGAAGAATGCAGATCAGAGCAACAAAAGAAAGCGAAAATGGAAAAAAGAAAGAGAATGTAGAGAATGTAGAGAATGAAACTAATGATGATGACAATTATGATGATGATTGAAGAGGAAGTAGAGGAGGACGTGGAGGAGAGAAGAAGAAGGAGGAACGCGAAGAAAAATGGGAGGATACAGACCAGAAAGAAAACCAGAAGGGGCAGCAAAAGGAGATGAAGGAGATAGAGAATGGAGAGATGGAGAAGGAGGAAAAAAAAGAAGAAGAAAAGACAAAATTGGAGAAAACAAAGAAGAGAAAGAAAGAAAGGGTAAGAAAAAAGACAAAGAGAAGAATGAATAGAACGATGACACCAAAGGAGGAAG